>CM068375.1:14345918-14945918 GCA_034769895.1 Magicicada septendecula
AGAAAATAAATTCTTTAAACTAATCTGCTGGTTAGTGCACACACATCATGATGGCGTTAACCTGATTAGCGAGTTATGGTGGTCGTAAAGTCTTGTATGGTGTCTAGTACCACGTTTGTGGATGACTTCACGGACGTGTGGACTATCGAAGTCTGTGTGCAAAGTGTGTTTGGGTACACACCATGGAGCATCCGCGATAGCTCGTAGGATGTTCGATTGGAATCGATATATGATTGCTATGTTAGATTTGGTGGCGCAGCTCCAAAGTTCGATTCGTAAGTCCATATGGGTTTAAGGACAGTTTTATACAGAAGAGGTTTCTTGTTTACAGACAGATTAAATTTTCTGCCTATCAGCCAGCTAATTTCATTCAATCTTAAATCTAGTTGGTTTCTTTTATGTTTTATGTGGTGTTTCCAGGTCAGTTTAATGAAGGCCTAAATGAAGACCTAGGTATTTGATTAATGTTCGATGAGGAAATGAAAAGATCAAAGATTTTCATAAAATGACTACACATTCTCAATAGCAAACGTTCTAAAATCCCGCTAGAAGATGCGCAAATACATCTGTTTAGCGGCACATTTTATTGCAGTTCATACAAATCCGCTAAGAAATGTAAACGGCATTCTGAACTCCGCACTCGGTTATAGGTTTTACGTAGTACAGAATACCAGACAAGTTTAAAGACTTTAGTTGTTCTTTTTACTTCCATGTTCCTTGAAGAAATGGAAGTATGGTGTTTAATGTTAATCTTCTTCTCCACGTCAGGCTTACAGCCTGGTCCGACTTCACTGAATGCGTCGATGCCATTTTACTAATACTGATTGGCGAAAAATCGCGCAGTACCGCAACTTCAAGAACATACAAGTTCCTCTAAACTTTTAAAGGACTTTTTTCGGTCAGCATGGCGGCTGGATGCGTGAACACATCAACCCGACTATATGAGTGGAGAGAAAAACTCATTTACAACTAATAACTTTGACTGGACACGTTAAGGGTTAACCAGTAGACCAGTAATACGAAGAACAGTGATGTAAGGTGATGCTGTGCGCGCGCGCATTCTGTCAAAAGATTTACGAAAAGCTTAGTGCCAAATACAGGGAACGAATATGACATCAAGACAGGTTAGTGAACAGCTAGTTGTACGTTGCAGCTAAGTGTAGATTTGTAAACTAAAGATTTGTAAACCTTCAGACTTGATCACTGGGAAATACTCTTCTACTTCTTCTTCTTCTTCTTCTTCTTCTTCTTCTTCTTCTTCTTCTTCTTCTTCTTCTTCTTCACCTCAACGGAGTCGGCAATTTACCTGTTCCGTCGTTATTTTCCGCCTCTCCATCTCACGCTTAATCTTCCTACATCTCTTGTACCAAAGGGTCTATATTGAAACACAACCTTTGGTAGTCGTCCATCCTCCATTCTGTCCAGATGATGTAACCATTCCCTGCGATACGTTTGGATCTTACCATTTGTGGAGAATACCTGTAGCTCTTCTCTAATATCCTCATTGCGCAAACGATCCTGTCTCGAGCAAGCCTTTGTTCTTCTCAGAAACTTCATTTCCGAAGTTTGAGTCTGGTTTTTAATCTTCTTTGTAGGAACCCATGTTCCACATCCATATAGTAAAACAGCCACTGCCATTGTTTTATAACATTTAAGCCTTGTCTCTTTCCTTGTCTTTGTCCTCAGCGTTTTACGTATGACACCACACATCATCTGAAACCTCGATATTTTTGTAGTGACATCTCAGCCTGTGCCCAATACTGATAGTGCAGCCCCAGTTAATTGAAATCGGAGATTTGTTCGAAAACTGTTCCCTCAAGAACAATTTTTGATCTGACTGAAAACTTCACCCAAAAAGCTATGATTTTTGTTTTCTGCTTAGATATTTTAAAATCATATTGTTTACAAATATGATTTAGACGATGTAAAGAATACTGCAACTCATCCTCTGTTTTCTGTATTAAGACTGCACACATAATATCCAAACTCGTGTCCTGTCAGTCAGCAAAAGTTAATTATTGAGTTAATTTAACTCAAAATAAACTAAATATTGAAAAGATTAAATACTGAATAAATGGTTTGCTAAAATTCAATAATTGTATAAATTACATACTGAATAAACTGATTACTGAATATGGAACAATTGCATAAATCAATACTAGTTTACAGTTAATGGTGTTTAGCGTACAAGCTGTGGTCTGTTCATGAAAATTCTAACACTGTTCTGCATCACAAAATATTTGTAAAAAAAGTTTTAGTTCAAGTTACATAAGGCGAGGAAACTGGTTTATCTCTCTTTTCATTAGTAATTGTCCTGTAACTTCCACTGAAAGTTGTTAACGGTTAAGTGTTACTTGGCAATCCGGAGAGGTTCGCTCACAGCCTGCTGTAGCTGGTCGCAACGGGTGCGTGTTCCTCAGCTCATGCCATGGACCGCTGCTGTGTTCATGCTGGAAGAACGTGTGAAGAAAAAACTACATCGAGTCCATATTCTTGTATTCTTACTCCGGTAAGTCGAACCAAGCTTTGAACTGAAAGTTCTACATCTTTTAGTATACTTTACGCACCCACACAGCTTAATTAGCACGAACACATTCATTGATACAATGCGTAATCGCAAATTTACAAAATTACAAAATTACATTACAAAAGTACAACTTCAAATTATATATACTCGTACAACAAGTACTGACATTGAACTTTACATATCTTTGTTTTTTTCATTAAATTGACTGACTGAAAATTGGTTGTAGTCGAGGCTGACTATTACAAACAAGATACGTCATGGTTGGTTACGAATAACAGTCTTTTTACAGAAATGACAAGCTTTCCTTTTTTTTTTACAAACGTAATAGACGAAAATTATTCGTCACCAGCATTGATTTATGATAACCAAAAACCATAGTTACCTTGGTAGTCGAGGCTTCTTATTTAATGTGCTGAACGGACGGCTCTGCTCGCAAGGGCGGTCTGGTGTTCGACTGACGAGCTTTAACCGAGCGAACGGCTTCGCTAGTAAAGGAAACGGCGCGACGTCAGAGAGACTTTGACCAATCAACGGGTAATTCTCGGTCGCGCCACTATTTAAATTTTACTCTGTTTAAATTAGTATAAACGGTTGTTGCATTCGGCAAAGGGGAGCCGAATAACTGCAACACTGTTCACTCGATCAAACGCTTTCTCAAAATCAATAAATGCAATATGTGTCTGGAAGTTAAATTCTCTCAATTTTTCAAAAATCTGTTGTAAGGTGAATACATTATCCATTGTTGAACGTCCAGTCCTAAATCCGGTTTGCTCTTTCTCTATCAAAGCTTCAGTTATTATCTTAAGCCGCTGTGAAATATTTGGATTTGCTATACCTTCGTGAAGAAAGTGGCATATGTCTAACAGCCTAATATATTCAAAGGGACAGTCTCAGATAACGCTCATTTTAGGTTACAAGACGACGTTATTACCAAGTGGGTGGACACATAGAAAATATTTAGCAAATAAGGAAAAAAAAACATAGAAAAACATATTGCTTCCTGTTGATGGGCAAATAATCTTCGCACTTAATATTGTTTGACAGGTAGCAATTAAGGAGCGTGCAACTGAGCGCCGCGATAGTCTCAAGACGTATTTTATTTTAAATACGTTTTCCTCGAACACAAGAAGGTCAATTACATCTGATATTTTCATTTACAAATCGTGACTAAACCTTTATACGCGTGGCCGCGCCACGGTGTTAACGTCCGGCCGATCGCACGTAATAATTACTCGACACTTGATTATGACCTCTGATTATGACCTTGGTTCTTGTTTCGTTTTCGTTTGGTTCTTTACAGATCGTATCGGGGCTAACCACCCTAAGTTATGAACCAGCTTCATTTGTTAAGCTTTCGCACCCTTGGCGTACCTTAAAATTCAGCAAACATCTTTAACAAAAGAAATTTTCTCCAAATAACAATGAAATACTGTAGTTATAACAATGAAGCTTAGTTACGTATTGTTACGGCGTTACAGAACGTGTGAAGGACAATTACGTGACACTTGTCACGCGCCCAGACTGATCCAGATTTCACCAGTCCGCGCACGCTGTGTCCAAGGCCGCAATCAATTACGTTCTGGTGTTTTCTAATAGCGTTATTAACGCGTAGTAGGTATGGATTATTCTGGATCTCAGCGCGGTATAAATACAAGCACTCAGCAACGCTCAGTTCAGTTAGAGCTTAGTCCTGTTCACACTGCCTTACTTGTGTGGCGTGCGCTTTAAGCTGGTAGCCCTACACTGACTCTTATAAGCCGTATTGATGAGACCAAACAAAAATTATTCCTTCCTCCTTTCTTCGTTTCAATCATCTGTGGCCTGCGAATACACAACTTCCTTCACTGTTTCGAGTTATTTTCACCTTTGGCAGTATCCCTTCATTCTCCGGCTCACTCTTGCTTCTCACTCTTCCGACAACACCCTTTCGAATCTCCTTGGTTTCTGTTTGGAAAGATCCTTCACCTCTGCATTTTCCGTCTGAACACTCATCTTTTCCACATTTTGCCAGATACTGATGGACTTCTTTCACACATAGAACCTGTGTCTGTCTATATATTGCTGGAGGCTGACAATCTCGTTCCCCCACCTACCTCCTAAGATGCCCACAGAAAGCTAGTCTATTATAAATTATTCCATTCCATAGAAAAAATATATTATTGTTTATTTAAACATCCTAAATGAAGCTATTCGATCTAGCAAAAAAAAAAAAAAAAAAAAAAAAAAAAGGCATTATAAGGCATGTATTTGAGGATGTAGAGCAGAAATTATGTATGTATAAAAATCGGTGTACACTTTCCAGTATGACTTCACAGAATTACAGAATAATGAACTCAGACGAAGTTGTTGGAAAAACTGAAATACTACATAAAAAGCTGATATTAATATCAGGTCACCGAATTAACCACAAAAAAGAGCATTTCTCAGTGAAGTAACAACAAAGTTGAGAACGTAATTATGATAAAACGATGTGCGCTACTACGGCCGAGACTAATACAGAAACTTTATTGTCCAATTTGCTTTTATTTAGATACTACTTAAACTTACCAGACATTTTTCTTCTAGGAACATTAATTTTTCCTTTGGTCAATTAACATTTTCCTCGTTGATTTCAAGGACAAAACTAAAATAAACAAGAAGGAAATGTTATTTGAATAAGCAGAGTTGAAGGTTGATTTGAAGAAGAGTTATGAAGAGTTGCGCGGATCTAAGAATATGCCAGAACTTCAAACTTCAGAAGTAAGCTCTGATCCTTTAATGTGTTGCAATAGATTGGTTGCGTATGTCCCATTGGTTATTAATAGGGCATCAATATTATTCTAACGATAATTATAGAACACTCTCTAAAGGGCGAGAGTGTTCTACACGCTTCTCGGCTAGAACAGCGTGCCTCGTCTCTGTCAAGGCCGTTCACTACTTAACACTGTGAGAGTACCTTCCAGACTGTTCGAGAGAACTTATAACTACGCAAATTATGCTGGAACGTAGCCAAAAGGGTGAAAAATTATTTTGGAACCTCTGCGGGGCCTAGGCCTATATAAGCAACAGCGGCCAGCTTTGTCAGCCAGTTACATCTGGCGAGATTGTAGAGTGCGGATCAACTGGTTGTTACTGATTAGTGGAAAGTGATTATTGTATTAGGATAGTGCGGAACTCTAATAACTGACATTATTATTGCGTGTGGACAAATTTAACTGGAATTATTGTATGAGAATATCTTGTTCATTTCAAGCTGTTATATGTGACTCCATTGGTGTCTGTATCTACTATACAACACGACTATTCGTGAGAACGTCGTAACAATAAACCTGTGAGACTGTAACGTATCGCCGCGTTACAAATCCAGGGAACCCATCTTAACTAAGCTCCGTCAATTAGATGGGCTGCCTACGTTGTAACGAAATGTATCCACAAATAATTAACTTAACAAATTTACTTACTAACTGTGTAAGGAAACAAGGGAAGGTATACTATTGATTTACGCACTCATTATATGTGTGTGACAAGACGACTTCTCTTTATTTAACATTTAAAAACATTTACTGACAGATCCCATGACATTACTTATTAAACTAAAGTTATTTGAATGCTTTCTTTAAACTTTGGGATCAAAATTGATTCTATTTAGCTATACCTCGGATCCGGGTAACCTTCGGTATTTAGTCATTAAAACTTTTAGTTATACTCAATTCATGATATTAGCTTGCAAGACTTTCTTTAATTTAACCATTTGAAGAATGGTATTATTACTTGAATTATACTACGATACATTAACATATAAACTGTTACAACGTATGATGTTTGAATAGTTACATTAAAATTCTTAGATTTAATCTTTTAATCTTTACAAAGTTAATAGTCTCTGAAAAGTCTCTTTTAAGGTGTGTTGTGTAACAAATATTAGTAACCCTCGATAGACAGGCTATCGAGTCACCTTTAAATTGGTATGTAGAAACCTCGTCCTGGGGTGTCCGTCTTGGGAATCCTTAATAGCGCCGTCATCATCTCGGTCTGGTCTTCGTCATTAAAGGGCTCAAAAGTCCGCAGGGTAGATTGAACCTTCTACGATGATACTTGTAGATTCTCGGATGTCCTGATCTGCATATTCTGTCGGGTCTACTAGAGTTTGTAAGTTCTGGTAGTTCACATCTCCAGGTATGATGTTGGAAGTGTTGTTAGTTCTTGAAGTTAGCAGTCATCTTGTTTTACACCATTTTTATATTTCGTGTTACACTTTAAGTCTCTTGTTTTTTACATAACTATACTGATTAATACATAACATATGCTTTCAGCAGCAATTTCTTGTATACAACATTAAAGTAAAACAAAAGTATCGGCAACATAGTGTAAGAGCTTTTGCTCGTACGTCTGTACTGCATGAAGTCAACATAGCGAGAGAGCGAATTCTGCTCCCTTCGACTGGTACTGGACAAGAGGTAGAGGGGCAATTACTGCGCGAGAATATAGTCCCTGTCTCTCTTTAAGTAAACATTTTTATTTATACAAACTATCCCTAAATAAATATACATAATTTAAATAAGTTGTTTTAGCGACTATCTGTGTCTTCAGATTCTTAATTATTAACATTAGTTTTTTATCTTATTCTAAATTACAGAAGACTCGGGAAACATGTCGAGTCCGGAACTAACAGGTCAGCGCCTGATAACAAGCAAAGGGTTAAATACGACAATAATAATTATTTACAATATGCTTTTTTATTAAAGTTTCTTTGGTTTTACTAATTACTTCTTCCTCTCATACTGAGTACATACAGGTTTTTTGTTATTATAGTGAGATTTAAATGGATTAATGGCTCGCAACCTTAATTTTTAAAATTTCTTTATTTTTTTATTATTGTTACAATTTAAATCGTCACAAGACAGTAATAAGTGTATTCGAGAAATGAACAGAATTGCACGCCAGGACATTGTAAAAGGTTTGTAAATAAACTTGTAAAACTCTTAAGTTTAAGAATGTTAAAGATATCGGAGGAGCTATAAGTGTGTAAAGGAGTGACAGTAAGAATGACAATAGTCACCATACGTAGCGAGCGCTCGTGATAGTGCATTTTTTTTTTAAGATAACTACAGATAACTTTAATAGGAATCTTCTTCTTCTTCTTCTTCTTCTTCTTCTTCTTCTTCCTTCTTCTTGTTCTTCTTCTTCTTTTTCTTATCCTCCTCCTTCTTCTTCTTCTTCTTCTTCTTCTTCTTCTTCTTCTTCTTCTTCTCCACGTCAAGATATAGACTTACAGCCTGTTCCGACTTCACTGAAGCCATCTCTTCCTTGGTCTACCTACCTTGGTCTTCCCTGAGGTCTGTATCGTATTACTTGTTTAGGTAGTCTCATATCTTCCATTCTCTCGATATGCTGCCTCCGTTTTATTTGTCCTTCCCCCTTATTCTGCTGGCCACAGAATACACATTTAGCTCAGTTCTTATATCTTCATTTCATATTTGATCTCTAAGGGTGCAACTTTGGTTTTCTTGAGGCGAGTTTCCAGCGCCTTAAAACTGGAACCTTCGGCTAGGGGAGACACTCCCAACAGAAAACAGCCCTGTTAGGAAACCTGTAGGTGGCAGCCCCACCACCTAACTACTTAGCTAGAGGTTGGTAACCTCTACTTAGGAAACTAAAATATACTCAGAATCTTCACGAAATGCCGGACTGATTAATAGGAATAACTCTTAAAATCCAAGCAATTTTAAAACCAGACTTAAACCAAATTCTTAAAATTTTATAGGCTCGTAATACGACAGTTTTTGCTGGTGTAATAACATAGGTTAACAAAAAATTTTGTTTGCTTGGTGCCTAAGATTTTATAGCTGATTTTAACTATATTTGTCGTGCTGATTATAAATATAAAAACAGTTTTTCTGTAGCAGCTATACTTTTTGAGATACAGCGTTACTTACTATACTATTATTAAAATTTGTTTGATATTGACAGATGGAACTGTTGATTAAACAACTGACTGCTAAGTGCCTCTCAACCAATCGCCGTACTCAAAACTGTAAACAGTAACCGGCCTGTTCCTCATTCAGATGAAGTACCAATTCCAACGTTTCATCAGCTACCGGAGCTCTCGGAGGATGAGTTTAATCTTTCTGATGCTTGTTGTGATATAGGTCAAGGTAACGACAGTGATTATGAGGGAAAATCATCAATTCCTCAACGTTTTAACCAAAGCGAGTTAAGTGACCTTATCAGAGATCTCAACCTCTCAAAACAAGCTTCTGAAGTACTTGCGTCCAGGTTGAGTGACAAGAATCTACTTGATCATGGAACAAAAATTACGTTCTATCGTACAAGAGAAAAAGATTTGTTACCCTTTTTTTCTCAATAAAACGCTATTGTGATTTTTTACAAACAAGAGCTCGTAGGCTAAAACTAATGTCAAATTCAAATTCAGCATATCAAATACACGCAAAATCACCTGAAAAAGCCCCGGCACTAAAACATGTGTTGGGCTGTGTAATCGTTAGTACGAGTTTTTTTTTTCAGTAAAACATTTTATGAACCATGAAGTCGGTCATTCAATTTTTCTCGATTTTCAAACCTAAAAAACTTTCTTTACGACCGTTTCCTTCCTGTAATAAACATCCAACTGTCCTCTCACATGCATCATGTCAAAAGTGCGAATGAGATGAAACCACGTTGCTCACGGCAAGAAAATACAAAAACATACCTACATCATTAGTAGGAAATCCCACATTATTCTATTTAGAACGTGAACTTATATGGGCTATCGCTCTCAACAATTTCCTACAGAACCACCCTTCAGTCTCCTTCCATTCTGAAGACCCAGATGACCTAATTTCGCATCACGATGAGCTGGCACCAATAATTGACATTTTCAGTCTATTATTGATATTTAAAAATTAAAGTTAGAACAGTCACATAATAATCTCCGTGTTTCGTAGTTCTTGCTATTTATTTCACCAACTAGTGGCATGTGTGGGACGCGACCAGCTTGAAATCGTCCGTAATGAGCGCACGTTAATCAGGCGTTTTCCGTAGGTGTAAAATAATAATACCCGCAGCGATATGAAATTGGAATTAGTTCAGAACGAGGTGTGTAAATTAGTTAATCCGAAGCGCTGTTGATCATATGTAAGATCTAAATAGAGTCACCTGTGTAACAATAAACTCTAGAGAATAATAATGTACAGACATACTACTTCTTGTTTATTGTAAAGTTCACCGTAGCGGCATGTATTAAAGTGCAGCTTCCTATTAATAAGTAATAATAATTTTTTTTTTATAGAGGGGGAAAATGCTTTATGGACCGACTGAGGAGGCCGTGCTTCCTCTGGTGTGTGGGACTTTCACCTACTAAAAAATCCACTTCTAATTCAGGCATTCATATCCTAATTCAGGATGGATATCCTGGAACCACTTAGCGTATTGCTTCAGGATAGAGCCTATTGCGCCCTTATCGGGCTACTTCTAGCTGTTCCCCATCTTCTACTGCCGTTAAGTGCAAGTTGGGCCTGTACTTTTTTTCTAGTAGGACCCACTGAATAAATGCATTGGTGCGGTCCCAAAATAATAATAATAGTTCTTCTTCTTCTTACCTCCTCCTCCTCCGCTCAACAGTCCGTTAAGGACCAAGGCGTACCGCGCGGCTTTTGTGTTAGTCTGACGGTGTATGGCTAGTACTACGCGCCACCACCCACTAGTTGCGGTATTCACAGCCAGGAAGCGGCGCTGTTATCTCAGCGCCTACTCAGTTTGCCTCACGACGCTGAGTGCACGCCGTACGGAACCTCCGCCGGGAATTGAACTCGAGACCACGAGCGCATTAAACGCCCGCGTTAGCCACTAGACCACCTGGAGGCTCTTCTTCTTATTATTATTATTTTTTCTTTTTTTTATTCTTTATTTTTATTTATTAAGGATAGTCCTGTTGGGAACGCTTCATACTAAGAACGCTTTTAATTCTGCCAGTTGGAGCGACATGCTTAGATCTGGAACACTTCTTCCGGATTCCACAGTGTCCCCTCCGGATGATGGAATACTTGACAGAGTACCAATATACCATACGGCAGATGGACCTCGAAGGAAAAAGATCACAGTCGGGGTTGCCCAGGGCTGAATTTCGGACCCTGACCTCTGGAACGTATCATGCGATGAAATTTTACGGATCGAGATACCGCCGTAGGTTGTGTAGATGATATCGCGTTAGTGATTGTAGCACGAAACACTGAGGATATATATAGGCTATACATTGACGACATGCTGAGAACATGGAAATCCAGAGTGACTTCGGGAATACAGCTTAACAAATCAATTTGTATGGGTTTCATGCTATATGCGGATGACATAGTTCTTATTCAAGAAAATGAGGATGAATTACAAAGAGCTGTGTTTCAATTACAAGAAGTGGCAAAAGAGTACTCACTGAGTACTTACTGAGTACTCAGTAAGAAAGGCCAAAACCAATATTTAAAGATAAATATCCAGTAAGGACTAAGATACTTATAAACAACAGCAATTTAGAACAAGTGAGCCGTTTCAAATATCTCGGCTGTGAAGTAAGCTATGAATCTGAATATGATATAAGAGATAAGATAAATAAATGTATGCATAATTGTGGTACGATTCATAGAAATCTTAGAAATGAAACAAGGCACAGCACAAGGATTAAAATTTATAATACAACTGCAATACCCACGTTGATTTACGCGAGTGAGCGTGGGTCATGACAAAAAAAGAAAAGCGGCAAGATTCAGAGTGCTGAAATGCAGTTTCTTCGAAATACTTTAAATTATACATTGCAAGATTGAATAAGGAATGAAGATATCAGAGCAGTACTCGAAGTAAAGGACATAAATGAAATTATTTCAATTTACAGAAGACAATGGTGGGATCATCTGCAAGGGATGACAGAGGATAGATTGTCGAAAGCGGCACTGAACTGTAAAGCAATTGGTAGAAGAGACGTGGCTTGTCTGAGGTTGAGATGGGTCCCGGAACAGGTTTATATAACCTAACCCTTGAAGAGGAGAAGAACAACAACAACAATGAGGGTGCACAAAGATGCCTGAATCAGGTAATGAGGCGAGCGAGCTCTTGGCTTGAAGAACACAGGCTGGATCTAGCCACCGAGTCTTCTCCTCTCTCCTTTTTTGTCTGTCCTTTGGAAGACAGACTTACAAATAACGACAATTGTAACTTGTCTGCAATTTCTAACTTACAAGTCTGCAGACACGACTATTTAACTTATATAATTCAATGCAGTCCGTGTAGTCCAATTGGTCTACTTCAACAGCATTGGTTCTGGAAGCCACCTCAACCCGTCGTAGTAGACAAACGGTTATACCGAACGAGTGAGAGCTGTCATCCGTCACCGACCTGCATCCTTAATCCATAATCTCTCGTCTCGTAAACCTTACTAACTTATGCAGGACACCTCGCCCCTCAGTGACTGTAAAACGGTTCTGCCACCATCATCGACCTCCATCCTTAATCCATAATCTCTCGCCTCGTAAACCTTATTAACTTATACAGGACACCCCGCCCCTCAGTGACTGTAAAACGGTTCTGCCATCCATCACCGACCTCCATCCTTAATCCATAACCTCTCGCCTCGTAAACCTTATTAACTTATACAGGACACCCCGCCCCTCAGTGACTGTAAAACGGTTCTACCATCCATCACCGACCTCCATCCTTAATCCATAATCTCTCGCCTCGTAAACCTTATTAACTTATACAGGACACCCCGCCCCTCAGTGACTGTAAAACGGTTCTGCCATCCATCACCGACCTCCATCCTTAATCCATAATCTCTCGCCTCGTAAACCTTATTAACTTATGCAGGACACCTCGCCCCTCAGTGACTGTAAAACGGTTCTGCCATCCATCACCGACCTCCATCCTTAATCCATAATCTCTCGCCTCGTAAACCTTATTAACTTATACAGGACACCCCGCCCCTCAGTGACTGTAAAACGGTTCTGCCATCCATCACCGACCTCCATCCTTAATCCATAATCTCTCGCCTCGTAAACCTTATTAACTTATACAGGACACCCCGCCCCTCAGTGACTGTAAAACGGTTCTGCCATCCATCACCGACCTCCATCCTTAATCCATAATCTCTCGCCTCGTAAACCTTATTAACTTATACAGGACACCCCGCCCCTCAGTGACTGTAAAACGGTTCTGCCATCCATCACCGACCTCCATCCTTAATCCATAATCTCTCGCCTCGTAAACCTTATTAACTTATACAGGACACCCCGCCCCTCAGTGACTGTAAAACGGTTCTGCCATCCATCACCGACCTCCATCCTTAATCCATAATCTCTCGCCTCGTAAACCTTATTAACTTATACAGGACACCCCGCCCCTCAGTGACTGTAAAACGGTTCTGCCATCCATCACCGACCTCCATCCTTAATCCATAATCTCTCACCTCGTAAACCTTATTAACTTATGCAGGACACCCCGCCCCTCAGTGACTGTAAAACGGTTCTGCCATCCATCACCGACCTCCATCCTTAATCCATAATCTCTCGCCTCGTAAACCTTATTAACTTATGCAGGACACTCCGCCCCTCAGTGACTGTAAAACGGTTCTGCCATCCATCACCGACCTCCATCCTTAATCCATAATCTCCCGCCTCGTAAACCTTATTAACTTATGCGGGACACCTCGCCCCTCAGTGACTGTAAAACGGTTCTGCCATCCATCACCGACCTCCATCCTTAATCCATAATCTCTCGCCTCGTAAACCTTATCAACTTATGCGGGACATCTCGCCCCTCAGTGACTGTAAAACGGTTCTGCCATCCATCACCGACCTCCATCCTTAATCCATAATCTCTCGCCTCGAAAACCTTATCAACTTATGCGGGACACCTCGCCCCTGAGTGACTGTAAAACGGTTCTGCCATCCATCACCGACCTCCATCCTTAATCCATAATCGCTCGCCTCGTAAACCTTATTAACTTATGCGGGACACCTCGCCCCTCAGTGACTGTAAAACGGTTCTGCCATCCATCACCGACCTCCATCCTTAATCCATAATCTCTCGCCTCGTAAACCTTATCAACTGATGTGGGACACCTCGCCCCTCAGTGACTGTAAAACGGTTCTGCCATCCATCACCGACCTCCATCCTTAATCCATAATCTCTCGCCTCGTAAACCTTATCAACTTATGCGGGACACCTCGCCCCTCAGTGACTGTAAAACGGTTCTGCCATCCATCAGCGACCTCCATCCTTAATCCATAATCTCTCGCCTCGTAAACCTTATCAACTTATGCGGGACACCTCGCCCCTCAGTGACTGTAAAACGGTTATTTCTTGATATATTATTACACCGGTCCCACTGATCGTCGTATGGTACAGTGGAAAACAAAATACAGACCCCAGTGAAATCATGAATAACTAGGTAATGAAATTGCTTAACACCACTGAACGCACAAGCCGGCTGCTATGGCTTTTTGTAAGTAGTGGACGCTAGAAATCTTCCGTCCTCAATGTGCACGACACTTAATGGTGACGCTAATGCGTATTTCAAATGGCCTCTTGAAGAATCCAGAACAAACGTGAACGCGGCCTTGATTGAGGCAACACCTGTATACTAGCGTTGGGGGGGGGGGACTAGTGGAAGGAGACTTTCGGCTTTTCTAGCGGTTCGACAAGATTCTCGTTATAATATTATTGTCTGTCCAATCAAACAGATCTACTGTACTCTCTTATCTTGAATGGATGGCCTTTACGTGAAATCTGGATTATTTCACAGCTGGATCATATACCCTCACCTGTCAAAATTGGTCCAGACGTGTTAGGGTTATAAGGTAAAAAACGAACATACCACCTAAACACAGTACTGTCCTATTTTCGTAGTCGACTAATTAATTGAAGTTAATTAACAGAACACGTAACAACTTTAAGGGCTATTAAGGGAGTATGCGTTATACAGTAAAACGTAACTATTACAAAATGTAGTGATTATTAAAAAGTAACTAAGATGACAGATCACAATCACAAATAATATAAGCCTCGCAGCTCTCACGTGACACTTAATGCTCGATATATACGTTTATATGTTGATAACTTTTTTAGTTATATACTTTAAAAAAGAAAATAAAAATACAACTCAAATGATTCAAATAATTTTATTCGCTTACATTAGATATCTAAAACATTACATCAAAAACTAAAAAAGTTTCTCACAGACCAACTTTTTAATGTCCAAATGTTACAAATCATCTTTTACGGAAGGTATTGTAGACAAAATTAAGTATTCCATCGACTTATTGACACAAAAAGCTACAAACGGAAGCAAAAACGAATAAGTTACGTTGATCAACAACGGAAATACGACGAATTATGTTTAAATTTCAATAAATTGTTCCAGAATCTATCAATGTTTTAGGTTTTAATACAATCAATAATTTAATATTGTATTAAAATTTATTGTAATTGTATAAAAGCAATGTACAGTTTAATGTTTTTATATTTCTTTACAGTTTTGTTTACGGTTAAAATAAATTAAAAATTTGTGGAATTACATAGAACAAGATTACTAAAGACAGGCTCTTAAAGGTTGAAAAATTGTAACTTTATAACTTCGGTTTTTCTTCTCTTCTTCTTCTTCTTCTTCTTCTTCTTCTTCTTCTTCTTCTTCTTCTTCTTCAGCGGCGCGACAACCCATTACTGTTAAAGGCCTCCTTTAACAACCTCCGCCAGTCGTACCGGTCAAGTGCAGCTGCTCTCCAGTTCCGGGCCACAAGAATATGGCGCGCATCATAATTCACACCGTCTTCCCAACGTAGTTTGGGTCTACCAACTCTCCTGGTGCCATAGATCTGTTCTGTGAATGCCTTTCTGGGTATTTAATTCTCCACCATTCTGATCACATGTCCACCCCACCTGAGTCTACCAAGTTTTATAACTTTCACAATATCTGGTTCGTTCAGAAGAGTGTTCAGTTCTTGGTTGGTCCTTTTCCTCCATTCACCTCCCACACGTATTGGACCAAAAATACTGCTGACGATTTTGCGCTCATGAACCAGCAGGCTTGACTCAGATTTTCTAGAAATGGTCCAGGTCTCAGAACCATAGGTGAGTACTGGGCGGATCAGAGTTTTACACAGATTGATGCTACTGGCAATTGTTCTGCTCTGGAACAGGGGTCTGAGACCAAAGAAGCACCTATTAGCTGAGGTGATTCTTGGCTTTATTTCTTCTGTTGTTCCCCATCGGAGTTAATTTGGCATCCTAAGTAAACAAAATTGTTGACTGTTTCGAAGGAATAGATGCCAATTTGGACGTGCTCTCCTTCTCTAGCTTCCTGTCCTGTGACCGTGTATTTTGTCTTGCTAACTTCGGTTTTTGGTCGAATAAATTTCCAAGTAACATACAAGCGAAAATCCATATACGCAATATGTTTCCCTACCTTCCGTATTGTGTCATGTGACTTTTTAATGAAGTAAATAGAAAACTCATATTCGTATCAAAATCCAAGAAGTAATGCAGCTGATTCGCCGTCTTCCCAACCATTTTCTCTAATCATCCCTGTCCTTTAGCTGCTTCTTCCCTTCTCCTCGTCCAATTCATTTCCCGAAGTGAGGGGATTCCTCTCGTTCTTCTAATCTCATATTTTCTTTATCCATAAGTCTGGTTCGATCTTCCTAAATCTTCGAACCATATCAAGCGTAGCTCTTCTGTATAATCTATTGCGTATATTTCTAGTCCTACGTTGTGCTTTGATTTCCTTGCTGATAATTCAGTTAATCTACGAGGATTGTTCACAATAGAAACACGTTTGATCTGCGCAGCCGTGACTTCGTCGCCATGCAACGGAATTCATTTGTTTATATTGCCTGTTTAAGTACTAGTGACGCGTCTGTCAAAAATATTTGCAGTTTGCTCTTTTCAAAGCGTTGCGACTGGGTTGAATAATTACATCTATGATAGAAAATTCCGTCCAAAGATAATCTGCGTGCCGTTATTCAGTTTTTGGCCGCTGAGGGGCGTCAGCTAATGGAAATTTATACCAGAATAAAAGCTGTATATGGTGACTATAGTTATTTTCATACGGCAGTCGTTGAATGGTGCAATAAATTTCGACAACGAAGAGAATCCACTAAAGATTTGGCCCGTGCCGGACCTGCACGTGTTGTAGCATCAGATGAAAATTTGAGACAGCTAGAAACTTCTTTACGCGCAAATAAGTTAAGCAGTAAGTTACGCCCAAATAAGTTAGAGAACTTTCTCAAATGTTGAGCAAGTTTGTGTCAACATCAACCCTGAGCGATATCCAGACAGCTTAAAACGCTTACGGGTCAGCATTCAGCATCAAGAATAAACGTCCCGAGAAGCTCACAAATGGTGTCATTCTGCTGCATCATAATGCTCGACCCCATGCAGCCCAGACGATTCAAGATCTGCTTGGTCGTATGAAGTGGGAAGTCTTACAACATCCACCTTACAGTCCCGACTTGTCCCCGTGCGACTATCATGTTTTTGGCCCATTAAAGAAATCACTAACAGGACGGTGGTTCAAATCGGACGCTGAGGTAGAGTTTGCTGTTAGCGAACGGTTCCGCAAACAGCCGCAAGAATTTTACAGAAGGGAATCTACAGATTAGTGCAACAGTGGGGCTCATGCCTTAATATTAATGGAGACTTCTTTTAAAATCGTTGAATAAAAAATGCTTTACAGCCTCTAAACGTGTTTGTATTGAACAATCCTTGTACCTTTCCCTCAGAAAATACATTTCTTCTCCTTAATTTTCTTTATGAGCTTGTAGTTTAAACCTATATTCCGCTCCATATATCATAATAATGAGCAGCATAGCACTAACTACGATCTCCATCAGAGGTTGCCGTTAGGAGCGCACTCCGTCCTGCTTTTGATGATGGCGCCGTCGTTCGAAAGACCGTTGTTTTGTGTGTGTGTGTGTGTGTGTGTGTGTGTGTGTGTGTGTGTGTGTGTGTGTGTGTGTGTGTGTGTGTGTGTGTGTGTGTGTGTGTGTGTGTGTGTGTGTGTGTGTGTGTGTGTGTGTGTGTGTGTGTGTGTGTGTGTGTGTGTGTGTGTGTGTGTGTGTGTGTGTGTGTGTGTGTGTGTGTGTGTGTGTGTGTGTGTGTGTGTGTGTGTGTGTGTGTGTGTGTGTGTGTGTGTGTGTGTGTGTGTGTGTGTGTGTGTGTGTGGTTTAAATAGCATGTATGATTTGAATTGTGTCTGTTCGTTAAGGAAATTGTTTCTATCCATTTTTGTCAGTTTATACATTTCTTGTTGTTCAAGAGTGTCTAGTTTTCGGCCTTTTGTGTGTACGTGTAGGATTTTCATGTTACTGTTAATATTTGTACATGTGTGGACTACCCAAAGGAATGGTTTGCAAAGGTGGATACGGTGATGGAGTGTAATGCTTTAATGTGTTCAACGTATCTCTGTTTGAAGCTGCGTCCTAGCTGGCCTATGTAGAATTTGTTACATTCTGAGCTATTTAATTTATAAACACCAGGTAAACCATTTTTTTTTTTTTTTTTTGACAGTGTGTATTCTATTTTGTTTGTAATTCTGATGCAATGCTGTATCCTGCTTTTTTAAATTTGCGGGATATTTCTTCAACGTGGTTATTGACATATGTTAATGTTATGAATTGTTGTGTTCTGTCTTTGTCTGTTGTTTATTGTTTTATTGTATCTACTGGCTTCTGCTAGATTTGATTGTGTTAAATTCGTCGAGGTCTTTTCAAGAAAGTGTCTACAAACAACTCTCGTAGCGTCACGAGCCCGCGTACTACAGTAGCGGTGTGAAGAAGTGGTGATTACCATACCACTACTACTAACACATTTATCGTTTCTGTTTGCAGTCTACGATTCTACCTTTACGCTATGCAGTTAGTTACATTGTTTTATTTTTCAAAGTTACTCTTTCGTTAGTTATTTACATTCGTTTCTTCTTACATACGCTCATTCTTTGATACGTTTATTTTGTTTTTTTTTTTAATTCTTTACATTCCTTTCGTGTTTATTATTTACGTTATTGCTATATACTTTTATTCTTTATATTGCTTTATTCAAAATGAATCTGATAGAGTTGCTAACTGTCGCCTGAAATGAGGAAAATGCCGTTCGTTTTTTTTTCAAAACAAAGGATTAATTCACAATCCTAGATTATGTAACTAATGTAATATAAATAATCGTGAAAATAAACTAAAAAAACCTCCTATTAAAAATTAAAAAAAAAAGAAACAAAATAAAAAGAATTGAAATCGTGCGTGCGTTTAATAAAATATAAATAAAAAACAAAAAACTGAAACAAAATAAAAAGAATAGAATTGAAGCATGTGTGCGTGCGGAATTAAAGGCACGCGCGCGTACGTGCGTCATATGAATGTGTGTAATGTATGGTAATCACTCCTCCTTCACACAGCTACTGTAGGAGAAGTGACTGGCGGGAACGTTGGTGGGGGAGCTTGGCGGGCTCGTGAACGCTGTGAGAGTTATTTGTAGACACTTTCTTGAAAAGACCCAATTCGTCTTGATAGTATTTTTCTTCTAGCGGAATGTTGTTTTGGCTGTGTATCATGGTTCTGAAGGTAGAAAGACCTTACCATTAAAAACTTAGAACGCAGACACAAATTCAGTATATACAGAAAACCCACTACAACTGGCAACCTGATTCATAATTCCCTCCACCAGTCACCCAATGCAACACAAACTAAATACCGGAAAAGACAGTCTTGCGGCAGCTTCTCATGAAGCCCGTAAGAAGCGAACGCCAGTTTAGGGAGCGAGGTATAAATTTAATAATATTTTCAGTCAAGATGGCTATATCTACATTAAATGAAATCGTGTGGGATAAGCAAATTACAGCAGAAACTGAAACCAAAATATTTAACACCATTGTTAGAAGTATCATGACTTACGGCGTAGAAGTTTGGACTACTAATAAACACACAAGAACAAAATTAATGACAGAATAGGTGGACTTTTGGAGACGTTCGGCAAGAGCATCCAGACGTCAAAACATTTGAAATGAAGTCATTAAGGACAGAATGCATGTGAAAAATTCAATTGTCGATTTTATCCAAACAAAAAAATTACAATGGTATGGACACACGAAAAGAATGGCATAGGAAAGATTGCCAAGAAGAGTTATGGAATGGACCGCACCAGGAAGAAAGAAAAGAGGAAGACCACCTATCACATGAATAGGATAAATTCAGACTATATTGAGGAAACGAGAAATTGAAGAAGATCTTTGGATGGACAAGCAGCAGTGGAAGATGAGAAATTCAGCTCTTATGTAAGCTTTGGTTCCGGAAAATGTGTAAACATTGTACAGCCGGGATAATAATAATTCAGTCAAGTTAGTTTTATTAGCAGTCATCTTAACACCAAGTTTGTCAGCACTTATTGCAAAACTGTTAGTCGCTTCGCTTTCGACGACGCCTTTCGGTGTTTCCACCACCTTCAGGTCTTAAACGACAGCCGTTTAAGATGGTGGAAACACCAAAAGGCCTGCAACAAGTTGTGACAAAGTTGATGTTAATATTTTTTAACTAAAATAATTCTGTTCTGTGTCAGAATTATTTTAAAAATTTAGTGAATTATTTACAATTAAATCTAAAATCTAATTACTTAAGTTTTCTCTTTGCAATACTTCTTCAGAAAACACTTGTTAATTTGCGCACGTTCAAGTTGAACAAAATAGACTTCACAAATAATTCAAGCATTAAATTAATTCTCTTAATTAATGACACTGCTGTTTAAACATTCTCACGTTTTCGACTTTTAGAAGTTGTGTAAATATCGTTGTTGCTGGCCTCACCACATGGTGTGAGCAGCGGACACTGTTAACGCTCTTTCAGGTGTCACCTTGCTAAACAAACAAAGCAATATTCTGAAAATTAATAACAGCTGCTGGTCGCTGCAGCGTGCATCTGCTGTATTCGGGGTATTCGGTGAACTGCCTTGACATTTGCTTTAATGTTTATTTCAATTAAAAAGCTAACGAATACATGGGAGCAACGCGTGATATTTCATGTTACATAACATACGGTTACAAAGAGGTTATTTCAAGTAAAACCCAGACACATCAACTACATATGGGCGGGGGAGGGAGAAAGAGAGAGAGAGCGGATAAATTTAAACCGTCGACATGTGTGTGTATGTGTGTCTGTTGTGTGTGTAGGGAATTATGATATTTATTCTAGTTAAAATGCAGCTACGGAAATAATCAGTTTTTTTTTTTAAATTTTTGTCTGTTGACGTCTTATAAAACAAAATTAACGTGACGGCCTCGAACAAAATTTTCCTAATTCGATAAATGATATTTGTCTATCTAAATAAATAAATGGTTTTTCATCTGAATTTTATCGTTACAAATAGTTCTTTCAAATTATTATTTATCAGTGTTTATTGTCTTTAACAGGGGCGTATTTACGGGAACTGATTCAAACGGGACCGGACCCCCGCCCCAGAGGGTTGAAAAATGTTGACGAATTTTGTTACTCTCATAATTTTTAGGCTATTTTATTAGTTTTTCAGCTCTGTACGCTAACAATAATTCTTTTTTTTTAATATACAAACACACAGCGTTTGCGTATACGTCAGAAACATGAAATAAAGAAAAATCAAATCAGTCAATAAGTATCTTCTAAACAATCAGTAACAGTATCAGTAACGCGTATTTTTTGTGCTATTACCGTTATACTTTAATGGGATTGATTTCAGGTTGTTATCACACTTTTTCAACCACTTTAAAGACAGTAATCTTGATTAGTTTTATGATTGTTTTCTCTTTTGTATGAAGCCGACTCGATCGTATCCCCCCCCCCCAGACCAAGTTCTAGATACGCCACTGGTCTTTAAGTTTTTTTTATTAGTGATGTAAATATTAATTTTCCTGATCTGTAGACTGAAGAACAATTGAGGGTGCCTGAAGATTGAAGACTGTTGTGTCTTACATTCGAAACGTCCGATGGTCAAGCGTATGTCCGTAGTCTGCACACACATCATTTGGGTCTAGGGTCGCTTAGGGTGTTGTTTGTGGATTCGGAATTCACAACATTATGGTTGGCGTAAGTCAGCTGTTGCGTTGAGCTTACACCCTCCTGTAAAGTAAATTTTAAGTGTCTATAACCCTATTCGGATGTCTTCTACTTTATCGGACAGCACAAGTATAATCAGGCAATAATACAACATTACAAAGGTTTTGTAAAATATATAAAAACACTTGGTAAGTTTCACAAATTTTTTTTTTAATTAACTCTGACAGCTGTTTCGACTAACTAAGCCATTGTCAAAGAGGCGAATGAATGAAAATTACTAAACAACAGGATGTGAGTGGAGTGTAGGTGGTGAACATCTGTTTAGGGCGTATCTGAAACATCTGTGTGGAGATGGCGAGGGGGTGTGCAAGAGACAAGGGAAGGTCAGGTGTCTTTAAAAACTAAATACAATCATGAATGCAAAATATAAAATTAACTAAACTAAATATAATCTGAATGTAAAATATAATTAACTGAACTAAATATAAACTGAATGCAAAATTTAAAATAATGATGAACATTCAAAATAATATAAAATAAACTAAACTAAATAACAGATTTTAATAAAGGGATACACAAAATTCAGTCTGTTCATTGGTTAAATTTTTGTTATTTTTTATTGCTTTTTTAATTTCTAAAATTTCTAACAAATCAATTTTTTTACCTTTTTGTATGTTGCGGAGTAGTGTTATGTTTTTTTGTGTCTATGAAGTGATTGTGTTGTAAGCAATGATCTGCGAAACCTGTATTAGATGTATTGGTTAAAATCGCCTTCTTATGTTCAGAAATGCGATGTTTCAGAGCACGGCCGCATTGTCCGATATAAATAGCATCGCATTCTGCACAGTGTATTTCATAAACTCCATTTTTCTCCAGTGTGTTAGATTTTTCTTTATTATTGACTAGATCAGGCAATAATACAACATTAATTGGACATATTAGCTTCGACATACCTTTATGCATTTGTTTTGGTCGCTCGGAAGGAGGTCACAGTTGTCCCTGGAGATTAAACTCTTTTTCTATAAGATCATTCGTTCACATCACTAAGAAGGACCACAAGACGCCTTCTGTTCGAAAAATAAATTAAACACCATTACAGAAATAAACTAACAGTGCACCCCAAGACCGGTGCTAGACGACGCAGGACACACAACTCAACTTTTGTCTAAAGCTTGCACGACCGGTCTCAACATATTCGAAATTATTTCTAAATACCCGACTGCTGGGCCGTGGTCGGTTGCTGTGAATCGACGTCTTGTCGGCAACGTTTCGGTTGCCCGTTCGCGGATCTTCTTGAGGCCGCAACAGAGCGTGCGAAAACAGTAGCGTCAGGTCTTCGCCGAACAATACCCGATACTAGATGATTAAAACAATTAAATCATTTTCTTTATAATCTTTACTGTCCGGTCTCTCTTGACCGACTCTTGGTCTTTTCGACCCGGACGCTATTATGTTTCCGATGGCAGGGGAGTCTTTCATTGTTTTCATACTTCAACTTTACTATGTAATTCTTGTTTTCTTCTTTTCATTTCGTACTACCCGGTCAGTAGCCCGGCCAGGGTTAAAGGGGTCAAACGGTCAACGGTACTAGGAGCGGAAGAACCTAGGAAGTGGGTCTCCGAATGAAACCCAGAACAGGACCAAAGTCTCAAAGATAACACCTCTGCCTTACTCTACAGGACGCTGGTAACGACACAAAGGAACTTAGTCGGGTGGAAATAATGTTGAACTAGAATTTTATAAAACCATTTTCAGCCCGACAGCACTATGTGGACGTGGAAAACAAAAATGCACGGAAGACGCTAAGGAGATGAGAGACAAAGTCAATTAGAAGAATATTGAGAGAATAAAATTTTGGTCGAGGAAAGTTCAGGTTTATGGAAATCGTTTCTTGAAGAACAATACGAAAATAAATGGTAAGAGTATTTCCATATATTAGAGAAACAATGGGGGAGGGGGATCGACCACGGCAAATTTCAGGCCAAGCATCGATACCGAGATCGGGAAGCAAACGACGAAAACGATTTGTATTTACTTATTGTGTTAACGTTTTGTGTGATATTTATCGTATTACTTAAAAACAGTGTTTTTTATGTTTAGTATTTTGTTGTTTCAATTTTTGCCGTTGTTATTGTTTTACTGTTGCATTCATTTTCAGATTAAACACCATTACAGAAATAAACTAACAGTGTACTCCAACGAGCTACCAAGACCGGTGCTGGACGACGCAGGACACACAACTCAACTTTTGTCTAAAGCTAGCACGCCCGGTGTCAACATATTCGAAATTATTTCTAAATACCCGACTGCTGGGCCGTGGTCGGTCGGTTGCTGTGAATCGACGTCTTGTCGGCAACGTTTCAGTTCTCCGTTCGCGGATCTGCTTGAAGCCGCGACAGAGTGTGCGAAAACAGTGGAGGCAAATCTTCGCCGAACAATACCCGATACTTCTTTCGGGTTAATTTTTTGGCTGCCTGAAGAAGAAGCCAGAGGGGTTAATCGAAACGTTGCCGACAAGGTGTCGATTCAAAGCAAACCACCACGGCCTAACAGTCCGGTATTTAGAAATAATTTCGAAAATAAATCGACTCATTGAAAAAGACATCTTTTACTCTACTTTAGATCAGAGTAAGGAAGTAGTGCTCGATACAGCACCTTTCATATGACATGTATTTTCTTTATTTTCACTCGTTAATTTTTCTTGATGTTATTAAGTCTTGTTGTAACAGGAACCAAAAATAAAATAAAGCTAAAAATGAACTAAATCGTTCCATGCGGCTCACGCAAATTAACCACTCTGAAACGCTCCCTTATACCCAGAATATTTTTTACACCCTTTTTCTAATCACCAAAAAAAAATTTTTTTTTCTTCTGGGGAGGCGTAACTTAATATTTAAGACTAGGCACGTGCCCATTTGTTCCAGACGACGCATGTCTAGTATTTTGAGTCTCGACAGCACGTATGTCTCTGTTCACCATAATGCTCGATTTTCGGCCCTCCGATTGGTCACAAATGACACCCTTCCTTGAACATAGTCCTTTAAATGTTTGCAGGACAGGAACGTCGGTGAACAAAGGTTTTAATTTCTCCAACAGTAGAGAAATTTTAACATTAAATTTTTTGGCCCATAAACAATTTTACTTAGGAAACTCGTATTAACAGTTATCGCGCCTCCAGACAAATAATGTCACATCATTAGTTTTAAAATACCCACACCTTGAGGTAACTCACACTCCAAAGTTCCCTGGATTTGGGGATTTATTACTATTAATAATAGTTTTTATTAATTACCTATAAACTCGGACCACGATCAGTTATATGATCACTATAACTGACTTACGCTGAAATTCGTTAATATTGTTACGATGGTCTACTGATCGTCGTATGGTACAGTACAAAACAAAATACAAGACACCAATTACGTCACTAATCACCAGCTTTAATTATCATAATTAAACAGTTTGTAATCAACAAGATAGTCTCTTACAACAAATCAAATAAAAATTGTTCACACGCAATAAAAATGTCAACTAATATAAAACACAATTGTACTACAATTGTCCCGCATAATTATAAAACACATAACATTTCGCCACAATACTTCAAACCGCGCTGAAATAAATCGCAACTCAAACTGCCTGAGCGTCGATGAGTACTTGTATTTATACCCCGCCGAAAATCCAGAAAGTCCATACTACGCATGAGCCCTACACTAGAACGTAATTGATTGCGGCCTTGACACAGTGCGCGTGGCTGGCGAAGTCTAGAAAAGTCTCGTTGACGGATGTTGAGATCACGTACGCACACAACATTACAGCCGGATTCCACTGGAACATCAGACAAACACGAAGACTGTTTTGTAATGGTGTAACACTTTTCCGCATTACGTAACAATATTTTCTGTTGTTGTATAAACAAAGTGAAAAAATAATAAAATTTACATAATGAAAACAATGTGCATGATGAAAACAGTCAGAATGACCGCTCATTTGTTGCTTATAATTCAAAATTTATTATTATTGTTATTAGGAACGCACTTCAAATAGTCGGTGCTATGCTTGACGAGTAACTGTGGCTTTGCACCAAAGGGGCGCAATAAAATAGTTCTGTTCTGTCTGAGAGGCACAATAAATATGTCATTCAAATCCCCGTACATAAAATCTCTGATCCAGACGCATTATGTTCGGCCGACCGTGAATGATGGCATTTTCGCACTAAAATAACAGTTTCCTTTTTTTATTATTTTGTTTCGTTTTTGGAATTTTATTACCGAGTGGATTTCCTGCCGGTGGCGTAGTCTTTAACGCCATTAATCATAAAACTGTTATGAAATCTATCACCACCTGACAGTCGGAAGGCTCCAAATGTGTACACAAGAATAACATACGTTAAAAAATTTAATCATCATCATCACTTCATGGATAGGATTTCTCCTGTTCCGACCTCACGACTCCCCCTCCATTTTGTGACTGGCCTGCCTACAGATCTTCTTTCAACCGGCTTATACTCATAAGCTGACTTCGGAAAGAGGGTATTGTCCATTCTTTCTAGATCTTGTTTCCAGCAATTTCTATAATTCTGAATGAGATCATTTAGCGATACTATATCAAGTTCTCGTCTAACTTTATCTAAAAATGAAACTTTTACTTGTGAAACTTACTGTTTATTTTCTTCTCGCTGAACGCGTTTCAGCGTACGTATTCGCCTTCTTCAGCTTTGAGACAGACTGCCATCATTTAGTAACGGTTGTTGTGTGGAAGGTGTAGTGGGGTTGGTGCGTGGAGGAAGGGGATTGGCGCGGGGATTCAACTTAATGTTTGTTTTTTGTATAATTGTGTCAAAAAGTGTATGCGATTTATATTGTAATTGATAGTTAAGTATGTTGTTTGGTTGTGTTGTGTGGTGTTTATATATTTCGTATTGTTCAGTTGTGTTGAGTTTTCGACCTTTGGGTAAGTAATGTAAAATTTCAAGATTAGTGTCTATGTTGGTGTAACTGTGGTTTTCTGTGTGTATGTGTGTGGCAAATGCGGAGTGTATATTGTTGTTGGTTGAAGCTTTTAAGAGTTCAGAATAACGGGATGAAAAAGATCTTCCCGTCTGGCCTATGTAGAAACTATTGCAGTCATTACAATTTAATTTGTATACACCTGTTTTGTTATATTTGTCTATGTCTGTGTTTGTATTATTGATGTGTTTTTAGATGGTATTGGTTGTTCTGTATGCTATTTTGTATTTGTGTTTTCTGAATGTGTTGGCGATTTTGTGTGTGTAGGAGTTGTGGTATGTGAGTGTGATGTATTCATTGTGTTGTGTGTTGATGGTATTTTGTGTTTTGTTGTTTTTGTTTTTGATGCGTTTGTGTAGTGTGTTTATTAAATTAGGGTTGTAACCGTTTTTGATTGCTATGTATTTTATTGTGTTGAGTTCGTCGGTGTAATACTCGTCTAATTACTCGTTTCTTATATGATCGAGTCGCGTATATCCTTTTACCGACCTGAAATAGCTCATTTCTGCAGCCTGTAATTGGCACCAAACGTTCTTCCTTATAGTTCAGGTCTCGCATCCATATAGCAGTGCTAATTTGATACACGTTTAGCTTTCCTTTCAACGTCCTTCTCAGTGTTACACATACTTTTTGGAACCTCCCTAGTTTATTGCTGGCATCCTCGATTCCAAATCTTTTCTCCTTATTCGTTCCAAGTCTGAATCCATTATTTCCAGTCCGGCTTTTCTCTTGAGGCTTACCAGTAATTAAAAAAATTCACTCTGGCCACGTTTCGAGCGTTGCGCAGGGAAAAAATTACTCTTAATCATAATATATTTATAATGACAGCATAATCGTGTGGTTGAAGTACTGTGGCACTACTTCAATTGTAAAGCCAAGAGTAGGTTTATACGCATATGCTTGGCCACGCGATAACAGGTTGACCAACGTTATAAAATCTGATACTCACAAGAGAAAGTTTACCAACCACGTGCATATTGCAATATACAATATACCCAGTGGCGTAGCGTCGATGAAAAAGCTGGACTCTAAGAATCCAAAGCGCTTCAGAGTATTCAACGGTACAATGAGAAAGAAGAGAATACGAATCAAAGTGTACAGATGAAATAGTAAGACCTGAAACGGTTCGTGCAGATCGTAGTGGGGACAGGGAAGATAATTTAGGATATGGGATATGAGGTTCGTAACCATGACGCACAACCATGTAATACAACATCCGTGTCGCTGTTCTGAACACAAAATATTTGGTCCGAAAACAACGTGTCAATGAGATGTTTTGACACCGCACAACCAGACAGCCCTTTCATGTCTATTTATTTTACCTGTAAGTTACCTATTAAGGTTTGGCTGGATGAGCCAGAAACCGACAAGCGTCTGGGGGATTCCACACAAAGACGAAGCACAAGTAAGTCTGGCACGGCGGGAAGAGAGAAGCGCCAGCGGGGTTTGAAGTACAGTAATACAGTTTATAAACTATTTCTTATCATAGTTTATACCATTTTCCTTTGTATTAAATATTACCTTTATTTAACCTATTTTAAAATAATTATAATTTTTTATATTACTATAATATTGGTAAATATATCTGTACAGCGTTTGGACAGAATGGAAGATAGACGAGTACCTGGAACTCCGTTTCGATATAGACCCTTTAGTACAAGGGATGTAAGAAGACCAAGAGTGAGATGGAGAGATACTCTATGAACACGGAACAGGCAAAGTGCCTACTCCGTGAGGAGCAGAAGAAGAAGATTATATTTCAAAATAATAAAAATTTAAATTTTAATGTACTACGTTAATATTCTAATGTTAATTATAATGTAACAAATCCAACGCGACTGGCTGGATTTCTTCTTTCGTCGTGATGTTATGTGTCCTTTTGTTTTGTGTAGTGTAAAATTGTCTTTGTTTGGTAATGTGTGTGTTGCCTGGGACGTTAACGATGCACGTGACCTGCATTGTCAAAAAAACTAAGTATCTCTAGCTGTCGTTACGCGTAGTTTAAAATTAACACTTCAATCGTATACCACGCCTAAAACTATTCACATGGGGTTCGCCGGCTTATAAGTGTGGATTTACTTTAGGTAAAATAACAGGGGTTCGTGTAATGAAACCTACTTACTAATTGTTAACAAAATTATTTTCAAAAATCAAGGACTCATTATGTGAAACGTAACGTAAAGGGCAGGGGAACACGGGAAAGGTTGTAACATTTCAAACTTTGTCATTAATAACTCTAGACAATTTTCATAATTTTAAAAATATTTTCATAGTTTCCGATACCCATGGATGTTGTTTATGATGTACTAAATATTCAGCCATTTATGGTTTATAGTTATTTTAGTACGCAAAGAAAACTAACTCAAGTCAAAATGTTACAACCTTCCCCACAGCGGGGTTGGTTGTAACAGTTGCAGGGGTTGGTTGTAACAAGACAAATAAAGCACATATTTCGCTTAAAGAAAATTTTATTTCTCATACAAACGATGTAATTTTATCTACAAAATCAAAATACAGTGTTCTATATATATATATATATATATATACAATTAAACCATTTATTAGAAAAAAAATGTCTTCCTTCTTATATCAGATCTTTAAAGTTAAAAATGTCTTTCAAAACAGATTATCTTATAATTTCGTTGCAATCATAAAAGTACTTGACAATTTCCTTCCATAAGATAAACAAATACACACACGCACACGCACACGCGCGCACGCTCACATTATAATACCAACTCTTACCCAAAGAAAGTAATTTAAATTAAACAAATTAAAGTTACTTTTCTAAAACTATGTGTCTGTAACCTAACAAAATACAAATTTAAGTGAAAAAACAATTTAAAATAACAAAACTTATCAAAATTTATAAAACTACAAATGTTTTTAACCTCACAAAATACAAATGTTCAGTTAAAATAAATCTAAAATAAACAAAAATTTGAAAAGCATCTAAGATAATGAATGTCTGAAATTTAACAAAATACAAATTAAAGCATGCTTAACTAGAAACAACGTTAGAAAAACAAATACCTAGTCCGTTACCATTTTTTTTTAAAGTTTTATTCAGAAAATCCATCAGACATACAGTTATGGCACATATATGTCTTTGACCTTTTAGCACATGAAAAATGTGCCCAGTTCTTACACTCCATGCATTGCACCTACTCCTCACCAGGCCTGCTCTTTGAAAATGGTTTCATGCAGACTAAACACAGACAGGTTTCATCATCATCTTCTTCTTCAGGTGGATTTTCAAATTTAAGAATCCTCTTTACTTTCCTTTTTCGGGACGTTTTTCCTTCGCGTTTCCTCATAATTTCTTTTGTTTTTTCTTTAGATGATTTTCTTTTTTGATACCCACTTTCAATAGCTTCTTTTACGTGCAGCTTCTCGTACAGAAGATCCTTTCTCAACAGCTTCTGCAGCCTGAATAAAAGTCTCAATAGGTATCTTACCACGATCAGTCTTCCTCTTCGGATTCCTCATCTGTATAGAAATGTAAGTCATTACAAATTTATTATAGTAAGGTTGGGGTATTCTGAACACCCTGTTATATTTAGAGAGAGAGAGAGAGAGTAATTAGTATATGTTGGTGAATGAATTGAAGTGTTCTGAAGTACGATACTAGAAGTTGCAATGATTATTATGTTGGTACTACTACTACTAATAATAATAATAGCTGTTATCAAAATTTGATAATTTTTCATGACTGTTGTCCACCAGACATTAGAGATAAACAAATAAAAATAACTTCACTTTGTTTTCATTACTGGCACAACTACAATCACATGAATAAGACATATACCACAAAATCTAATACCTGATATAATCTTTACACACTGATATACTTTCATTGTTAACTAACATCAGTCCAGATAACTTTTGAGTTCCGTAACAATTAAATAAAAGATGTAATACCCATTTTATTTACTAATTAAAAATTAAGAAGTGAAGAAATATCCATGGGGTAGGTTGTAACGTTGACCTAGGGCAGGTTGTAACAGAGTAAAATCTGTGTTACAACCAACCCCACACGTCGCCATTACAAAAATATCGGTATGGAGAACCATACATGACTTCCATGTTCTAAGATTTATATTTAAAATCATATTCGAAATTAAATATTTCCATAGAAACTACGTCTTTCTACTTATTGCTTCAGCATTAACCACAGTACTGTGGTCACTAACGTATACCTCACTTCACGTTTTCGCACTCGATTTTCACCGATGATGGCAGTCGATGGCACTGCCGAAAAGTCTGGTTTTGCAGAAAACATTGGACTACGGCTAAAGAGCCCGGGAAGCAATTTTAACAAAAAACTACTTCTTAGTTGCCGATAACGTAGTACACATATAAAAAATTCTCCCCTCCACCATCAACTATAATTTTTAATAATAGAAAATTACCCCCACCCCGTTCACCTAACCTCTTCATTTATAGATATTTCATCTACGTTTCTACAGTGGATTACTATGAGCTTCTTATCAGGATACTTCATTTATAAAAATTAAGTACTTTACTCTTGTTAAATCATAAAATGTTTCAGGTAAACTACCCCTTCCTCTTAACCGATCTTCTCCAAAATCAATAGACCTTCCGTCCTCTACAATTCAAGGATGCATGCAAAAAAATATTTGATTCTGTTTGAATGTGCGGCAGTTATCGTTCGTCATGGAAACATTTCTCTTGTTACAACATAAAATGTTGCAGGTAAACTACCCCTTTCCCTTAACCGATCTTCACCAAAATCAATAGACCTTGAGCTCTCTGCAACTCAGGAAAGGGTGCAAAAAATTATTTGATTCTCTTTGAATTTTCGGCAGTTATGGTTCGTCATAAAAACATTACCCTTTTTAAAACATAAAACGTTGCTGATAAACTACCCCTTCCCTTAACCGATCTTCAACAAAATCAACAGACCTTGAGTTCTCTTTAGTTCAAAAAGGTATGCAAAAACCTAGTTGATTCTGTTTGAATTTACGGCAGTTATCGTTCGTCATATAAAGAATTACCCTTGTTAAAACATAAAATGTTGCTGGTAAACTACCCCTTTCCCTGAACCGATCTTCACCAACACCAATAGGTATTGAGAACTCTACAATACAGGGCTGTATGCAAAACATCATTTGATTCTGTTTGAATTTGCGGCTGTTATCGTTTACCATAGAAAACAATTACCTTGATAAAAAACCGTTGCAGGTAAACTACCCCTTTCCCTTAACGGATCTTCACCAAAAACGACAGGTCTTGAGTACTCTACAATTCAGGCCTCTATGCAAACAATTATATGATTCTGTTTGAATTTGCGGCTGTTATCGTTTGCCATACAAAATACCCTTGATAAAACAAACAACGTGGCAGTTAAACTACCCCTTTCCCTTAAACGATCTTCACCAAAAACAATAGGTCTTTAGTACTCAAGAAATCAGAGCTGTATGCAAAAACTTATTTGATTCTGTTTGAATTTGCGGCTCTTATCGTTTGCCATAGAAAATACCCTTTTAAAACATAAAACGTTGCAGGTAAACTACCCCTTTCCCTTAACCGATCTTCACAAAAAACAAAAGGTCTTGAGAACTCTACAATTCAGGGCAGTAAGCAAAAATGTATTTGATTCTGTTTGAATTTGCGGCTGTTATCGTTTGCCATAGAAAATACCCTTGTTAAAACATAAAACGTTGCAGGTAAACTACGCCTTTCCCTTAACCGATCTTTACCAAAATCAACAGATCTTGAGAACTCTACAATTCAGGGCTGTATGCGAAACATTATTTGATTCTGTTTGAATTTGCGGCTGTTATCGTTTGCCAAACAAACAAAATTATTCTTCGTATTGTTTAAATTAGCAGCCATCCTTACTATTTCTTTTATGAATTTGCTAACTGCTATAATTTTTATTGTTCGACTAAGCTTTTCGTCATCACTGACATCTTCAGGTCTTAAACAACCTTTTTTTTTTCTTCAGGTCTTAAACAACGTCTATCAACTGTACGTTGTAGGCTTTTATACTTTAGGCCCCTCCCCTTATGTCATCGCCCCTCCTATTGGTTCTAGCTGCTACCGCTCTTCACGGGAACTTTGTCTACATTTTTCCGTTAGGCATTTTTCTAGCGTCCGTCAAATAGGTTGTTTAAGACCTGAAGATGTCAGTGATGACGAAAAGCTTAGTCGAACAATAAAAATTATAGCAGTTAGCAAATTCATAAAACAAAATTACCCTTGATAAAAAAAAACCGTTGCAGGTAAACTACCCCTTTCCCTCAACCGATCTTCACCAAAAACAATAGGTCGTGAGTACTCTACAAATCAGGGCTGTATGCAAAAATTATTTGATTCTGTTTGAATTTGCGGCTCTTATCGTTTGCCATAGAAAAAACTCTATAGACAGACAGACACACAGACACTTTTCGAAAAACGACTTTTTTTCATGTTTTGAGTGTAGTACAATCAGAATCTGCGATAATCTCGAACACGATTTTTTTTGCCATCACCATACTTCCATTTCCTTAAGGAACATGGAAGTAAAAGTACCCATGTGTCTAATTATGTTTCAATAAAAGCAAAGCTGATGCCTGGTATTTATAAAGAATACTTGAGTTGTTAGACTACATGCGTAGCTACTATGATTGGAGAATAATGTAAGTAGAAATACCCTTCATAACATAATTGCAAAAAGTTACTATGGAGAATAATCTAAGTAGAAATACCCTTCATAACATAATTGCAAAAAGTTACTTACCTTTTCAAAAAGCAGTATTTTTTATGTAGCGGAGGTCACCTTCAACGTTCTGCGCCGGCGTTGTAGCCTACACTACACAACCTTTAGAGGGAACTGCAAGCCAGATAGCGCAGCGGTCTGATGAAAATTACTCGAGTTAAAGCACTGTTACAACCAACCTCGTGTTACAACCATTCTCATGTTCCCCCGTGACAAAAAGTCCAAGTAAAAGTGCTCATGACACAGAAATTAGTAACATTATCTTAAGGGAATCGTTTTTAAAAAATAATGATGAAACGCCGTAAGTGATTAGAGAGTTTAATTCTAATATTTCATTTCAAAAAATGTTGTTAAAATCGATTTATAAAACTTTTTAGTCACTTAACTTAATAATAATGTATATTGTTACGTAATGCGGAAAAGTGTTACACCATGACGGAACGGTCTGGTACATTGGAGAACGTTGTCCTACTCTATTCCCGCAGCTTTAATGCGTACGTGACGCTTGACATGCCAAGTGTGTTAGTTTTTTGTGTATTTTCGATGTTGAGTGCTTTGAATATTGTGTCATGTTTTGTATTAATTTGTATTTGTTCAGGTATTAGTTTGTTTTGTGTTTTATGTTTGTATATTTGTAAATTTTCCCAAATGTTCATTATGGCGCCTTTGTGTGGTATATGTTTTATTATAACACATACACCACAATCACACACAATAAAACCAATTTGAAGTACCAGAAGCCAACAGGAAGCCACAATAATAATAGTCAACCAACACATATGTACTTCACCAGACACAAAAACCGGAAGGCTGAGGATGGGTACAAGATGGTACCCGAAACATGTTCCTAATAAGGAGAAAAAAAAGGTATATCTTGAGGTAAATTCATTATAAATATTAAATGTATTATTGTTACAATGAATTCCCAGACATAACCAATGTAACACTAATAAAACATATACCACACAAAGGCACCATAATGAACATATGGGAAAATTTACAAATATACAAACATAAAACAGAAAACAAACTAATACCTGAACAAATACAAATCAATACAAAACATGACACAATATTCAAAGCACTCAACATTGAAAATACACAAAAAACTAACACATACACCACAATCACACACAATAAAACCAACTTGAAATACCAGAAGCCAACAGGAAGCCACAATAGTCAACCAACAACACATATGTACTTCACCAGACAAAAAAACCGGAAGGCTGAGGATGGGTACAAGATAGTACCCGAAACATGTTCCAAATAGAAAAATAACATCTTGAGGTAAATTTATGTATAAATATTAAATGTAATATATATCTATATAAAATTATTGTTGTTATTATATCAACTCCAATAAACACAGGCTACTGATAACATTATTTCTCTGTGTGCAATGGCCATAGCGAAACAAGTAGGTACTGATAACGATTACAGTAACAACTGACCTACGTGAACGCATTTACCGATCTGTAAAATAGCATTTCTTCGTCGTAACCTCACGCAGCAGTCGATGTATGTAAAACTAATTACCCAATTTCTTGTAATTGGCCAATAAAAAGTTGGAAACACAAAAGCCGTCCTTGCGCGAACAATAAACGCATGACGGCGACTGTTTTAATGCGTTCCAGACTGCGTCGTATTTCCTTGTTGCCGGGCACACCAGTCTTGAGATAATACTTTGGTGTTGTTTTTCTCCGATAACCGCACGCACTGAGTCTTACTATAAGAAACTCTTATCATATTGTACGTGTTTTGTGTCAAATGTTGTTTAGGTTGTTTCTACGTGTAGTAGGCCTAACTGCCGTTGATAACAAACAAAATGACAAGTGGACAATGATTTGTAATATCGCTGCCTTATTTAAACAATTACGATCAGCAGTCAAAGCAACTGTTATCAGTCGTACTTAATTATTTTGCCGTAAGGTTAGTAACGAGACCGTTTATTACTTTCTTTACATGTTTCTGCACATGACTTAAACAACAGGCTTCGGCAACAGCAGAATAGTGATGACACGACGGGTCGGCTTCATTGACGCTGCGGTTGATGAATACTAACTGTGACAATGCCTACATACCTACCAACATAGGCAACATAGACACCAATTAAGTCACTAATCACCAGCTTTAATTTTCACAGTTAAACAACACAGTGTCTAACAACAAATCAGATAAAAATTGTTCACATTCACACGCAATAACAATGTCTACTAATAGAGTCTTGCACAATTATAAAACACAAAACACAATAATTCTTCACTTTGACAAACACTCAATCCGCACTAGCGAAGTCGCTCACGTAACTCAACTGACAACCCGGCAGCTATGGCTTTATACCCGGCAGCTATGGCTGAGGCCGAGTACAGCTTTCCCTCCTTAACTGCACGCCGGCGGCTTAATGCGTAGTATCTCAAGTGTTCCTGGAACTCACTAGAATCACCTACTTGAATGACGCACAGCTGCCACACTGGACGGGGGGGGGGGAGAATGTTCTGTGTTGTTCGGTAGGCTTCCCTAACAATATTTTATGAACATTACAAAATGTCAAATAAGATATCAATGGACGCAACACGTGGACGGATGAAGACCGGCGGGTACGAACCCTAAACATTCTTTATTAATGTCATAATTACTCAGGCAATTCCCAGCGCGATACTATTATAATGATTTGAACGAGGCTGCTGCCTAGTTACAACGCTGCTTGAAACCTACTTGAATGGAGCCCTGACATCATGGAGGAAGAAATGTTGTAATATGGGTATACGGATTAGAGGTGGTAAATTATGTGCTTAGGAAGCTTGCTTATATGAAGTAAGCCCTGCCTCGAAATAGATTTATCCAAACTGAGTACTTGGTAGTCTGTGGTGGAGGCCAAGAGCTAGAGTTAAGAACAAAAGTTATAAGAGCTACGAGTAACTCCAAGTATTTAGGAGTAATACTACCATCTAATGACGATATCAATCTAGAAATAAACAAATCAGAATGGGGCAAGCAAAACAGGTACAAGGCAACTGAATAACCTAATATGGACAACCCGATCTACAAAGCGTAATACGGTTAGGATGTATAAAACCTTAGTAGGGAGCATAGGCTTATATGGGGCAGTAGTGTGAGTAGCAAATAGAAGAAATAAATCCAGAATCATATTCGTATATATTCCGTATTCATGGAATCACACCTTCCATTTTTTATAAACATAATTTAGATACTGGTATGTAGAAAACATAGGTTGCAACAATTATTTTCATATTTATATATTTAACGATTTATTATTTAGTTCTGATGACGACAGTACGTTATAAAACTGTTGAACACTGTAAATAAAAAATAATAAACGTATATTCATTAAAAATTGTTCCAAATATGTTCCATCAAAACATGTTCCAAATAAGGGAAAAAACATCTTGAGGTAAAGTTATTATGAATATTAAATACATCATAAAAAATATACAGTATTATTATTTATATAAAACAGGAATACTGTGAATAAATATGAATATTAGTAAGAAGAGTAATTGTCCTTTTACTTGACTATTTAACAAAACTAGAATACAAATTGACTGGCACCGTGGCTGCAACACTATATATGCCTTACCGTTCTTTTTTACGACTGGTCACGGGGGGACTGGCCAGGTCGCCTGGTCGGCGAAAGCCGAGGGCCCCAGAAGGCTCAGGTCCGAGGGGCCCCCGAGCCATGAAACTTTTATTTCAAGAAAAAACGGGAAATATATATATATTTTTACCGATAGTAAAAACTTTTTCTCATCTAAATATTGTTGGAAATAAATCTTCAGGATTTATTTTGGTCAGGTTGGAAGTGATCACTTCTCAGCCTTGTTTATATACAGCCTATTTAGTATTTACTAATGGAGGACAGCGAAGGAGGTTACTGTAGAGGCGCGCCGCGCGGCAACTGACTGACGCGACGAGTAATAGGCTCTTGTCATTTTTGTTTGAATGTCATTGCAGCATTCAAGACTGGGGGGGGGGGCCGAAGGCCTGAGAGGGCCTCAGGGCCTTATGAAAGATTAAAAAGGGGGCCCATGGCATGAAATTGCAGGAGGGCCCGGTTAAAAAAGTTACGCTACTGGGGCTATGGATTGGTGGGCTGGAGTGACAGTGGACCAGTCGCCGAGCTCTGAAACGTCCCCCAAAAATTTTTATACCCTTTTGTAAGATTTTTTTTTTTTTTTTTGAGGGGCGTCACTTTAATTTTCAAACTAGACGCATGGGGTCTAGACGGAAGCATAAGAATGCACTGAGCCCAGTGTGACAGGACTTGCAATGAGACACTCCTTTTAACGTAACAATATATATTTTTTTTATTAGTGTTTAACATCCATTACATATGTATACATATATCTCAATACTCAATCCATGGTGTATCACCAACCATGATAAATACATTTAGTAATTAAAAAATCAAAAGTATGACAATTATATGTGCTTAACACAGTTAAAAACATGAATAGTCGAAATTTATCCAGAATACATGATCAAGCTAAAGTCTCAGCATTATAAATATAAAAATATGATTTAGTGTATACTCGTTATCTTCTCTGTAAAGCTTTACAATGCTATTGACCAGGATATTTAATAAAGCAGTATGACAATTGGATGTTTCTATTCAAGTATCATCATGAACGCCTTGTGCTATTGATCATAAGATTTGTGGTAATCAACTTTCAGTCACTATGAATAAGTAAATATAATTCGTCTGTAAATGTGAGCTTTCCTTTATAAAACAATTACTAATATTATTAACAAGAATAATTAATAAAAGTATGAGAACTGGGTAGTGTAACTGAAGTCACTATTGCAAATTACTGTATATAACGCGGAAACTGTTGCTTGTGGAGGTCAAATAAAATGGAAGTTTTTCACCTGCGGTTGGAATGTCTACCAGTTGATGATGATGGAGTCAAGGGTTGTTGTTACTGATGCATGTTTCAGTTCGGTGTTCCAATAATCCTGGGCCCTCCTCCGTCCGACGGCGATGGGGAGCTTTCCGTAGCATCGCTCGGCTGATGGTGAAGGATCACATTATTACCATCTGTCCTCTCCCGATTCTCTTGACGGTCGGGAACCCTAGAACAGTTTTTATCTGTAGTGCGCCGTCACACAAAAAATAACACCAACTGCCTTGACTCGACTCTGACCCCACACACACACCATCCAATTTATGCACACACTATACTTGATATTACCATAACCGTTGGCTATACATGCTTTAATAATTAAAGTTCGTACTATTCCCAAAATGTCATAATTCGTTGCTGAATTCTATTTGTACGATTCTATTTTGCTATTGTGTTAGTGTATCCAAGTATTGTGTTATCTTTAGTACCATTCTATTCGGTACGGATTTATACAATTAATACAATTGACCACGTGGCTTGAGTTCCGTTAACAAATTGATAATCTATTGCTGATTTAGTTGTACATATTTTGCTATAATTCTTTCATATATATATATATATATATATATATATATATATATATATATATATAATCCATCAGTAGTTCACACAATTTACATTTAACTTACATTTAACTTTCTTAATTAAAATTTACCACGTGGTAATTCTTGAATTCGGGTGTAACCAGAAGTGGGTCTCACACACACACATTCGTTAATCAATCTGCATCCAACCAGTAAATACATTTTTTAACACATATTCCCTTATTAACTAGCAAGCAAATAGGTAATAAAGCTTACCAGAGGCACTTTATAGAATTATTTATCCATAGTTGTCTTACAAAACTTCAGCAAACAGAAACTAATTCGCCGCCGGACTAGAAGTGCACACGAGTTGTCTTGATGAGGAAATGCTCAGAATAACCAGGCTCGCGACCACGAGGTAGACGGACGGAAACAGCTGAGGAGAGCTGTCTAGATTACGGCGACAGAGAGCGACAATACTACTATTCACCGCTCACAGTCCCCGCGCGGCGAAATCCAGTTGGCATATCGCTATCGTCACACAGCCGGCGCGAAATACGGACGGGCTGATTACATTTAAAACTCGCCGTGGAATTCTGATTTAAATTGCCACGGCACAGCTCAAGGGGGCACCACCACTGTAATATACTGTGGAATAATTTTAATTTGGATTTTGGGGATTTTATGTAAACTTGTAGGGTATAAATGTTCTTTACAGTAGAAACAGTCATAGGTAATTATGGTTTCAAAGCTGGTTATGTTAAAGTCTAAATAATCAAATAAACTGTCCTGTATGTTTTGTATTAAAACGTTCACTTACGTAAATACTGTACATTTCATGTATCTATAAAGAGTAAATAAATAATTTAAAAAAGTATACACACACAAATACGCGCGTGCGTGTTTGTATGTGTAGCTGCAGGGGCCCCTTGATTGCTTCCAGCTGAGGGCCCCCAGGGATGCCAGTTTGCCCCTGCGACTGGTACACATTATTAGCACGCTTCATTGGTCTTGTTTCGATGTGTGCTGGAATCTATAGCTTCTGAAGTGGAGCGATAAGTTTATACTGTCTGTGCGTAATATCGCCGATTTACGTGCTTATACCGCAGCCATATTGTTCACTTTTCTAGCCAGGACTTGGAAATGCTGCAGTTTCTTATCACTTGCTGTACTTGCCTCACACATATCAAAATACACATTGAAGTACTTCTATTATTCACTGTACAGAATTACAAATAAACTGTGGCGAGTTCAGCCTGGGACCCAGCCCCATCCCCCAGAAGGCTAAGCGTTTTCTTAAAAAAACGTTCAAACGTAATACACTGTATATAATTACGTTCAATTTCGAATCACTTAAGATCTCGAATTATATTTTTTTTATTTTCACTTGCAGAAGTGGCCCCCAAATTACTTTTCCATGTTGAAGATTACTTAAAGATTACTTTTCCATGATTACTTTTCCTACATATAAGATTCTTCCCACATTTTAACTCTAGAACCATCATCCGAAAACCAGAAAATTTCGTTGGGTTCATTTCTGTTTTTTACACATATATTTGTTATGAAGATTCTGAAGGGAAAAGTATGTACTTTATATATGTACTGTATAGCCATAATACTGATTTGCAATGAAAAACCGGTACCTTACTGGTTAAAAAACGATTTTCCTTTTTATAGATAAATGATCGTAGGCTCTGTAAAAGTTGTGTAATTCAGTGCGTCTCGTAGTCATTTTGGCAAGCATATCGATGGCTATCGTGTACGGAAAGTCTACACATCATTCACAATCCGATTGTAAATAGTCGTATACTTAAGAAAAAAAATACGTATTTATGTGTCCCTTTTTACTTCCATGTTCCATAAGGAAATGGAAGTATGGTGATGGCGAAAAAATCGTGTTCGAGATAAGGGCTGATTCTGATTGTACTACCCTCAAAACATGAAGAAAAGTCATTATTCGAAATGTGTGTGTGTGTGTGTGTGTGTGTGTGTGTGTGTGTGTGTGTGTGTGTGTGTGTGTGTGTGTGTGTGTGTGTGTGTGTGTGTGTGTGTGTGTGTGTGTGTGTGTGTGTGTGTGTGTGTGTGTGTGTGTGTGTGTGTGTGTGTGTGTGTGTGTGTGTGTGTGTGTGAGAGAGAGAGAGAGATACCTATAAATGAAAAGGGTAGTTTAAGGGGGAGGGGGTAATTTTCTATAAATGAAAGTGATAGTTGAAGGTGAGGGGATAATTTTTTATATGTGTACTCCGTTATCGGCAACAAAGAAGTAGTTTGTTGTTAAAATTCCTTCCCGGGCTGTTTGGCCGTGGTCCAATGTTTTCTGCAGACAGACGTTTCGTTAGTGCCATCGACTGACTGCCATCATCAGTGACAATCGAGTGTGCTAACGTGAGGTGGTATACGTTAGTGAGCACAGCACTGTGGATAAGGCTGAAGAAAGAAGTAGTTTGTATGTAAATATTTCATTTCGAAAGCGATCTTAAACATGGAAGTCATGTATGGTTGTCCGTACCGATAGTCTATTTTACGACTGGTACACATTATTAGCACGCTTCATTGGTCTTGTTTAGCGACAGCGGTGTGCTGGAGTCTATAGTTTCTGAAGTGGAGCGATAAGTTTGTACTGTCTGTGCGTAATATCGCCGATTTATGTGCTTATACCGCGGGCGTATTGTTCATTTTATAGCCAGGACTTCAATGCTGTAGTTTCTTATCACTTGGTGTACTCGGTTCACACATATCAAAATACACATTGAAGTACTTCTGGTATTCACAGTACTAGATCAAAAATAATCCGTGAGGGGTTTAGCCTGGGCCCCATCCCCCAGAAGGCTGAGCGTTTTCTTCAAACAAAATTTCAAACGTAATGCACTGTATGTTATTACGTTCAATTTCAAATCACTTAATGTGTCGAATTACATTTTGTTATTTCCATTTGCTGCAGTGGACCCCAAATTACGTTTCCATGTTGAAGATTACTTTAAGATTACTTTTACATGATTATCTTCCTACCTATAGGATTCCTCACACATTGCAACCCTAGAACCATAATTCCAAACCAGAAAATGTCGTTGGGTTCATTTCTGTTTTTTACATATGTATTTGTTATAAAGATTCTGAAGAAAAAGTACATAGCCATAATACTGATTTGCTGATTTGAAATGAAAAACCGGTACCTTACTGATTAAAAAACGATTTTCCTATTATAGATAAATAATAAATGATCGTAGGCTCTGTAAAAGTTGTGTAATCCAGGACGTCTCGTAGTCATTTTGGCAAGCATATCGATAGCTTTCAAGTACGGAAAGTCTACACATCATTCACAATCCGATTGTAAATAGTCGTATACTTAAGGAAAAAAATACGTATTTATGTGTCCCTTTTGACTTCCATGTTCCATAAGGAACATAGAAGTATAGTGATGGCTCGAGATAAAGGCTGATTCTGATTGTACTACCCTCAAAACATGAAGAAAAGTCATCATTCGAAATGTGTGTGTGTGTGTGTGTGTGTGTGTGTGTGTGTGTGTGTGTGTGTGTGTGTGTGTGTGTGTGTGTGTGTGTGTGTGTGTGTGTGTGTGTGTGTGTGTGTGTGTGTGTGTGTGTGTGTGTGTGTGTGTGTGTGTGTGTGTGTGTGTGTGTGTGTGTGTGTGTGTGTGTGTGTGTGTGTGTGTGTGTGTGTGTGTGTGTGTGTGTGTGTGTGTGTGTGTGTGTGTGTGTGTGTGTGTGGAATGTTTTCTATGGCAAACGATGACTGCCGCAAATCAAACAGAATCAAATAATTTATTTGCATACCCGCCTGAATTGTAGGGGACTCAAGGTTTGTTCACTTTGGTGAAGATCGGTTAAGGGGAAGGGGTAGTTTACCTGCAACGTTTTATGTTTTAACAAGAGTAATTTTTTCTATGATGAACGATAACTGGCGTAAATTGAAACAGAATCAAATACTTTTTTGCACATGTGCCTGCGCTGTAAAAGACTCAAGGCATACTGATTTTGGTAAAGATAAGTTAAGGGGAAAGGGTATTTTACCTGCAACGTTTTATGTTTTAACAAGAGTAAAGTACTTAATTTTGATAAATAAAGTATCCTGAAAAGAAAGCCACAATACCACAAGCCACTGTAGGAAGGTAGATGAAATATCTATAAATGAAAAGGGTAGTTGAAGGGGGAGGGGATAATTTTCTATAAATGAATAGTATAGTTGAAAGGGGAGGGGATAATTTTTTATATGTGTACTACGTTACTGGCAACAAAGAAGTAGTTTTTGTTAAAATTCCTTCCCGTTATTTTTGGCCGTGGTCCAATGTTTTCTGCAAAATCAGACGTTTCGGCAGTGCCATCGACTGCACTCGTCAGTGAAAATCGAGTGCGCTAAAGTGAGGTGGTATACGTTAGTGACCACAGTACTGTGGTTATGGCTGAAGCAAGAAGTAGAAAGAAGTAGTTTCTATGGAAATATTTCATTTCGAAAATGATTTTAAATATAAATCTTAGAACATGGAAGTCATGTATAGTTCTCCATACCGATATTTATGTTTTTCCGGCTGAAAGGTCATTTAGGGTTATTTTTTAGGATATTTTTCTTGGTTATATAGCGTTGTCTCCCGGACGTTTCTCTTTTGGTCTTTCAGAGGATGATGGAGTTGTGTTGACCCACTGAAAGCGCTAACATACTTGTTTTGGTCCTTAAAAGGACTCACGATTCGAGGACGTGCCCGGTCTGTACGGATGCAATACTACCGAAACACTGCATAGCCCATTTCAAGAGCCATAGTAATCCTTTTAAGGCCAACACAATAGCATTGGCTCTTTAAAAAACGAAACGATTGCACTTGTTCTTCTACGGACCATAACAAATAGTTTGGTCCTTCTAAGGTTCAAAATATCTTTGTTATTATTGAAGACTTGCTTGGAAGTACTTTGTTGTAATTAGTCAGGATTTATCAAGTAAAACATGATATTGTATAAAAACAGAAGCCATTGATAAAGAATATGTTAAATCATAAGTAAAACACGGTTGTTGGCAGGAAAGGAAGCGAGTAGTTAAAGGTTTCTGACAAGCAAATGTGTGTGTGTGTGGGGGAGGGGGGGTGTTCAACTGCAGAACCGTTCTGTTTCGCTGTCTAAACGTTTAATTTTGTCGAGCTCATCCTGTCGCCGCCGGCTCTTTGAGGCTTTCTGTGAAACCTTATCCTTTCTACGAATGCCAGCTACACAACGCCTAATTGATAAGTTGTTAGTTGTTACAGACGGTTGAGCAGGCCAGACGACGCAAACTTGGAATGCCCTCAGATGAGTTGTACCCACAGTCAACTTTCCGAAACAAAATTTGTGACGAAGACCTCGGGTTAAGAATCACGCTTTTCGGCGGGTAGTAGCAAGCGTGTTCATGAACTGACAACTGGTAGAGAGAAACGATCCCATTAATATCAAAAGAAATAAATCTTACATAGATGGTAAACAGAAAAAAATCGGTATGGAGAACCATTCGTTACTTCCATGTTCTCAGATTATATATACAATCATTTGGTACTGCCTTTATGCGTACCCGCAGTTATTTCGATAATGCGATTTTTGGGTTTCGATATGTAGTGAATATCGCACGTAATTTTATGTAGTGAAAGAATTATACAAATTGTAATTTTGTATGTTGCAAAATAGTTGGCTGGTGATTGCAATTGATTTCGTTTGTCATTTTTTAATGGTAAATGACTGTAGTAGTAATTTATCACCGGGTCGTGGCTTTGACACCAAAAATTGATTATGTTAGGTTAACATGAAAACTGAAATTATACATGGAAACCAATACGTGTGTAATGTAAAACTATTTTTTTTTCAAAAACCACGAAAAACCAACTCGAAGTAAGGCGGGAGTGTCCCAAGGGTCAACCCCTTGCCTATTATTATAGGCCTACATGTCACTTTTTTGTGGCAGAACTCGTTTTTTTTTTTTGGTAAAATTCGTTTTCCGACAAGTACTCGTTTTGTGACTAACAAAAAACAAACATCCATTATGTACAATTTGTAGAGCATATGTTGTCATTCCTTAATACAGTGTTTTTTTTGTTTTTTCATTAACCATAAATATTTGTATTTTTCATTTTGTAATTGCTGTTGTTTTTTCCAATTTGTAAACTTAAAAACGTTAGGTTCTTTATTTTAACTGTTACTATGTTATACGCATTGTATTACACGTTTAATGTTGTTTTCTCAACCACAGCTTTATTTATTTTAGCAGTGAACTAAAAACCAAAAACCATTGTTACCTAACTACCAAATAAAAACAACACGTATTTTTGCTTTACATTAAGAAATACGGCAATTTACAATTAGTACAGTTCTTCTTTTCTACACCGTAATATATCGATACAACCGCATATTAAAAACATCGAAATGTATTGCGGGTACTCATACAGTTCCAATCATTTACTTGAATTCGGTCCGATAATTCCTAAAAAAATATAGAATTTTGTCAAAGTGAAATAAAATGTTTCCATAGAAACTACTTCTTTGTTGTCAATAACGTAGTACACATATAAAACTTATAAAACATTATCTCCTCCCTCATCAACTAACATTTTAATTTATAGAAAATTACCCCCTTCCCCTTCAACTACCCTTTTCATTTATAGATATTTCATCTACCTTTCTACAGTGGATTATTATGACCTTCTTTTAAGAATACATTATTTATCAAAATTAAGCACTTTACTCTTGGTAAAACGTAAAAGGTTGCAGGTAAACTACCCCTTCCCCCTTAACCGATTTTCACCAAAATCAATAGGCCTCGAGTCCTCTACAATTCAGAACTGTATGCAAAAAATTATTTGATTCTGTTTGAATTTGCGGCAGTTGTCGTTTGCCATAGAAAAAATTCTATTGACACACACACACACACACACACACACACACACACACACACACACACATACACACACACACACACTTTTCGAAAAATGACTTTTTTCATGTTTTGAGGGTAGTACAATCAGAATCTGCCATTATCTCGAACACGATTTTTTTCGCCATGACCATACTTCCATTTCCTTATGGAACATGGAAGTAATTAGCGTACAGAGGAAATATCCCTGTTTGCCCCAAAAATGAGTAAGTTGTGTATAACCAACGTGTATTAACGGCTGTTGTTTAACAAAGACTGATACATTCTGGAAGACTAGAATCATTTGAATATATCATATTTACTCCCCAATTCGCAGAAGTCTCAACATTTCACTTCCTTCTGTTGTTGAACAAGTCCCGTCAAATAAGAACAACTGTTGAACAATCTGCAGATAACCAAAATTAGCTAAATACAAATCGAATATTTTATCACCACTTTACAACAAATATAAAATTTGCTGAAACGCTGTAATGATACTTCAAGACGTTTCGGATTAAATATTAATTTAAATAATCAAAATATGTGGCATTGATACAGACGTCGATAGTTCTACTCCTTCTGACAAGAACCTTGTGTGCGTGCATTTAAAGGCCTTATAGTGGCATCCAAAGAGGGGTAGTCGACTGTTATAATTGAGTAGCGACATTGTTCGCCACAATAGTAATAAGACGAAAGAAAGGAAACCTTATCTTATAGCTAAAACTGCGCTCATAAAAGTGAGAAGCTGAGACAATAGGTTTAGAACTAAAGATAAGATGTTACTGTTTTTTCTAAGCAATGTTGGTGAAGCTTAGACTAGATATAGACACACTAAAATTAAAGTTACTTAAACGATACCAATGATTGAAAAAGAGAAAACTGAAATTGTTAAATCATGTTACGAGAATGACGCAACCATCAACCATCAACCTTACCAATGACCTTAAAAAAAAAAAAAGATATTTAGGAAGACGACAGACTACTTGGTTTAGATCGGAGGTACAATTTCGGATTGAGATCCGGCCAAATGTTTATCGTCGTCATCGTCGTCACTTTAAGGTGTAGGGTCAGGCCTATAGCCTGTTCTATCTTCACTGCAGCCAATTCTTCCAGGGCCTACCCACACATCTTCTCCCAACTGGTTTGTAGACAACAGCGCGGTTTTCTAGTCTCTGGTGTACTTCTGAAGATTATGAGTATTCAAAAAAAAATTTCCCTAATACATGCTACCAGCCCGTAGTTAGGTAGGCAGGTGATGGGAATGCCACCTCAAGGCGTACTGCCATGCCCGATTTTCTATCGGAGTTTACTCTCCTAGGCCAGTTGCTTTCTTTTTACAGCTTGGAGCCTGACCTACCCCCCTTGGTTTGATTTCGGAGTTTACGTCTCGTGGCCATTGGGAATCTAGCCCATACCATACAAGGCAGTCCATAAAATTGTTGTGGGAGCCTTTACCACAGTACTGTGGGCCTGAAGTTAACAACCCGCGGTTCAGGTAGTCTCGAATTCTTTGAATTCCACTGATGATGGCAGCCAGTGGTGCTGTCGAAACGTTTGGTTTGTCTGCAAACCGTAGACCACGGCCAAACAGCCCGATAAACACTTATAATACAAAAGGCAGTCCATACTTTATACTTAATAAGGGCAGTGCTTATTTTATGGCGGCACTTGCTCGTCATGTCACAGCATTGTCATTGTCATAGTTATGTGTATTTTAGCTGGTGTGACCACGCCACCGGTCACCCCACCACACCCTGGCTAATGTTGCCGCCTCGGTTCGCGACTGCTTATTTGGCATAGACTTATTCGCAGTTGTCCATCGTATCTGATGGAACTTTCGCTATCCACCAACTGCGACCCGCCCAGTAGCTGAGGCTCGCCCTGGGCCAGATGTTTATAGTACAGCAAATATAAATTGCTATGACCACCTCCAGTGTTTCATGGTTAGATAGTTTGGTACAGTCATGTTACTTTACGGTGCTGCGCGAAAAGCTGCCGTAGTGGGTAGAGTCGTCAATGTATTGTCCGGTTGTACTGAGGAAAAACACGCCACTGCCCATACTGCAAACACGCCACTGCCCATGCTGCAAACACGCCACTCCGCATGCTGCAAACACGCCACCATAAAGTAACACGATTGTAGTCTTGGCGTGGCATTAAGTTGCTCTACGCCTATTCATAAAAATGAAAAATTATTTCGTAGCCGACACACAGTTTTAGAAGTAAAGATAAGATTAGTACGTTGTTAATTTACGTGTACATTTGTTTTATGATGCTAAACATTGGAATCTGATACAGAAAGCTGAACTTGGTTCAGCAAGTGGTGCGAGGATACACAGTTAGTTCAGCGATGGTGGGAGAATATTGAGTCTTGTACAGACGGCATTACAAAAGTCAAGGTTATCCAGTGCCGGTAACGAAGCGAAGATAGTTCTATAAGAAAAATAAATTTAGAATTCTTTAGACATGTGATGAAAGGATATGATATGTTCGTGAAGATCGAGCTCAGTGGGGAAAATAAACAGAATCAGGACGAGAGAACCAGGACCGCAGCTAGGCTTTCGAGCGCCTGCGAGCGATCTTATATTTGCCGCCCCATGTCTGTATCCGGGACCTTAGGATGTTTTCACATCCAGGAGTAGGATATGCGGAATATAGAGTCGTTTGAACCAGAGCTTCTACGTAGTCAAGACTGTCGTGCGTGGTGAAGAGCCACACCCTTTTCAAGGTGGTCGTGTAACAGAACACGACAGATCTAGACCACAGAGAAGATCGATAAAAAATCTAGCCGGGATAGGGTCGGTTGCTCTATACGGTGGTCTCAATCAATAACTCACAATTCCGACAGTAGCCTCGGGATACAGAAGAAAGTGGATTCAACACATCACTAGAATGGAAGAAAGTAGAATACCGAAGATGGTGAAAGATCACAACCGTAGAGGCAGAAGAAAAGTTAGTACACCTAAGAAAATGTGGACTGTGGAGTAGGAACAGGGCGCTAAAGCCTAAAACCGTTAAGAAGGTGATGATGATGATGTCTGTATCCTACCTTAGTGTCGTAAGCTATGGTCAGTCTCAAATAACATTTTATTATTGAAAAAGGTAGGCCTACTGAAACATGCTCTAGCATGGCTCATCCATCGGATCTTGGAAGAAACTCTTTCCAAAGCATTCAGTTCATCAAACAATTCAGTTCCGTCGATATCTGCCTCATCTCGTATTTAGTTTATATCTTTACACTAAATAATTAATTCGTTTTTCGAGTACTACTGAAAAATCCAAATACACTGTCCAGGACTTTGTAAAAAAAAATCTACTTTGTAGTTATTTTTCGGATCCACTCAATTAACCCCGTTCCGGGGTTTCGGGGTCTTTTTTGAGACGTTCGATGAAGTTCATACAAGTGTATGTATGATATGAGAAATTCGTAAAAAAAAAAATCTACTTTGTAGTTATTTTTCTGATCCACTCAATCTTCCGGCGTTTCGGGGTCTTTTTTGAGACGTTCGATGAAGTTCGTACAAGTGTATTTTATGATATGAGAAATTCGTAACGTGTATTTAATTGGAAGACTTTGAGAAAACATATCATTTATACACGTCGTTCATTACGTAATTTGTAGCCCCCTGAGTGTGCTGTCCGAGGCCAGTGCCCACCTTGAACGCCCGCTTATGGGCGGCCCTTCACAGAAGCACAGCTCTTGGTTTAAAAGCCTGAGGTATCACTTCGGATTGAATTCCAGACAATTAAAGCTACCGGAAACGGGAATTACCACGATGATGTCAACCTCTTATGGGAGATGGGGCAGTAAGGAGAAAAATTTTTTTTTGACGTAGGCGCCCATGAGCCCTTGAAATCATCCGCTAAAAGTGTCCGTCTTGATGCTTGAAGTAGTGGTTCGGACTGAGTTCCACTGATTAGAACTATTGCGAATAACGTCATTGATGTAACGATCATTAACTAGAGATTTGTATCGTAAGGTCACACGACCGGTGTCAATAGTATTAAAGTGATTATGAACCGAGCTGTCAGGCTGTGGTAGGTTGCTGTATTCTAGCAACACCGTCGGCAACATTTCAGATGCCATCCTCAGGGTTCTTCTTCAGCCCGCAAAGAGCGACAGAGTGTTAGAAAAACAAGTACCGGTACTGCGGATCTTGGCCGAACGATGTCCGACATCTTTTTCGGGAAAGAAGATCCCGAGGGTGCCGACGGTGTCGCTAGGAAATAGCAACCGACAACGGCCGAACAGTCCGGTTCAGGGGTGCCCACAGGGGGGGGGGGGTCATAGTTGCGCATTGAGAATTTGGGGGGGGGATTTTCGGATGTATTTTAAGGATTTTGGGGGGGGCTTTTTCAAGAATAACATTTTAAATCCAACATTGATGGAAATTGTTACCGTGTTTGTGCAACAAACTAAGCTATTAGTAAAAAACTAAACCAATTGCATATCTTTATGATTGCTTTAATGAACTGGCGGCATAAATGTCTCTACCAGTACAACTAGTAGTAAATTTTGTTTTGGAAAACTGACCCTGGCAGCCTGCAGCAACATCCTGTCAATAAGTCAGAGGGTCAGTGAATAATAAATCGTGAATGCAAAAATGTGTGCGTGTCCTAAGCTTGTAGACCGGCGGGCAGTGGAGTAAAGGGGGCGGGTAATAAGTTCTTATCACTGGTCCGACCAGCCGCACGCGCTGGCAGTCTGCTCGTGAGTTTTACTCTGTAGTGCGGTGCTTTGTTTGTGTGAGTTGGGGTTGGAATGCAATCTCGTGGGGGAGGCGACTTTTCAATTGGGAGGGAGTGCTGAGACTTTTGGGGGGGGATTTGCGCATTGGGCCTTGGGGGGGATGGGCACCGCTGGTCCGGTTTATAATCAATTTAATTATATTAACTGTTGATGTTTAAGGAGATTGAAGAAACGAAAGGCAAAGTACTACAATATATTTGTTAATCACAAGCGTCAATGAAACAGGGTGACCGTCTTGAAACTTTGGTGCCAAGGGCCTCTTCAGTGGCAAGTGACATAAATAATTTTCGGAACGAGTTAGTGTTGACCTGCCGTATCGGAGGTAAGCGATGAATGGTCTGTAACAATTTCCATTGTTCGCGTATGTCGTCACGCGCACTAATGTCGTCTAGTTCACCTTGAAAGTTATTCAGCAGCGCGGAATCGGCTGCGAGGAGCGATGCCTACGGCCACTTACCGATCTCCTACGCACAATGCTCTCTGCCGATGGTAATTGATCTGCCTACCAACAACAATTATCAACGTATATAACCGCTGATGCGTACGGGCGGTGCTTTGTTCGTGTTTGTGATAAAATAAGTCTCCTCACTTCTAAACTATAATTTATCAGGTCTATGGAGCTTCTTTTTTTCTTATCAATTGTTGCAATCATTCGTCTTCTGCCGAATGCAACAATCCGCGTATTGTACCTTGCCCGACGCCCTGACGTCACGCCCTCCCCTTTACCAACCCTATCGCTTGCTTTGTAAAATCTCGTCAGTCCATCAAACGCTGTGAGCTGAGCGGCCCGTCGCCGGACTTTCGTCAAGTTTGGGAGCATCAACAACCAAGGTAACTATGATTGTTTTTTGAGCTATCGTAAATCAATGCTAGTAGCTAATAATTTTGTGTATTACGTTTGTAACAAAAAAGAAATCTTGTAATAGATGTAAAAAGATTGTTATCCGTAACCAACCAAGATGTATCTTGTCTGTAAAGGTCAGCCTCGCCTAAATTTAAATTTCAGTCAGTCAACTTGATGAAAAGACCTAAGATATGTAAGGTTGAGTGTCAGTACTCGTTATATATGTAATTTAAAGTCATAACCTTGTAATGCTATTTTGTAATATTGTAAATTGTAACACGCACTGTATGAATTCATGCGTGCGTGTTAATCGAACGATGTGGGTATAAAAGCGTACTAAAAGATGTGAAAACTTTCAGTTCGAAACTTGGTTCAACGTTCCGGACCGAAGACACGAGGACACGAACTTCGTACAGTTTTACACGATCTTCCAACACAGACATAGCAGTGGTTCAAACCAGGTACGGAGGAACACGCAGCCGTAGCGACCAGATACAGCAGGTTGCAAAAAGGATTTATCTGGATTGCCAAGTAACATTTTTACCTAATAACTTACGGTGCTAGTTCCTGCATAATCACGAAGCAAAAGCGAGACAAACTAGTTACTCGTCATAAGTGTCAGAAACAATTTTATAAACTTTTGCGATAGATAACAGTGTTAGAAATTTATAAATAGATCACAGCGTGTACGCTGTACACCATTTTGTAAACTAGCATCGATTTATGCGACACCCCCATATTTAACATTTAACATTTTCTATATTCAGTTTTTAAAAAAAAATTAGCTCAGTACTGACCGTTGCTGACTGGCACATAATTAGGTAAATTTTAGAGGCCCGTAATGTTTTTAAAATAAACGGGTCGCATCCGACTCAGCTCACAGATTGATGCTTTCAACAATTTCTTTTACTCGCACCTCCTCCTTTTATATAGCCTAATTATGTTAATTATAGAAACATTTGAGAGATAAGTTCTAACACAGGAAAGGTGTCTTAAGCATTTTGATGTACTTAGATATTACATTATGTTATTTGTGTGTATGCTGAACACTTCCGGGGCCTAGCAGCGGGAAGTGCTGCAGCACAATTTTAAGATACCAAAAGATCTCATCCAACGAGAAAAATGAGAAGTCTGAGAATTATCCGTGATAACGCCAGTTTAATGTAGTTTACTAACTATATGTGAATAAAAAATAATACGGATTTGATATGAGAATCTCGAACCGTATAAAGTTAATATTCATCCCTTTGAAGACGGAGAAATATTATTAATATGCGTTTTGTAAGGCGGCTTTACTATACAGATTGCGTTACGCGCACAAGGCAAGGTATCAGTAAGGATCACGAGACAAAATCAGCAGCTTGTTAGGTGTTAAGAGTTTCTCTGTCAATATTTTTTGATCTGTTTAATTTATGGTGGCGATTGACAGTCATGCTTTTCGTCACACTTTCACTACATCGACTGCCCGGGAATCCCAAAAAATCTGCACCCGCACAAAATAACAAGTGTGCGTTATCTAAAGAACTAACGCCATTGGTGAACGTTTAGTGAGGACAAAACGCCCATTAAAGTGGGGTTAAGATGTCCTCGTATTCTGATTAGAACACATCAAAGACAGCGTTTAACCTACATGATTTGAAAGCGGCAATTGAAGGAGAACGCACCAACAGAAATGTTTCGCGGTAGTTTCAATTCCACCTCACCGCGAATCATCAGTGCCTGGACAAGAACCGTCACGAGTTCGAACGCAGGCCATAACACATTATATGTGCTGCATCGTTCGAACCTGGCGGTCAGTGGCGTAGCTGAAGGGCCCGCAGTGTGGAAGGGGCCTGCGGTCTAGAGAGGCCCCCGCAAACATTTCCCTTAATTTTGAAGAAAAATTACGGATTGTTGGAAATGAGTGTTCACCACTGAATTCAAATAAAACCAAATTTTCCCGAATGTATTTAACATCAAAGACAAATACATCTATTTTTTTTACTGTTATTTTACCAGTACTTTTAATGAGAGTATAAATATTGGTTAACTGCACAAAAGGGCGGCAATACCAGTCAAGAATACACCAAGGACACCGGCCGGCCCTGCGTCGCATCGTTATTCGTTATGAGGTACGAAAGGAAACTAATGAATGAACCAAAGTAGCCTACTGGACCGCGTTGTAAATGTTACTCTGACATTATCAGCTTCAAATGTTGGCATGATAGGCCAGCCAAATGAAAGAGAAGATAGGCCAGCCAAATAGCGGAAAAGTTTTGGTTGGTCAATCTTTTGAGTAAATACGATCCATTTTTGCAAGAGATAATCACTAAAGATCAGGAAGAAGTATATGAGCCCCAAAATTCAAAATAAACTCCGTTTTTAAAAAGTTGAAAATATTATTTTTTTAAACAAATTGAATTTGCCAAGTTCTTCTCTGACACACACTATGCAAGACATTAACAGAAAGGATGAACTGGCTCGGATAATCAGATATATGTCTCAACTCTAAAGATGAAGCAGGGAGACCCACTAACTTAAATCACTAAAAACTTTTTAGGATTAAAAGCGGACGATTAAATTGCCCAAGGGTTAGAAGAAGAGATTTTAAACAGTCTTGAGGAGAATGTATACCGTTTAATTTATATAATGTTAGTAGCTGCCATTGCTATAAGGAGGTGTTATTATTTAATAGGGAACAATGGCATGACTTCAGGAAGAATAGTAGGGGAGGCCCCAAGGGATTCGTGCGGGCCCCCAGAGAAAAGAGTTACGTCACTGCATGACGTTCATCAGGCTCCGGCCCGGACAACGCACACAAACCAGGGCGCAAGACACCGTCGTGCATCTTCTGTCTGTCAGTCTGTAACACAAAAGATTATATGTTTGTCCTCTGTCTTTTACCTCACAAAACCTAGCTGTATCTCAACAAAATATTGTAATCGTATTGTGTCGGTTGCCTTTCAAGTTGTCTGCATTTTTGAACACTTTGTATTTACCATTATTATGTGTCCGAAACTCCAAGCGAAAGCCTCCAGTGACAATAACAGTGGAACTTACTAACTTTCTTCGTACACAGACACGCATTACTTGGTCACTGACAAGACGTCATAAACAAGAGAACAATCATATTATCTATACATGAATAAAACAGCCTATTTGTAAATTGTGCAGAAGGAAATGTTGCAATACAGTCTCTTTCCAGTAAGATACTAGTTGTGGAGAAAAAGTTATAAACAGCGTAAATTCAGAGGAGTTAGACTTTCTCCTCCCCCTCTTTGTCCTCCATCTCCTCCTCCTCCTACTTCTTCTCCTCCCTAATCTTCTTCTTCGTCCCCTCTCTTGCAGGAAACACAGACAAATGCATGGCTGATGGGTAACCATCTTATTCTCGATGTAGCCTATTCAAGAAATATTTTCGGATACTGGAAACCTGTAGGAAGGGAAAAACGTTTCACGAAAACCTAAAAGTTGAGCAGGTGGCTAATTATCAATTCTCTTAAAATATTAGGCCTACGTCCTTGCAGTACACAACAGACAATCAGACAACATAAAGTTTACAAATTTCTATCGAACAATTGGAAGAAAATCTAGACCAACTAAAAACGGAAACAAAACTGTTTGATCTACGCCAGTACAACCAACGCTGAGCTAATACAGAGTTGCAAATTAACGTATCAACGAGTATGTCTATGTTCCTCGACGTTTATCGTTGTTTCACTCCAAGGAGTAGGTCTCTCGACCGCTTTCGGATCTGTAACCTACCTAGCCACCACTTTACAGGACGTCTCCCGCACTGCGTCATTCGCAAACGTACTTATTGAAAATTTAACGGCGGAAACTTTTTCTTCCTGCAGTCACAACAGGGGTGCACGCCACCAGGTTATAAATTTTCTCAGTTAATGAGAAACTGTCCACCCCCTCCCAAAACATCGACATTCCTGATTTGCTCCCGTCTAGTGGCAACTTCTTGCTCACATTAGGAACGTCGTCTTTCGGTTAACTGAATTCTGTTTGCGATGTTACGCCCACTCGACCATGACTCGCACGAACATATATGTAATAAAAGCCTACTACAATCCACAACTGAAAACAATCGTCACAGCGACTCCCGCAACTGCGCAACTCCAAGGTCAAGCAGCAACTCACCCTGCTCACGACGTCATCCGCTACTGTACACTGCTATGGTTCAAAACTGAACACGCACGTAGTGCAAATCACTCTCATAGTGAATAAGTAATGTAATATTGTTATGGGTTTTAATCAGTCAAATACGATAAATTATTTGTTTTTAATAACAAATAAAACTTATTTTTTTTTATTTATTTAGGGATAATATAAAAATCTTATTAATCTACTGTATCATCATCATTATCTATCCGTTCAGGATTAGGCAGGTCGCCTGTTCCGGCTTCACCATCTCCGTCTCGGTCTGCCAACATTTCTTCTTCCGGTTGGCTTATAATTCAGGATTTTCTTGGAATTCTTTCTGGAGACATGCGCATAACTTGCTCTTTCCATCTTTTTTTATAGTTTTTCGCTAGTTCCGTTACTGGTTGTACTTTTAATTCCTGTCGTAATATAAATTATACGATATTTAATTATATACAACACAACTATTATTATTATTATTATTATTATTATTATTATTATTCTGTTGTGTTATTATTATATACACAGCTGTTTGTGTGTTTGGTGTCAGCAACAATTGTCCTGATGATGACAATAAATATTATCGAGACGTCGACACAAGTAAGTTGAAATTTGTGTTATATTTTTTTCACCGATCCTCACGAACCTTCACCGGAAAAATTCATTGACTGACGGTCACAACGAATTTAAGGGTATTTAATTATTTTTTAAATGCCATTAAAAGGCTACTAAAGATAACCAGGATATTTCAATATGGTAGACAGGTGGTAAAATTTCAGAATTTTTTCGCCGCATGCTTGTCTGGTAACTCACTTGTGTGAGTTGTCTTTTAATAAAAATTTCTACATTGTTATTTACAACGTTTATTTCTATTCATTTTAAAATTTCGTTACAATTATGTGAACTTTATTTTGTACTCAACACATTTTACGCAGGTCGCCTGTTCCGGCTTCACCATCTCCGTCTCGGTCTGCCAACATTTCTTCTTCCGGTTGGCTTATAATTCAGGATTTTCTTGGAATTCTTTCTGGAGACATGCGCATAACTTGCTCTTTCCATCTTTTTTTATAGTTTTTCGCTAGTTCCGTTACTGGTTGTACTTTTAATTCCTGTCGTAATATAAATTATACGATATTTAATTATATACAACACAACTATTATTATTATTATTATTATTATTATTATTATTATTATTATTATTATTATTATTCTGTTGTGTTATTATTATATACACAGCTGTTTGTGTGTTTGGTGTCAGCAACAATTGTCCTGATGATGACAATAAATATTATCGAGACGTCGACACAAGTAAGTTGAAATTTGTGTTATATTTTTTTCACCGATCCTCACGAACCTTCACCGGAAAAATTCATTGACTGACGGTCACAACGAATTTAAGGGTATTTAATTATTTTTTAAATGCCATTAAAAGGCTACTAAAGATAACCAGGATATTTCAATATGGTAGACAGGTGGTAAAATTTCAGAATTTTTTCGCCGCATGCTTGTCTGGTAACTCACTTGTGTGAGTTGTCTTTTAATAAAAATTTCTACATTGTTATTTACAACGTTTATTTCTATTCATTTTAAAATTTCGTTACAATTATGTGAACTTTATTTTGTACTCAACACATTTTACGGTTTTGAGTCAAGGTATTACAGGCGTATTGGCTGATTGGACGTAAATCAACTCTGTCCCTTAGCAACAAGTTACTACTCTACAAAGTGGCATTCAAACCAATCTGGACCTACGCCATACAGCTGTGGGGGTCGGCATCAACGTCTAATATAGAGATACTAGAACGATTCCAGACAAAAGTTCTACGGATTATAACAAATGCACCCTGGTTTATACCAAATAGAGAAATCCTCTGTGACTTAAAAGTGTCATCTATTACAGACGAAGTGAGTAAGTGCGGTGAAAAGTATTTAAGTAAACTAGAACTACACCCTAATATTCTTGCAATCAATTTGCTAGACAATAGTGAAGACACTCATAGACTAAAGAGACAAAAAATACTAGACCTACCATCTAGATTTAAGCAACCACAATCTTTGTGACTGTTGTTTCTTTTTGCAACTTACTTTTAAGTAATAACTGAGTTTGTTATCACAGGATAACAGCTCTCCACATGGTCAACACCTATTTTTTCTCATACAAAAGATTTGCTTATAGTATGTTATTTTTATGTTATACTGATTGCAAATAGTAAAAAAAAAAAAAAATTACAGGCGAGAAAAATAAACAAAATGAAATTGCCGTGAATCTCGGAAGCGAAGGCGCGGTAGGAAGATGCGTGTTGGGACGCGAGTGTATTGGCTGACCTTGGAGCGCCGATTATTTTCAGTTGTGGATTTAGTATTATACCGCTATCGCCACCACCTTACAAAATTTCAGTTGCTTCTGTTCTGCAATACTTTTCCTACGTTTTCCTTATACATTCTAAAAGATCGTAATGTGCTCTACACATTCTAAAGAATACTGTTATTTTATTTCTAACACCTCTGTTAGGCACGCAGTTAAATAATTCTTAAATATAAGCGAGATCAAATAAAATAAAAGTTAAAATAAAATATAACCGATTCTCTTCCTCCACATCTGTTAGTTTAACAACTTGGAACTTACTTAAGACGTATTTTTTAGGGTTTTAAACAAAAATAGCTTAAGACGTATTTTTTAGGGTTTCAAACAAAAATAGCTTTTTGTCGGACAATCTCATGGTCAAGAAAACACGTTAAATTAGAAAAAAATTATTACAATTGTTATAACATTTTCTATAAAGATCTTCTCTAGTATCGGTAATTTACTAGAAAACAGACTGCACTCGATTGTATTAATTGGTCAACTTACAGACTAATACCGGTTACGTAAATAAATATATGGCCTTTACAAAATAGCCCTTATGAAACTCCTAAACTACTTCGGAGGCTTTCACGGCCGGAGTCAATCTTATTAAAATCCATTCCCGGGCTGTTTGCCCGTCGTCCATTGTTTTGTTCAAAAACAGTCGTTTCGGCAGTACCTTCGACTGCCATCATCAGTGTAAAAATCGAGCTGCACTAACGTAGCGTGGTACACGTTAGAGATCACAGTACTGCTGGTCACGGGACGGGACTGCTAGCCTTAACCACAGTACTGTGGTCTGTAACGTGTACCACCCCTAGCTCGATTTTTACACTGATGATGGCAGTCGATGGTACTGCCGAAACGTCTGTTTTTAAACAAAACAATGGACCACGGCCAAACAGCCCGGGAATGGATTTTAATAACATAATAAACTCTTTTTAAAAAAATATGTTCTTATATTCAGGGGAACATTATTACTGTGTTAGCAGGCGCTCTAATACTCGGATATAAGAAAGAAAATATTTTTAGTGCCGATTGCTTTAAATAAATTACTTTTATATTCATGTTATCGAATCGAATCTTTACCGTTTGTCAAGCTGATAAGTGTATAAGTCTCCGGTGACCGACTCTTCACTTTAAACATGCTTAAACACAGGACCATTCCGCCATCCGCCAGGTATATTTATTTTATATAAAATGGTAATCCTTTATCGCCAATCAGAACGCACCTGGCTTAAACCCCGTCATTACCATAAACAGTCTAGAAGCATTTTTATAATTGGTTTCCGATACATGTGGCGCTGCATTGCACCCAGCCAACTTCTATTCATTTCTATCCGACACGAGTCGGGCGTTTTTTCGTTTTCTTTTATTAAAGGGGCAAAACAAAATTTCCCACGGGACAGCTAAAACAACACGCGTGCACAAGGCACATATCGAGGTATGCATATTTGAGAATCTTGCTCCCCAAAGTATCGCACGAGGACAATACGTTACGTTAATAAATGTATACGCGTTATTATATCGGTCTGGGAAGTATACTATCAACAGTCATTTCCATGACAACGGATAGTTTATCACGCGAGTTTTATATATGTCTGCCTACCTATACTTCTTTCACTGTAAATAGACAGAGAGAGGGAGACAGAGAGACAGACAGGCGTTAGGTAGTTAGATAACATATGTTGTTGAAACTTGTAAAGCAATCAGGAGCAAAACTTTCCAAACCTGGCGAGCAGAAATCGGATCCTCGGTTTAATGTTGAAGAAGGAGAAGAAAATTGTTAATATTTTATAAATGCTAACACTTTAGACTTTGTCACCAGGTGACCAGCGCTTGATAGTACAATTATCCCTGATTTTTCGAAAATGCTCTATTTTCCTATTTCAACCATCACTACGCCTATGTATGTACTTGACGTCAATAGAAGATAATTATTCTTTGTACAGACATAACTCAAGGCTCTTACGAGAGCAACAAACAGTCAATTCCGGAATGAACGTAATCGCCAGCAATTCAATTATCTTCTTCTTCTACACTTCAGGGATTTGGCAATGTGTCTGTTCCGATTTCACATTATCAGATCCATGTCTTTTTTAGTCTTCCCACACCCCTTCTTCCAAAAGGCTTGTAGTTGTTTACAATTACTGGTATTATGCCTTAGCCATGTGACTTAAATAGTGTCTCCATTTTCCCCTTCTTAAATTTTCTCATTTAGATTATGTATATTTAAATCTTTCCGAATATCATTTTTTTATATGTTCCCTTCTAGTGCATCCTTTAACCCTTCTTAAAAATCTCAACTCCGCTGATTGTACGTTGCTTTTATCTCTTTGTTTTCTAATCCAGGATTCACTGTCATATAATAACATTGGAACAGCCATTGTTTTGTTGAATTTTAATTTTGTCTCAAGTCTCGTTTTATCTTTCATCGTTATATTTATAATTCCACATGTGTGTGTGAAATCTACTGACTTTATTTTCTATATCTTTGTCAACGTCAAAACTTGTATCACAACCTACATAGTTATAATTTGAGGTCTGTTTAAATACTTTATCCTCAGTAATAATAATCTTTGAGCGTATTGTAAATTTTCCGTAGTGAGCCATAATTTATCTTTAGGTTGTAGTCTTGTCGTCTCAGTTTATGTAGTCTGTACACAGAGCTTTGTAAGTCTCCTTCATTATTTTGCAGTATATTTTTTAGACGGTTTCACTACAAACTGTCACTGATTTTCCACCTATCCGATAGGTTCCCGCGAACGTCTACCAATCAGCCAGTAGATATTTCCGACCTTGAGGTGAAGTTCAGTATTCTTGGAAATTATGTGTTTCTGCCACGTCAGTCTCCTGTCCAAGAGCATCTCAAGATATTTACACTTTCAGCTTGGGGTATTAGTTGACCATTAACTATTACTGCAGATGGGGAAACTGTTAACGCTGATGGGGAACAACAGAGGAAATAAAGCGAAGAATCACCTCAGCTAATAGATGCTTCTTTGGTCTCAGACCCCTGTTTCAAAGCAGAATAATTGCCAGGACCATCAAGCTGCTTTTGTATAAAACACTGATCCGCCCAGTTTATCACCTATGGTTCTGAGACCCGGACCATTTCTAGAAAGTCTGAGTCAAGCCTGCTGGTTCTTGAACGCAAAATCCTCCGTAGTATATTTGGTCCAATATGTGTGGGAGGTGAATGGAGGAAAATAACCAACCAAGAACTGAACACATTTCTGAATGAACCAGATATTGTGAAAATTATAAAGCATGGTAGACTCAGGTGGGCTGGACACGTGATCAGAATGGGGGAGAATGAAATACCAAGAAAGGCACTCACAGAACAGATCTATGGCACCAGGAGAGTTGGTAGACCCAAACTACGTTGGGAAGACGGTGTGAATTATGATGCTCGCCATATTCTTGTGGCCCGGAACTGGAGAGCAGCTGGACTTGTAATAAGTTGTCGCGCCGCTGAAGAAGAAGAAGAAGAAGAAGAAGAAGAAGAAGAAGAAGAAGAAGAAGAAGAAGAAGAAGAAGAAGAAGAAGAAGAAGAAGAAGAAGAAGAAGAAGAAGAAGAAGAACCAAAGTTATAAAGTTACAATTTTTCAACCTTTAAGAGTCTGTATTTAGTAATTTTGTTCTATGTAATTCCACAAATTTTTAATTTATTTACATAGAACCGGGTTCCGGGCGCCACATCCTTGGGACCCGGAACTGGAGAGCAGCTGCACTTGACCGGGACAACTGGCGGAGGCTGTTAAAGAAGGCCTTGACTCAGCAATGGGTTGTTGCGCCGCTGATGATGATGATGAGTTACGCTTTACTGTGTTGAACGTAGCCTGTACTGAGTTGATGAATTTATTTTTATGAACCACTTATCGAACCATAACTGAACGCTGTAGCGCAAGAGTCACAACTTGTCGCTAGCATTGCTGTGTCATCGCCATAGCTAGCAACAGTGGTATCTCTTCCTGACGGTAAGTCCGAGGTGAACTGGAGTGATGTTAGTGGGCAGAGGCGCGCCAGTAGTGTCCGGCGCCTGCGTGCAGAAGTTTAGCTGGCGCCCCTATAACCTCCCCCTCCCCCAACAACAGAAAATCACTTTATATCAGTGAGTACAAATGAAATATGAAATATATGAATTATAAGTTTATTAAAACAAATCCCAGGAATTACATAAAAATCATAAAAAAAAAACAATAAGTGCACAAGAAGGGTACAAAAACAAAAACATCGAAAATAATTTGGAAGAAAATAAATTAATTTATGTTATTTGTCAAGAAAATCATTTACCAATTGCCCCTTATATAGTTTTACGTAAATTAACAGATAAACTTACAGTTTTTTATAAAAACAAAAAATATTAAATATTTTTTGGTACATAATTAAACTTAGGCTACTATATTGTAACAAGAATCCTATCGAACAGCCTAGAACATTCTCCACCCAGAGAGGGGGGGGGGTGCCGCCAGTGTGGCAGGTGTTGCCTCAGTCAAGGCCGCTCACAAGTAGGTCCCAGTGTATTCAAGAACACTTGAGATATACATTAAGTGGCGTTAAGTGAGGACTGAAAATGTCTAGAAGGCATGCGCTACCTATACAAGGCCATAGCCGCCGGCTTGTCAGTTCAGTGGTATAGAGCGATTTCTTTAGCGTGGATCGAGTATTTGTAGCGAAGTGTTGTTGTGTTACAGTATAATTAGTGCGGAATTCTTTATAGTTGATATTGTTATTGGGTGTGGACAATTTTTTCTTGAATTGTTGTAAGAGACTGCCTTGTTGATTACAAATTATTAATTGTGATAATTAAAGCTGGTTATTCGTGATTTCACTGGTGTCTTGTATTTTGTTTCCACTGTACCATACGACGATCAGCTAGACAGTCGTAACAATAGTTTATTTGGCAGGAAAATCACTTTGACGTTTGTACTTTGTATAGATATCATATAAATAAGAAACAGATGAACTTACAAGTATATAAAATAGGAACATATTACAAATATTAGTAATTAAATATTTAAAAAGAAAGAAAAATTATTAAGTGAACTTTTCTAGCTATCATTAATGAATAGTCTCGAATAATATCGTATATTTCATGTTAATACAATAATCAATTTTGTTACTCATAAACATTTGGCGGGAATACCCGTCCAGAGCACCGAAAAGGTTAACACAATTGACTTAATTAATAATTTTTTTTTTTTTAATACTTCCTCCTCGCCTGAACTTGTTGGCTCCTGTGTGCGCCGCACACCTGCACACTGTGTCGGCGCGCCACTGTTAGTGGGCCCAGGACGCTACCCCTTGACTTTATGTGCTCTAGCTTAGAGCCGGGAGGGGGGGGGACCACTAAACTATAACCGTGCGCCACACCCACAAAGGGGTGTCAGTTAGGTCAGTTAGGTAAAATTTATACGAATTTGTTGTACAATGAAACGTGCACTCGAATGTGCAAATAACAATAAAATACACAGGATGTATGGTGCACCGAGGTAGTTGGTGCACACCGTTAAAAGACTCCATTATGCGCCATTAATCCAACGCTGCACACAACAAGCAGATACTGTTGTTTCTTTTTAATTAAATTAGAGAGACTAGATAATGCGCTGGTAGAGCGCATCAAACATTAACACTTTTATTGCAGGCACAATGATCGTACCGCCTCATACAATATGCACAGACATTGCACTACTATAATTTGTAGTCACCGACAAACAACAGCCGTTATATATCAGCGTTATCTTCTTCATTTGTACAGACATAACGCAGTGCTCTTACGAGAGCAATAAACAGTCATTTCCGGATAGAGGTGTGCTAAACTAGTATTTGAAAATAACAGGTACGAACGAAACCGTTCCAAAAAAATAACACGTGCAAATACCTGCTATTATATACTTATTATACATATATATATATATATATATATATATAATATAATTTGCTATAAGAAATAAATTGAAACTAAAAGTATTAACAGTGTTACTTTACACTGTGACTTTATTAAGCTGTTACTGTTTAATAGAAAATAAGAAACAAGAGAATTTTTAGGCTCATCTCCCTTTGGGAATACTAATTTATATTTTCACTAGGAGTAAACAAACTGACATAGGTTTAATATTAAATTTATTGATTCCATTTTAGTTAGACAAATCAGTTGCGAAACTCAGGCTATGAAATTTAGAGTGCACGTAATAGCACAACAAATAATGTCAAAAAATTTTACGTGAGATGTGCAGTTAAGTTAAAATCATCTCCGAAATCACATTAACAAAAAGTACTATATTGGCCTATCAGCCACTCTGTAGGTTATAACACAATATAATTCACTTTTTCAAAATTTACCAAATTGGTGATTAGAACAATATATAATTTGTCATTTTAATCTGTATTATAATCTGCATAAAATACGAGAATAAATGTAACATCAGTATGAACCTTTTTCATTTATTAAAAACAGCTTCGTCTCTTTGGCATAGAGATATTCTGAACCTCGCTGTTTTTCTTCGTTTCGTACTTGTATGGGAATCAGCACATGCGCAGAATGAAGTATTCAGCACCAAAAAGTGACTTTGTACTCGTGTACTCTTAGTACTCGTTTATTCGTAAGTTCCGTAGAGGGGTCTCGCGACTCGGAACCGCGAGGTCGCGAGTAATGGGGACGGGTATTTCAATGAACTGAAAATTCAACGACTTTTCAGTTAGCGTTGAATCGGAACAGGTATTTCAACTTTTCAGTCACTGTTATATGCGTTTCACAAAAATAATCGTTCCACAATACCTGTTATAGGTATATCGGCCCACCTCTAGTTCCGGAACGAACGTAATCACGAACGTTTTAATTATGCAAACTTTATTTCCTACAAACTGTCACTAGTTTTCTAGTGCGGGTGGAACCGAGGACCGTATTTTTCAGTATTACATGAACTTCAGATATAAAACTGGTTGGTTATGAAAGCAGGTCAATAAGTCAACGAGGTTATAAACAGGTCAATAAACTTCACTGGTTAACAAACATTTTGCCCAAAGTATAGTTTGCACTAGTTGTTATGCATTTGAATGTACTGAATCCAAATTTGCAGTAGCGTTCTGCAGGAACAAGAAACACTAAGTAGATTCGAACGAAAGATTGTAAGACGTGTTTATGGCCCGGTTAAAGAAGATGACGAATGGAGAATAAGAAACAACCAGGAGATACACGAACTCTTGAAGGATGAGGACATTGTAAGATTCGTAACGGCTCAACGAATACACTGGCTGGGTCACCATGGATGATCAATGTATGCCAAAGAATATCTATAAGAGGGTGCAAGTCTATAAGAGCAGGATGAGGGGCGACCTAGGATAGGATGTGCTAGAAGATGTCAGAAGAATGGGTAATGAAGGGTTACAATGAGATGGCAATGGGTAGGAGACATTGGAGAAGATTTGTGTTGGATGCCAGGGCTGCAGTGATAAAGAAGAAAAAGAAGATAGTTTACACTTGTTATGCATTCGAATGTGCTGAATCCCAACTGTCCAGTCATAATTTTTGTATCGTGCCACGTATGTATTAAACGTTCTTTTAGGGAGAATTTGTGAGTTATTTTGTTGTTATTTGTAGATGAATTTGGTGTTACAAACCAAAATTTTAATTTCAAATTTTATTTAATGTATTTGGAATGCTAAACAAAGTCTATAGAACTGTTGATAGGTTAACATTTAGCTCAGCATAGAATACAGGTGAGCGTGATTCGCGCACCAACGCGACATGTCGACAAGGAGCTGTTACTTTATTACAAAAATCCAGTATGTAACATGTCTCTGAAAAGACATGTTCTCCATACCCACTTGGATTTTTCCCGGAAAACTTAGGTATCGTGAATGATGAACGTGGTGAGCATTTCCAGTTACTGAAAAGCGGAATCATCCTACTTGCTTTCACACTACTGTTGGATATTAAAAAGAGATGCTCCTGAAGCAAAATACTCCAAAAAGAAGGAAACTTCTGTGAATTAATTACGTGGTTTGTTACTTTCAATTATGTATTACACACGTTTAAAACAATTTTTGAACTTGTCCCACTGAATACGCTTATGGTATTCACGGAAAAACCAATTTCATATTCGAAATCAGCACAAAAAATTACTATTGAAACCACATATTATGCCTTCTGGTACAAATAATATCTAGGCCTATATATTTTGTAAACCAGTGTTTATTAATCAATTCTGCACAACAATTAGGAAGTTGTACCAAGTAACTTTCAAAAACAGGGTATATATTACATATTCTCATGCACGTTTAATTGTATTTGTTGACGATTACTCAGCTATCAATTTGTTTAGCAGATTATATGTTTGGGCGTACTAACACAGCAAACCAATTTTTTTTTATAATTAAACTATAAAGTTTTACCTTAATCCGTCAATGTGATCGCTTAACTTTTCTTCTTTTCTTCTAACGCGTTTCGGATTGTTAATCCATCATCTGAGGTTAAAATAATTCGTCGGTTAAGACTTCGTTAAACATTAAAAGTTGCGTAAAAGACTATTGAGTGCGCACTCGCATCCGCTACGTCGCTGTGATTGTGGACTATATTTTTAAATGTTCTTTTAGTGTAATTTTTAAATAAGTCTTTTACACTTATAAAACTTCCTTATAGACAACGTTCTTTGTTTGACCCTGTGGCTGCAGGATAGTTAAACTCTCAGAAGAGCTAACTCGTGAGCAAGCAACATACAACTGGCCATGGGAGAAGTAGTCTTCTTTAGGGTAGTTTTAATTAAAATTATTTAAGATTGACCTTTGTGTTCTTTAAAAGAGGGTTAAGTTAACTTGTAGAACAAATTTCATGTTTCTATCTCATCTAGAAGCTGCCTAACAGTTGTCACGTTTTAACTGTCATGTATTTCTTATGAGAATATTCGGTCACTTTGACCCCTCTAAAACCCCCCTAAAATTTTGAATTTTGTCAAACCCCGTCTTATTGCACATCTACAGTATCTAGTGAATATTTATGTAAAGTTTCATCTTTCTAGGCCTTGTCATTGTTGAGATACAGTGATAAGTGAGTGAGTGCGTATGAGAATAATCGGTCAATTTGACCCCTCCAAAACCCCCCTTAAATTTTGAATTTTGTCAAACCCCGTCTTATTGCACATCTACAGTATCTAGTGAATATTTATGTAAAGTTTCATCTTTCTAGGCCTTGTCATTGTTGAGATACAGTGATGAGTGAGTGAGTGAGTATGAGAATATTCGGTCACTTTGACCCCTCCAAAACCCCCCTTAAATTTTGAATTTTGTCAAACCCCGTCTTATTGCACATCTACAGTATCTAGTGAATATCTATGTACAGTTTCATCTTTCTAGGCCTTGTCATTGTTGAGATACAGTGATGAGTCAGTGAGTGGGCTTTGGCAAATATATTATAGATAGATCACAGTTCAGTCGCTTGATTTTCTGGGCACGCTGGCCGCCTAAACAGGCTAAGTAAATCCTTGCGGTACAAAAATAGAGACACATCCCCATATACTCAAACGTCCAGACCAAAGGATAATGGGATTCCAGAAATTCTAAAGAGTATAATAAAGAACAAAGATTTGTGAAAAGCGGGAGATCTCCTGGTCGTGAAAACCTAATACCGAAAATGCTTCTCAATGGAAAAATTATAAATATGCATAGACAACACATGCATAGGACAAGTAAGACATTTCAACTATCTTGGACGTAAGATTACTTATGATCAAGATAGAGAAATAGAAAATAAAGTGACGAATTTCACAAGAATGAGTGGAACGATCTGGAGAACGTTGGGAAATAAATGTAATAAAATTTACATTTTGTAATAAAACTTTATAAACAATGACATTACCCACATTGCTGTATGGTTCTGAAACTTGTGTCATGAAGAAAAAAGATGAACAGAAGGTACACACAGCAGAAATGAAATTTCTGAGATCAGTAAAAAGGTGTAATAGACGAGATCATATAAGAAATGAGGAGATAAGAAGTTATTTAGATATTTTTGCAATTAATGAAAGGATTTAAAGAATACAGAAGAATATGGATTCAACACATAGATAGAATGGAATAAACTAGAATACCGAAGATAGCGAAAGATTACAATCCTAGAGGCAGAAGAAAAGTTGGTAGACCTAAGAAAGGGTGCACTGTGGAATAGGAACAGGCCGCTAAAGCCTAAAACCGTTAAGAAGAAGAAGAAGAAGAAGAAGAAGAAGAAGAAGAAGAAGAAGAAGAAGAAGAAGAAGAAGAAGAAGAAGAAGAAGAAGAAGAAGAAGAAGAAGAAGAAGAAGAAGAAGATGATGACTGTAGAAATGTTAAAGAAGCTTATCAATAAATGTATCTGAATGAAAAGACACTGGGACACTAGTGAAAAACAGTACTTTGTGGGGTTCCAGTACAAAAAAAAAGATAATTACCATTTGATCATGGATTCCATCTCTGTACAAGCTTTCAGCAATAGAGTTCAGCAATGGATATTTTCGCTTTTGTAAACTATTCATATTTTATGAATTATTTTACATTCTTCTGTAGCCATCACACAACATTGTTGATGCTCGTTATTCCTTAAACAGTTTTAAGGATATATGTCTTATCCTCACTATCTTCCCTTTTGAAGTATCGATAAAGCTAAACAATTAAAACCGTAGGTATCTTGCGCATTGAGAAAAGCCGCAATATGATTTTTACAACGTCACTTTACGCACACGAAACATTTAAACCGCAAACATTGTAATTTAGTAAAGTTTTACTTCCACGTTCCATAAGGAAATGGAAGTATGGTGATAGCAAAAGAAATCGTGTTCGAGATAAGGGCTGATTCTGATTGTACTACCCTCAAAACATGAAGAAAAGTCATGTTCCGAAATGCGTCTGTGTGTAGAATTTTTTCTATGGCGAACGATAACTGCCGCAAATTCAAACAGAATCAAATATTTTTTTGCATGTGTGTGTGTGTTTGTTGTAGAGGACTCAAGGCCTATTGATTTTGGTCTGAAGATCGGTTAAGAGTAAGCGGTAGTTTACCTGAAACGTTTTATGTTTTAACAAGAGTAAAGTATTTAATTTTGATAAATAAAGTATCCTGAAGAGGACGTCATAATAATCCACTGTAGAAAGGTAGATGAAATATCTATAAATGAAAAGGGTAGTTGAAGGGGGAGAGGGTAATTTTCTATAAATGAAAATGATAGTTGAAGGGGGAGGGGATAATTGTTTATGTGTACTACGTTATCGGCAACAAAGAAGTAGTTTGTTGTTAAAATTCCTTCCCGGGCTGTTTGGCCGTAGTCCAATTTTTTCTGCAAAACCAGACGTTTCGGTAGTCCCATCGACTGCCATCGTCAGTAAAAATCGAGTGCGCTAACGTGAGGTGGTGTACGTCGGTAACCACAATTCTGTGGTTAAGGCTGAAGGAAGAAGTAGAAATAAGTAGTTTATATGGAAATATTTCATTTCGAAAATGATTTTAAATATAAATCATAGAACATGGAAGTCATGTATGGTTCTCCATACCGATATTTTAATACCTAATCGAAAGTTTGCTTAATGAACCAAACTAACGTACCTACACTTTTTCGTTTTCTTAATTACACACTTCTTTTTAGATGGGTGACTCTAGCAAAAAAAAAAAAAAAAAAAAAAAAATCATCGAAGTTATCGTTTATCGTGAAACGGCCTCTTGCCGTCACGTATAATTTTAAAACTAGGCGTATGACCTAGATGGAAGCAAAAAATGTGCTGGACCCAGACTGACAGGACTCGGAATAAAACTCTCATTTAACATTAACAGGTTATCCTTTTATTGGTGTTTTCTTATATGACATGTTTTACATATTGTTCAACTAGCTGATATTGTATTCTGCTACCAGTGTTAATCCTGAACAATTACTCGTACATCTTTAAGTCATCAAAATAATTTATCAAAAAACGCAATAACTAATTCAACAATTTAACTTCAAAATTCTAACTGCAGTATTGTTTTGATAGCTTTTAATCCAACACAATGACGGAAGAAAGAGACTTCCGAACTGAAATATTCTGAATGATAAATCACAGCATTCAAATAGGATAGAAATTATTAACACTCAAACTCATGTCCGTACAGCAAACCATATCTTTTGTTTAAAGAAAAAGTATTACAAAAGGCTGCCATTGATTATTATTATTAACAAAATTTCACTTGAAGAATTCTATCAGTTTTGTTGTGATCAAGACAAAACTGGCAATATACATTTCGTTTAGACAACTGATAATAACTGTAACTGAAATTAAATTTCCTGATTACATGAATTCAGTATTTTAATGAATCCGGCTAATATACAAGAATCCCTATTCCATTACTGCATATGAATCTATGTCAGTAGTATTCTTTACAATATTTGAGTGTCCAGTTAATTTCTGGACATTTAATTATGTACAAAGTTAATTTTTTCATGTTTCTTGTCATCAGTATTAATCACATTTTAAATTACATTAACATTTCTCTGCATCATTAAGACAGGATAATTAAGTTTATATGTATTTAGCAATATGAGTCACTGAGCTAAGGAAATGCTTAAGCTGTATACAGATACACGATATATCATACATGAATAACTTGAACTTTATTAGTCTATCAGCATGTCCTTTTACTTTGTAACTGTTGAAGTGTAGTTGTGACTGCTGGGTTTGAATATATTGAAGTTTTTCACCTGTTTTTCCGAAAAATGTGGATTTAAATGGTAACCTGTGGTGCTGCTAAACAGACGTGGTGCTGGTAGTGAAAAAGTGTTTGATGATCCTCTTTCTAGTTGACGGTCCTTCCAAGTTTTCAGGGTAGGAGTCCATGTGGCTGACGGCATGGGGAGGGAGCTCTCTAGTTGACATCTCCGCCGATGGTGTCCGATTTTCCTGACACCATCTAAGTCCCGCGTTTCTCCCGACTAGTCGGGAACCCTGAAACAGTTTTTATTTGTAATGGGCCGTCACAAAATATAAATACCCCGACTATCACACTTCTATTCTCACTACCACTCAGTCACCAGCCATAGTGAAGCTCGACAGTTCACCTTTGCATTTCCGTTAGCATTTGCAAAATTCCAAACATTTACTTTAATTACTTTTACATTTATTTGTACATTATCTCTTAACGATTTTCTTTATACATTATCTCTAAACTTAATGTTCTTTTAAATTTTACATTTACTTTTCTGCAAATAGTTCAGTGCAAGATTGGCACGTGGTCCCCAAATACGGGAAGAAACATGTGAGACAGACACACACACACACACACACACACACACACATTAACATAGGTTCTCGTTTTCTTTCCTTTCTTTGTTTTACATTAAGAAACATAACCCTTTTATTAATATAATATGAACAAAGTAATTGTCCTCACCTGAGACACTCTACGAGATTAGTTACGCATAGTAAATCACAGCGAAACCAACCCAGCCGCCAGACCATGAAAACCACTGTCAAAGGGCAGAAGAGCGAATGAGGACGACTCACAGTTTCAGTTAACCCAGCATGGTTCGAGAATGCCAGCTGAAAATTGTTAAACAGCTGGGCAGCCGGCCTACTTTATCTCGTCATCGTTCCCGAGCGGCAACCTTGATTTAGTCAGCGCTGCCGTACACCTTGCCCCAGCGCGGCGCGGCTATCTCACTCAATTGGCCGAAGCAGGTCCGAAGGCAGTGGCCTCTTGGCGCGATTTATGAACTGGTCGGGAATTCCGAATTTCGAATTTAAATTGCTTCGCCACAATCGTCAATGTACTTCAAATTTGAACAACCCAATTCTGTATGGTAGTGTTGGTTAACTTAATGCTGAATTGCTGCATCTAATTACGCTGGTCACTCCTAACTGCTGCAGAACTGTTGCACTCTGCACAAGACCAGGCAAAATATAAAGACATACCTGAAATAGGAAGCTAAATCTAACAACCTTTATGAAACTTACAAATTAAACTGCGGTAATAGTTCAGAGTGACTACTTTGCCTTTGACAGCCATAAACCTAGCAAAAACAGCGTGTTTTGTGTTTCCACGTAAACTACAGGTCAAAACTAGGTCCAGTGGCGAAGCTACATGGAGGCAATTGAGGCAATGCCTACCCTAAAAAATTCTGTAGAATAAAAATTATAAATACTTATGAACTACATAACGTAAAGATTATACATTGTTACTGCGACTGTCAAATTTATTAAACCGAAACGTGCTTTATTGAGCGACCGCTAGATGGTGACAGGTGAGATTCCGCATAGCTCGTTTAAAACGAATGAGGCAACCTGAACTTGCCTCAGCGTTTTTTGTATACATCGTATGTAAGCAATGTGCGGGTGTGATAGGGAAGTGAAGGGAGGGGGGATTGTCCCGCGCTGTACACATAGAGCGTTGAGGCATGCCTCACTTCTGTGGTCCAAACAGTTAAGTTAAAGCGCCTGTGTTGTTTATAAGTGTGTTTATTTTATGCGGTTATTAAAAGTGTCCCTGTTATTCCGCTGAACTAACAGATGATCAAGATTGTTATTTGAATTATTTGTAACATTAAACATATATATAGAAACTAATCAAGTTTAAAATTTTGAAGTTCAATCAGTTATAAAATTGTGTATGACTAATATAAGGATTGTTCAATAGAAAGACATATAGAGCTGTAAAGCATTTTTTATTCAACGATTTTAAAAGAAGTCTCCATTAACATTAAGACATGAGTTCCACTGTTGCACTACCCTGTAGATTCCCTGCTAGTAAAATTCTTACGGCTGTTTGTGGAACCATTCGCTTACAGCAAACTCTACCTCAGCGTCCGATTTGAACCACCGTCCTTTTAGTGATTCCTTTAAAAAAACTGAAGATAAGATTTTTGCCTACCCATTCATTAACTACTAGCTTCGCCACTGGTGCGGACACAAAACATTCGAACAAAATAAGGTGCGTTTCTGACGTAAATAAGGTAAAATTGACGTTGTTATGTTAACATGCAAGCTAACCTAACTAGTAACCTTTCTCGTTTTTTGTGAAATCCACGTAAAAAAAAAACGACTCGAAGTACGAGTCCCGCCTATTACTATGCATTTTTCCCTTTCTGTGGCAGAACTCTTTTTCCACTGATACTCGGTTTTTGTGTAAGTCACTGGAAAAGCAACCAACTCGAAACAGCATTGTGTTTCAGTGCTGTATTGCTATAGCCTACGTAATCATGCATTTTTCACAACTTTCAAATAAAAAGTAGTTTTGTGGCTGTCAGAGGCAAGGTAGTCACTCGGAACTATTACCCGTATAATAAATGAGAATGTTCTGAGATATCTGAAATGCTCGTATGTTAAAAAAGATACTGTAAATGTACAAAAACGTACGAGATAAATTGTTCCAACATTTATTTCCTGCGCTGATATCGAACTGAACTCGTTTAAATATGTCTACTGGTTTTTATGCATATTCGCCGCGTACTAATTATAATAATATCCACTACAGTTACCGGTGATCTACAAACATTATTAGCACGACAATACTTAATATTTTAGAAAACCCACATTGATCACAACACGTTCATTTTTCACAATACAGGAATTACGTTGCAAAGAATTTTCTCGTTTTGTGACGTTGGTTCGTGCTGCGTACTTGATTTCGTCGACCTCGCCAATCGCTACGCTTATTTGAGCTCCAAATTACTGAAAGAATACGCATGGTATCTATGTATAAGAAAATACGTAATTCTTCAACACAAATTTAATAAAACTCTTCTTTTTCAAAATCAATGAGCATCTCAGCTTCGATGTCACAGAGTAACTTAATCAAGCAGACAACAGGCGTCTCAGCTTCGATGTCTTACACCGTAGCCTACGTTTTAAACGTGTAATAAAGAAAAATAAAATTCTGAAGAAATATAAAACGTTTCTGTATCGTCACAATCGATAAACCTAACTTTTGTTGTAAATATTTTATAATAAAATGTGGATTTTAAAACCGCAATTAAACATTTAAATATTTATTGTATGGTAAACATGTTATTAAATGTGTGTTTTATTTCAAGAAAAATGGGACAATATTTCTTAACGAGGACCGAATATTTTCTGTTGGGTTTGTATTAAACAACTTTCATTTTCTGTGTTTCATGGACTAGGCACTTTGCCTGTTCCGGGTTTACCACGTGATCCTCGATGTCCTAACACTGTTTCGCCTACTGACCAATATTTTATATTTTCCACAGTATTGTATCTGGAAATACACGTATTACATATGCCCACCGTGTTTCCTTAAATGGTGCTGATCCCCTAATCGTTTGTATTTCACATTGTCATCTTGTTACAGAACTTCTTATGTAATCTAATCTTGTAGAATTTTTGTTCACTCTAAAATAAATGTGGTCTCTGGTGCTTCCCTTCGTCGGGAAAATTACTTCCCGTGGTGCCGACGACTGGGACCCATACAGTAAACTCTGAATTTGTAAAGTCATGAAAAACTTTTAAAAATATTTTATTATTCTCTTTATGACTTGTAATAACATCGTGTGATCTTAACATATTTTCAGTCCTACCAAACAGCCTATCTGAAGGAAGGTACGAACGACATATGGTACTGAAAAGAAGTTACATTTCTGTTATTTGTTTGTGTGCTTGAGAGTGCGATCATTTTTCCAACAGACCAAGAATTATGAAATTCTTATTCTTGCCAAAACAGTGGACAGAAAAAATCCTTACCAGAGTAATGTTATTCAAATTAGTGTGGCTTAATACATTGCTAATGTAATTTAATTTGATCCTGTATTATGTTCGTTTTCAACAATAAACTATTACTAAATCTCATATACTGTTTAGCTTTTGATTGTCCTTCACAGCTTGTAAAGTTCTACTGACACAATTGGAGGCAATCAGCTGATCCGGAATTGAGGAGAAGTCAACTTTTTCACAATCACAGATGCTTTTGTAGAATGCATCCTCTTCCTCCAAAAGCAGATAGAATATGCTTTGACCCGAAGGTTGTGATATTTTTTCTGTACTAGTGACTCACATAATTGGCTTCCTTTAATTGAATGCACTTGCTGGACTCAACGTTCAAAATATATTCACAATCAGAGATTAAGAGTCATTACAGAAGCATTACTTCTTGAAGAGCAAATGGGATTGTGGATGCATTGTTTGTATTACAACAGATAATAGATAAAAGGCGGGAGTATAACCAGGAAACGTATATCGCTTTTGTTGATTTGGAAAAAGCATTTGCTAATGTAGACCGTCAAAAGTTATGGAATATTATGGATAGAAGAGGATATCCACAGCATTTAATAAATTCATTTAAGATCCCTTACAAAAGTACATCTGTAGTCCTGGATTTGAACAGGAGGCTCTCAGATGACATTCCAATAACTAAAGTAGTTAGGCAGGGATGCTGTGTTTCCCCAACCTTGTTTAATATACACATTGACGATATGTTGAGAGCATGGATATTCAGAGTGACTTCGGGAATACAGCTTAACAAATCAATTTGTATGGGTTATCTGCTATATGCGGACGACATAGTTCTTACTCAAGAAAAAGTAATTACAGAAGATCATCTACAAAGGATGACAGAGGATAGATTGCCGAAAGCGGCATTCGTAGAAGAGACGTGGGTTGTCCGAGGATGAGACGGTTTATACAACCTAATCCTTGAAGAGAAGAAGAAGAAGAAGAACAACAACAACAACAACAACAACAACAAAAAGAAGAAGAATTTAATGCAATCTGCCCAGCTGAATGCAGTTTAAATAAAATCAGATTTCTACTGAATTTATGCAGCAATTTCAACGATATTAATGTTGAATGAATTTTTAACAGCATCTTCACTGACAATAATTTTGTTAAAGCCTTCCTGTTTGAGGATGACCAGCCCCATCATATCAGAAAATGAAGACAGCTTGCAGCGGTCTCTCTATGAATTGCAGTGGATACATATGGTTTGGAAATCTCTGTTATCAAGACCGAGATCACGGGTTTCGAAGTTGCTTTCCTGTCAGATGTAAGGTGGTTGTGTCATTGAGCAGTGCATTGATTGAAATACCTTGGATGTGATCTGTCTTAAGTGGGAGAAGTACTGTAGATGTCGATTAAAAAACAGAGAGGTTTAACCATATGTGTGAAACTATCAGAAGAACATTAAGGGAAAGGTCAGACGAGACACTCTGTCAAAATTTTATAAACTGGTGGCACTAAAATCCGGCCTTCATGGTTGTCAGCGATGGACAGTGTAGGCAAGAACCCTTAGCCGAATACAGGCTAGTGAGATGAGGTTTTTAAGATCTGTACTTCGAGTAGCTCGAAGACACCGGCTAAGGAACGATGACGTAGGGTGTGCCGTAGGAATTGTGGCAGGATCAACCAGTACATACGGGGCTGGATAGACCACGTGCAAAGAATGGATCAGACAGATTCCCAAAACAACTGACGGTTTATCTTCTCAGATGAAACTGCAACATCCGAAGACAGAGGAAAACGTGGTCAGACCAATGAATGCGCAAAGGGTTGTAAGGTCCAAGGCCAGAAGAACAAGAAGGTTTCTACTAAATAAGACAGCTTTGAATAAAATGACCAAACCACAGAGCTCCAACACATTGATAAACAAGTTTCTATGCAACTTGAATGGACTGTGCAAGTTTTGCAGGAATATAGTAAATGGATAAGTCACGTTTTACAGAGTCGCTAGGTTTTTGTTGCCTACTTAAATATAAAGTAAATTTTGTCAATAAGTTTTATTGGAATAATATTGCAATAGCTTTTTTAAATTTTTGGATAAGACAAGTTTTGCATCTCAAGACCACATATAAAGATAAGTGATGTTTGTTTTGGTTAAAATTACTTCCCGGGCTGTTTGACCGTGGTCCGAAGTTTATTTCAAAACCAGACGTTTCGGCAGTGACATCGACTGCCATCTTCAGTGAAATCGAGTAACGCTAGCGTATACTTATACGTTAGTGACCACAGTACTGTGGATAACGCTGGTATCTAGCCTGTACGTATATGTTAGTGACCACGGTACTGTGATTAACGCTGGGATCTAGCCTTTACGTATACGTTAGTGACCACAGTACTGTGGATAACGCTGGGATCTAGCCTATACGTATACGTTATAGTGACCACAGTACTGTGGATAACGCTGGGATCTAGCCTATACGTATACGTTAGTGACCACAGTACTGTGGATAACGCTGGGATCTAGCCTATACGTATACGTTAGTGACCACAGTACTGTGGATAACGCTGGGATCTAGCCTTTACGTATACGTTAGTGACCATCGTACTGTGGATAACGCTGGTATCTAGCCTGTACGTATACGTTAGTGACCACAGTCATGTGGATAACGCTGGTATCTAGCCTTTACGTATACGTTAGTGACCACAGTACTGTGGATAACGCTGGTATCTAGCCTTTACGTATACGTTAGTGACCACAGTACTGTGGATAACGCTGGGACCTAGCCTGTACGTATACGTTAGTGACCACAGTACTGTGGATAACGCTGGTATCTAGCCTTTACGTATACGTTAGTGACCACAGTACTGTGGATAACGCTGGTATCTAGCCTTTACGTATACGTTAGTGACCACAGTACTGTGGATAACGCTGGGATCTAGCCTTTACGTATACGTTAGTGACCACCGTACTGTGGATAACGCTGGTATCTAGCCTGTACGTATACGTTAGTGACCACAGTCATGTGGATAACGCTGGGATCTAGCCTATACGTATACGTTATAGTGACCACAGTACTGTGGATAACGCTGGGATCTAGCCTATACGTATACGTTAGTGACCACAGTACTGTGGATAACGCTGGGATCTAGCCTATACGTATACGTTAGTGACCACAGTACTGTGGATAACGCTGGGATCTAGCCTATACGTATACGTTATAGTGACCACAGTACTGTGGATAACGCTGGGATCTAGCCTATACGTATACGTTAGTGACCACAGTACTGTGGATAACGCTGGGATCTAGCCTATACGTATACGTTAGTGACCACAGTACTGTGGATAACGCTGGGATCTAGCCTTTACGTATACGTTAGTGACCATCGTACTGTGGATAACGCTGGTATCTAGCCTGTACGTATACGTTAGTGACCACAGTCATGTGGATAACGCTGGTATCTAGCCTTTACGTATACGTTAGTGACCACAGTACTGTGGATAACGCTGGTATCTAGCCTTTACGTATACGTTAGTGACCACAGTACTGTGGATAACGCTGGGACCTAGCCTGTACGTATACGTTAGTGACCACAGTACTGTGGATAACGCTGGTATCTAGCCTTTACGTATACGTTAGTGACCACAGTACTGTGGATAACGCTGGTATCTAGCCTTTACGTATACGTTAGTGACCACAGTACTGTGGATAACGCTGGGATCTAGCCTTTACGTATACGTTAGTGACCACCGTACTGTGGATAACGCTGGTATCTAGCCTGTACGTATACGTTAGTGACCACAGTCATGTGGATAACGCTGGTATCTAGCCTTTACGTATACGTTAGTGACCACAGTACTGTGGATAACGCTGGTATCTAGCCTTTACGTATACGTTAGTGGCCACAGTACTGTGGATAACACTGGGATCTAGCCTTTACGTATACGTTAGTGACCACCGTACTGTGGATAACGCTGGTATCTAGCCTGTACGTATACGTTAGTGACCACAGTCATGTGGATAACGCTGGTATCTAGCCTTTACGTATACGTTAGTGACCACAGTTCTGTGGATAACGCTGGGATCTAGTCTATACGTATGCGTTAGTGACCACGCTACTGTGGATAACGCTGGGATCTAGCCTATACGTTAGTGACCACAGTACTGTGGATAACCCTGGGATCTAGCCTGTACGTATACGTTAGTGACCACAGTTCTGTGGATAACGCTGGGATCTAGCCTTTACGTATACGTTAGTGACCACCGTACTGTGGATAACGCTGGTATCTAGCCTGTACGTATACGTTAGTGACCACAGTCATGTGGATAACGCTGGTATCTAGCCTTTACGTGTACGTTAGTGACCACAGTTCTGTGGATAACGCTGGGATCTAGTCTATACGTATGCGTTAGTGACCACGCTACTGTGGATAACGCTGGGATCTAGCCTATACGTTAGTGACCACAGTACTGTGGATAACCCTGGGATCTAGCCTGTACGTATACGTTAGTGACCACAGTTCTGTGGATAACGCTGGGATCTAGCCTTTACGTATACGTTAGTGACCACCGTACTGTGGATAACGCTGGTATCTAGCCTGTACGTATACGTTAGTGACCACAGTCATGTGGATAACGCTGGTATCTAGCCTTTACGTGTACGTTAGTGACCACAGTACTGTGGATAACGCTGGGATCTAGTCTATACGTATGCGTTAGTGACCACGCTACTGTGGATAACGCTGGGATCTAGCCTATACGTTAGTGACCACAGTTCTGTGGATAACGCTGGGATCTAGCCTTTACGTGTACGTTAGTGACCACAGTTCTGTGGATAACGCTGGTATCTAGCCTGTACGTATACGTTAGTGACCACAGTCATGTGGATAACGCTGGTATCTAGCCTGTACGTATACGTTAGTGACCACAGTCATGTGGATAACGCTGGTATCTAGCCTTTACGTGTACGTTAGTGACCACAGTTCTGTGGATAACGCTGGGATCTAGTCTATACGTATGCGTTAGTGACCACGCTACTGTGGATAACGCTGGGATCTAGCCTATACGTTAGTGACCACAGTACTGTGGATAACGCTGGGATCTAGCCTTTACGTATACGTTAGTGACCACCGTACTGTGGATAACGCTGGTATCTAGCCTGTACGTATACGTTAGTGACCACAGTCATGTGGATAACGCTGGTATCTAGCCTTTACGTGTACGTTAGTGACCACAGTTCTGTGGATAACGCTGGGATCTAGTCTATACGTATGCGTTAGTGACCACGCTACTGTGGATAACGCTGGGATCTAGCCTATACGTTAGTGACCACAGTACTGTGGATAACCCTGGGATCTAGCCTGTACGTATACGTTAGTGACCACAGTTCTGTGGATAACGCTGGGATCTAGCCTTTACGTATACGTTAGTGACCACCGTACTGTGGATAACGCTGGTATCTAGCCTGTACGTATACGTTAGTGACCACAGTCATGTGGATAACGCTGGTATCTAGCCTTTACGTGTACGTTAGTGACCACAGTACTGTGGATAACGCTGGGATCTAGTCTATACGTATGCGTTAGTGACCACGCTACTGTGGATAACGCTGGGATCTAGCCTATACGTTAGTGACCACAGTACTGTGGATAACCCTGGGATCTAGCCTGTACGTATACGTTAGTGACCACAGTTCTGTGGATAACGCTGGGATCTAGCCTTTACGTATACGTTAGTGACCACCGTACTGTGGATAACGCTGGTATCTAGCCTGTACGTATACGTTAGTGACCACAGTCATGTGGATAACGCTGGTATCTAGCCTGTACGTATACGTTAGTGACCACAGTTCTGTGGATAACGCTGGGATCTAGCCTTTACGTATACGTTAGTGACCACCGTACTGTGGATAACGCTGGTATCTAGCCTGTACGTATACGTTAGTGACCACAGTCATGTGGATAACGCTGGTATCTAGCCTTTACGTGTACGTTAGTGACCACAGTACTGTGGATAACGCTGGGATCTAGTCTATACGTATGCGTTAGTGACCACGCTACTGTGGATAACGCTGGGATCTAGCCTATACGTTAGTGACCACAGTTCTGTGGATAACGCTGGGATCTAGCCTTTACGTATACGTTAGTGACCACCGTACTGTGGATAACGCTGGTATCTAGCCTGTACGTATACGTTAGTGACCACAGTCATGTGGATAACGCTGGTATCTAGCCTTTACGTGTACGTTAGTGACCACAGTTCTGTGGATAACGCTGGGATCTAGTCTATACGTATGCGTTAGTGACCACGCTACTGTGGATAACGCTGGGATCTAGCCTATACGTTAGTGACCACAGTACTGTGGATAACGCTGGGATCTAGCCTTTACGTATACGTTAGTGACCACCGTACTGTGGATAACGCTGGTATCTAGCCTGTACGTATACGTTAGTGACCACAGTCATGTGGATAACGCTGGTATCTAGCCTTTACGTGTACGTTAGTGACCACAGTTCTGTGGATAACGCTGGGATCTAGTCTATACGTATGCGTTAGTGACCACGCTACTGTGGATAACGCTGGGATCTAGCCTATACGTTAGTGACCACAGTACTGTGGATAACCCTGGGATCTAGCCTGTACGTATACGTTAGTGACCACAGTTCTGTGGATAACGCTGGGATCTAGCCTGTACGTATACTATCTCACGTTAGCGTTACTCGATTTCACTGAAGATGGCAGTCGATGTCACTGCCGAAACGTCTGGTTTTGAAATAAACTTTGGACCACGGCCAAACGGCGCGGTAAGTAATTTTAACCGAATTGACTCCTGCCGTGGAAGCCATCGTAACACGTTAAGTGATGTTTATGTTTGAACAACTGGTTCTGTTTTTAACCTAGAATAAAGTAAAATTACATGACTTAAGACTAAAAATTGACTCTTTTAATCCATATAGAGCTAAACTGTCGGAATTTAAATAGCTTCATGATGCTCAAAAGTACTTTGTGTTACGTGTAGGTAGCTATACAATAAGCGGAAAGACGGAGTAAGAAAACAGGGTTAAAGGAAGACCTAAAGATAATTGTGTTATTTGCAGTATTAAACGTAGTTCCGAAGAAGAGGAACGTCAAGAATGTTACAAAAAGAACTCATCCAGTGAAGAAAAATACAAGGGTTTTGACTCGTGTATATACCGTGAGTAGTTTATGCTCGAAAAAATGCAAACAAGCTGTTAGTTCTTATTTACAGGAACCAATTAGTCTGATTATCGACTCGGTACAAAACATCGGCAAAACACTTAACCTGTCTGAGACGAGCGGGAGGTGTGATACATTAGCGTGTGGTACTGACTGGGCCGCAGCATCCGACTACAGAAATAAACACGGCCCTCACACCGCTCCGCCGTACCGTGCCGAGCTTCGTCGTCTCCACTAGTTTTCTCTTCGTAGTCACTAACGATTTGTAACTTTTAACTGTTGCCTTCGACACGCGTTACTATCTAAGGTGTTATTCCCCGCCCCCCTCCCAATGTAAGTACTTAAAATGTACCTTACTCGTTAGCCATCGTAGTTTTCATTATTAAGAAGAATCGCCGTCTTTTGGGTTTAACATTCGTTTTGTTGTTATTTAAAAGTTCTGCTTGCATATTCTACGATTAGAGGTCTTAAATAGCTTGGCTGTGCATAAATGTTTTATTTATCTGCTTTTGTAACAAGGCGATCGACTGTTTCTTGCCAAACAAACGTTTATTGAGGTCTACAGTTGCAACCGAGATATTACAATTTTTTCTGTTTTATTTTCAGTAAAGAAAAGACGACAACATAATTTATACTGATTCGATACAAATATCGCCGATTTCTCGATTCTATATATCCTGTTCGATGGATCAACCGTGGTGGTCTCATGCCTACGCCAAGTTGTTTACTAAAGAGTACAAGTTGATTCTAATCAGAATTAACACTGTTGCACACCACTGTAGAAAAATTATTCCGATTAGCGCTTTCAAGTTTCACAACTCATCATCAGATCGGAAATAACAATCATTGTTTCCGATTATAGATTGTTTATTTCCGATCTGATGTTGAGCTGTGAAGCTTGAAAGCGCTAATCGGAATAATTTTTCTATATTGGTGTGCAACAGTGTTAATTCTGTTTGTGATTACAACCACTAACAGAACTTTATTAATTAAACAAGTTGATTCCTTTAAATACGTATCTTGGGAGCTGCGTTACATCAAATAGGAGGTACACAGTGATGTAAAAAGTAGAATTGCACAAGCTAGAGGAGCATTTTTAAAGAAAATATCTCTTCTTCCCACGTCCAGAAACGTGTCCCTGAAATCCATGAGATAATACATAAAAAGTTTTATTTGGAGCATAGGCACATATGTCTCGAAAACCTGAACTTTGAGGAAAGTGGAGAGGAGCTACCTTGGATCTTTTGAGGTGTGACGCTGGAAGAGAGCCTTAAGAATATCGTACAAGAAAGGTGTACTTAATGATTAAGTTTTGTAGAGAGACGGTGAAAAAAGGGCGCTGATTAGATCGAGGCAGTACGGTAGGACACCTGCTACGCCATTCAAACTAGTTGACAGACGGGTTCACCACCCTGATCAAGAGGCCCATGCAGGAGTACATGGATGGGGTTAAAGAAGGAAGAAGGTATGTGGTGATCAAGAGGCTGTCTACCGAAAGAAAAAAATTGCAAGCCCACCGCCATCTGGGTTAAGAAGAAGAAGAAGAAGAAGAAGAAGAAGAAGAAGAAGAAGAAGAAGAAGAAGAAGAAGAAGAAGAGAGAGAGAGAGAGAGATGTAGGACGGAACCCCGGAACATTTCGTAACTGAAGTAAGGCACATTACCCCTGCTAACATTATTGAGATAATGCTCTATAGCGAGGAACGTTGCTACACATTTTGATGGGTGAGAGTCGCACACACCACAGGAATCCAGACCCTCCTACGGCAAACATTAATTATCCACTCCTTAAATTTTTAGTGACCGTCAATCAATGAATGTTTTAGTGGATGGTTAGTGAGGATCGGTCAATAATACAAATTTTAGCTATTTTGGGTCGACGTTTCGACAATATTTATTGTCATCTTCAGGACAATTGTTGCTGACGCCAATCACAGTTGTGTGTTTGGCGTCAGCAACAATTGTCCTGAAGATGACAATAAATATTGTCAAAACGTCGACGCAAAATAGCTAAAATTTATATTATTGACCGATCCTCACTAACCATCCACTAAAACATTAATTATCCACATTTTTCTCGTTAAAAACGTAACGTAGAAGCTTTGAGAGAAGAATGCTAAGAATGATACATGGTGCCACGACGAAGTAGAGGATGGAGGTGTCACAAATCCGAAGAGTGAATATCAGATGAACAACTAAGACGGTGTGTGGCATACTAAAGCAGACATCCCTCAAACGATTCAGATATACACAAGACAAGATGGGAAATCAGATTTGACGAAGATCGCAAAACGAAAGGCGCAAGGAACAGACACAGAAGTAGCCTGAAGACGAGATGGGAGTTGACACTTGAGTATCTGGAGACTTGAAAGTGACGGGGCGAAATGAAAGAGTGACAACCAGAAAAAAGAGAATGCTAGATGTTGAGGCGGTAAAGCATACACACCCATGTTGGAAGCGAAAGACGAGGAGATAGAGTGACTCGTCACGCCAAATCTCTTCACCGAGTGAGGAAGAACTCGACAGAACGGCTCAAAAAAAGTGTAAAATAAATTTCAAAAAAGTATAATGTTGTCATGATCACAACGCAGTAATAAGGTCGAAACAAATTATATTCCACAAAGGAATGGAAATAGAACGCGCAAACAGGTTAAATGAAAACGGTACGGTACTGTGCCCGTGTCAACGAGGTAACGAGATCGTATGTATATGAACAAACCTCACTCAATAGCGAGACAAACACAATATGTCGGCTAATTAATAGTTTGAATCCATATTTGCGGGAACTGTAACGCTGTAGTTGTACACAAACTAAATTAATCTGCAACTCCGCCTGGCGGATAACAATCGTTAGTTATCCACACGCACCTACTCTCAAATATGCGCATACCAGAACAACAATGAAACCGTGATTTACTTACTTACTCATTACCTTCATTAATCTTTGTGTAGATCTGCGTTTCCTGAACTAAACTAGTCTCAATTGTACGTCATCGTGAATTACACATTGCAAAATACATTAGAAATGTGACTGAGCTACAAAATACGTCTACATTTTGTGGTAGACGTTTGGACAACTCACAGGTACCTGAAAAATAAAACACGGAAGGATACTAGAATACATTTTTTTTTAACTGTGGCTGTCCTCACATTCCTGTATGCTAGTGAGACATGGACTCTTGGTAAAAGGGACGTGCAGAGGATTCAAACAGCCGAAATGAAATTTCTAAGAGGGATTCAAGGTTGTTCTCTCTTGGATCGGAATTAGGAACGAGGATAATAGACGCGACTTAAACATTGTATCATTGCACCAGAAGATTGAAGACCACAGAAGGTGATGGTGTGGACACTTGAATCGCACGCCTGATATCCGTCTACCTGTGGCTGCCTTGGGTTATCACCCTACTGGGAAGAGAGATGTCGGTAGACCGTGGGGGAGATGGGTTCCGGAACAGGTCTAAAGCCTAGTCCTTGAAGTGGTGATGGTGATGACGTTTGGACAATATGGAAATGAAACAGCTATAAAATTCGTTACAGGTAGTATGGCACGCTTCCCGTAACGGTTTATATAATGAATTATTAGATTATTAATAATATTAAGGCGTAGTTTTATTTGAGGGTCCTTGGTGTGACATTATCAAAAGATGGTGGAAGTGATGAAGATATCAGCAACAAGATAAAACAAGGGAAGATGCTGATACATCAGCTGAATTCAGTCTCCGAATTGGGTAAATAAACCACAAAACTCAGAAGATGATTGACTCTCCGTCTTGGAAACAGTAGTTGGCATAAGTCACCATAAAAATCTCCCCCACCTATGGCTCTGAAACTTGAGAGACAAATCGAAGAAATTCCCGAAGGCTCCAAGCAGTGGAGACGAACCTCGGAGAAGCTCTTGTGGACTGTCTAGGCTCCAGTGCATAGAACGTGAAGACATCCAGAGGCTAATTTGTGTAGACAGAACCAGTGGCGAACGAAGCCCGGTGCCACCTTTTATTTTGAACCCCACCTACAATTTTTTATCGTATATGTGTATATTTTAGAGTTTATACCTAGTACCTAAATCTTTTACTATGACGAAAATCTCTACACATTGCATTTCGCGGACGAACAAGAATTATAGGTGAAGATGGGGATGACATCTGTTATATCCTTAGGAAATTAGATGAAGAATACCAGAAATGGGGTTTAACAATAAATACAGGTAAGACCTACACTACAGTCACACAAACAAACACACATAAACTCCACTAGGTCCCTCCACCTCCTCAACGGCCGCCCAGACTGGCGTGCGTCTCGCAGAAATCTAATTCCAAACCGGCTGAAGGGGGCTAGTTCCCAGTGCAGCCCGAGACTTATATGCATCAATGATACAGTTGGTGCAAAAAGACTAAAGATGATACGTGAAGTACAGTGAGAGAAAAGAAGAAGAACTTAAGGAAATCTTCTACATACAGCTGATTTACTTGTGACGGAAAAAAAAGTGTTAATGTAAATTGTATAATTATTGCACCTATTGACAATAATTTATATTGTACATTATTTGTCTATTTATTAGGTTACTATTGTCTATTATTGGATAAGTGGCAAAAATTAGAAAGGTCCAGAAAACAGAAAAACAGTGGGGACACTAGGTCGACATACCGATACTTATATTATTTCTACATGGATTCACTAGAATATTAGTATTACAATCACGAGGTGAAGAAGATGATATTTCACACTACGATTGAAACCGTGTGATCTCATATGGAGCACAAATTGAGTAAGGGCTGAAATCTAACCACGACCTTGAATTATATTAAACGAGTACTTAAGTCTCGGGATGAAATGTTATTACTCACGACCGTAAAACAAAATCAGCAGACATATTAGAAGAATTGCGATTCCAAGACGTTACAGTAGCCTCAAAAGGAAAATTACAGTGGGGGTTCCAAGAAAATTTAAAGTAGAAGACCACGTCCGTCGTGGAGATCAATCATCTTCTGATTAATGGACGAGAGATGCTTAGCCGATTAGGAAGGCTAACATTTATGGAGGTACTAATGTAAAAAAAAAAAACACACACATTTACAGAGACAGAGGGGCAGTGAATACATTCTTATTAAAATATAACTCTCTTGTGTTTTATAGCTATCTGATTTACCAGTACCTCTCTTTCTCGCAGAGCTACTCTTGCAACCATTGTGCCTCAACTCGCTTCATTTAACTGGAAAAATCATAAAAGGTAGCATAAAAATTGGTAACACACAATTGGAAAAAAATTCAGTTCTTTCTCTAGTTTTTCTTTTTTTTCTTTTTTTTCTGGTTAAGGGCAAAACCATCTCGGATACTGTCGAGACTACCGTATCAGTTTGTATCCGATATTTTGCAAGTTGTTTACAAACGTGACTTAGACGTTGTCAAGCGTGAGTTGGGACGCTTTTGCTTGAAGAGTTCATGGGCAGGTATCGGCGGAGTCATGTCCGATACTCACTGGCTGTCAAAAACGATGCTCCACTTACGCCTACCCATAGTGTATATCGTGTGTGAGTAGACTAGTGTTGTATAATGTCAAGGGATTTCTACTTTATCGGAATCAGTACGAATTTATTTAAACTAGTTTGCTGACCAGACAATTTCGATCATATAAACTGAATATTTTCCTGAACACAGAACCGAACGTGTATTCGTACACATACTCACTGGGCAACGCCGAGTGAATGTTTTTGTATTTTTACTAGTTTTTTTTTTACAACAGGACTGTAATTGTTTCTTGATTAAAGCAGATTTTAGAAAACTCTAATAGCTTTTTTTAATTAAAATAGCAAATACGTATTAAAATATGTCCATCCATATTCATAAGAATGCGTCCGTCGCTATGAACCGCCGAGTGGTCAGAGCTGTTGGGTTGAGCGTCGTGAGACGACCCAATGGTTTCCTAGTACCGAGCCTCCGGTAGGGGCTCCTGCCTAGTGGTCCTGTCCAGACGGAATATTGTTAATTAATTTTTAATGGTCGCTACAACGACATGCTCGTACTAGGTCGACTAGTACAGTATTTGTCGAGGCCGTTTCCAAGATTCACCTGGACGTATTCGGTACTTGCCAAGGCCAGCTATGAGTGGGTTTGTCTGGGTCCTCGCAGCTCGGACGTAAAATTTACGTGCAAGTCGCCTTGCGGTGTCATCCAAGGAGCGGACACCGAGTCCTCTTCTCAGGAGACGAGAAGAAAACCGATAGGGGACTTTGGCCGCTAGCCGAAGCCCTCTATCGAGAACGCTTTGCAACCTTCTTTTATGAACGGTTGCGAGGTAACCCCAGACGGGAAGAGCGTAGGTAATGATCGGCAACAGGTACGCGTTGACAATCAACTTACCCAGCTTGCGGGTCATACCCTTGTTGGCAAGTAGCGGAAACAGTTGCGCGAGACGAGCGGACGCTTTCTTTCGCATCGTCTCAGCGTGGGTACGCCAGGTGAGCCGACGATCTAGGTGGACACCGAGGTACTTAACTTCCCTCGACCAGGGCAGGTACGTTCTACCGAGTATCACTCGGCCTCGCGGTTCTTTCCGGCGCTTTGTGAATAGCACCGCGGAGCTCTTGGTTTCGTTGACGGCAACTTTCCAGCTTTCCGTCCACGTCGAATACGCATCGAGTGCGCGCTGAAGTCGTGGGATAGCAAAGTCTGCGTTCCGATCGGCGGTATAGACCGCCGTGTCGTCGGCAAACAAAGCCATCTGGACTCCAGGCTCTCTGGGTGCGTCGTTGACATACACGGAGAACAGGAGAGGCCCTAGCACGCTACCTTGAGGTACCCCGGCTGTGATACGTCTCTCGGAAGAGACGTGGTCGTCTATTCGCACGCAGAAAGTCCTCTCCGTCAGAAAGCTAGCAATCAAGCGAAGGTAGCAATCTGGGAGCTGGATTTCCCGGAGCTTGAACAAGAGCCCGTCGTGCCAGACACTATCAAAGGCCTTTTCCACATCTAGGAAACAGGCGACAGTCTGCTCTTTCCGACACCCGGCGTCCGTGATGTATTCCACCAGTCTCATCAGTTGATGAGTGGTGGAATGCCCCACACGAAAGCCGAACTGTTCGGGGACCAGTACATCGAAATTTCTTAGATGATCTAGTACTCTCCGTTGTACAAGACGTTCGAGGACCTTTGACGTGGCTGACAGTAGACTAATGGGCCGGAGGTTGCAGGGACGGGAAGCGTCCTTTCCCTGCTTCGGGATCACTATAACCGTTGCCTTACGCCATTTCTGGGGAAAATAGGCCAGTCTAACACACGCGTTGAACAGCGCGACCAAGAAAAGTACTCCTCGCTCCGGGAGTCGAGTAAGAGCGGCGTTCGAGACGCCGTCCGGGCCAGGAGCTTTTCTCGGCACGAGTTCAACGAGCCGATCTGTGACCTCTTCCCTAGTAATGGGTTCGGGCTCCGTAGTGATCGGAAGAGACAGAAAGTCTTCCACTTCGTTCTCGACTTCTTCGTCGAAGTCCCAGTCCATGGGCGGGTTAGGTGCGAACTGTCGCTCAAAACACGCGCCCAGGTACTCGGCCTTCGCCTCCGGGCGAGCCAGGATTTGACCGAAAGTTCCAGCAATGGCCGGGATGCGAGGCCGGCGCCTCTTCCCTACCAACGCCGAAGGTATCCGGTAAGGGCTACTTTCGTCCGATCCGTCCCCTGCCTGGGCCACGGCGAGTTCCCAACAGCGTCTCCGGTAGGCCTGCATTTCACGACGTAAAATGCCGGTCGCCCGGTTGTACGCTGCCTTGTCGGCCGGATCACGGGTCCGCTGCCAGCGTCTCCGGAGGCGATTTCTCTCGCAAGCGAGAGCACTCGTCTCCTCTGGGATCCGCTGCCAGTGGGGCGTGACACCAGGCTTCATCCTGGAAGACGCGTCGATCGCAGATACGACAGCCTCGTCAAACGCGGCAACTGCCTCGTCGACTTGGCGGACGGTTTCGAGTGGTCCCGCGTCTGGCAATCGGCGACTTAACGCCGGGCCATAGCGGTCCCATTCTACCACCTTCCTGACATCTCTGCGTACGACGTGCTGGGTAGCGACGTGTATCAGGATGGGGAGATGATCGGACGATAGTTCCGTTAGCGCGGACACATGGACCGGACAGTCAATTCCTTGAATCACCGCTATGTCCAAGACATCGGGAGCCGCGTTGCGTTGTGAGGGGTAGAACGTAGGTTGGGTAGGCCCAATCACTTGAATCCTGCGAGAATCGGCAAACCTGCGCAACCGTTTCCCGTTTGGGGCAGTCAAGCGACTGTTCCAATCGCGATGTTTGCAGTTCAGGTCGCCGGCCATGATGACCCTCCTGTGTGCATCGAACGCGACCGCTAGATCGGGGTGAAGGAGCTCTTTTTGCGGCGCTTTATACGCCGCGACCATCTGTACGCCGCCTAGAGTGTTTAACAACTCCACAGCGGTGCCTTCGAGGTGAGTCATTGCAGGCAAGACGACTCGGTGATGCTCGAGAGTGAGCCTCACCGCGACGGCAGTACCGCCACCAGCAGTGCCCGGCCTGTCGTTTCGATAGCACACATAGTTGGCCAGTCGTAACCGACTCGCAGGAGTCAAGTGGGTCTCATTGAGAAGGACTACGTCGGGTTTGAGTCGGGCCAGTAATTCTTGGAGTTCCTGGATCTTGTTGGACAACCCGTTGGCGTTCCAGGAAAGAATTGAGAGATCTCGTTTGAGGACCCGACTCATAGAAAACCTACACAAGTGGCGGCTTCCACCAAGAGCATGAATCTCTCGGTTGTATCGGCAGTCTCCAAGCGGGAGCGGATGGACCTGAAGGTCTGGGCAACTTTGCGGAGGTCGAATTCCGCAAGGAAGTCTTTGACGACCTGATAGTCGTCAGGAACGGTTTTTGAGGCAGAGTGCCCGGAGACTGTTTGCGCGTAAGAGCGCCGAGGCTTGTCAATCGGGGGATTGGTGGAAGCCAGGGGTTTCTTAGGGCCAGGTGTAGCGCCTCTAGCGGAGGTGCTAGGAAGAGGGACAGATGCGATAACGTCGGTCTTCACGCGCTGCGCAGGCTGTCTGGACTGTGCGGCTGGGTTGGCAGGAGCCCGGGATCTAGCGCCACGGGGCTTACGTTGCCGCTTCTTTTTGCCTGCATTAGGGAACCGCGGGGGCTGGAGGTCTGGCGAGGCTGCTTCTAAAGCAGGGGCAGGATTCTCCGGTGCTGGGGAGGGTTGAGAATTCTCAGGCTCCACAACCGAGATGTTTGGCAGTGGCTGGTCTGTCTCACTTTGTTTAGATGCCGCGAGGTTACGGCGCTTTTTCGCCTGAGGCGGGACAGGGGCCTGGGAAGGAGCCTGAGATGGAGATGCCTGAACTACAGGTGTCTGCTTCGGGCCTTTACTACGTTTCCGTTGCCTGTTAGCAACTGCAGCGAAAGTCACGGCAGCCGTAGCAGGAGGCGAAGGGCCTGGCTGCTCGGTAGCAGGTCTAGAACCAGCTTCCGGATGCCTCGGTGGTGGCAGGCGCCCTTTCGGCTTTCGCCGCTCGAGCTCCCGCTGAAACACCGGACATGCCCGGTAGTTGGCGGGGTGACTTCCGCCGCAGTTGATGCACCTTTTGAAAGCAGGGGCATCGCAGTGTTTACTAGCGTGAGGTAGAGAGCACCTCACGCACGCCGGAGCGTTTGAACAAGTCTCTGAATGGTGCCCGAAGCGTTGGCACTTGTAGCACTGAGGCAGAGCCCCGGGAGCGCGGCTTCTTTCCACTTTTACGCGGAAACCAAAAAGCCGCGTAAGAGAGAGTAGGCTGGCGCCTGCCTCGCTGTTCTCGACCATGATGCGAACCAGGGGAATTGGACGCCTTGGTCCGGCGGGAGCAAATAGTCCAGAGTCCAGAGTTGAACGGAGCAGCAGCTAGTCGTGCTCCGGTGGTCGCAGTGTCCGGGTGATACCCGATGACTGCATGTTGCCTTGCTGTTACCTTGGCTAGCGATCTCGCGCTTTGAAAGGAATGAGACCTCCATCAATTTTATTTTGGAGGGACAGGATGTTATGATTTTACTTGGACCCTGGGACCTCGAAGAGACCCGTGACGGCAGAATGGGGGGGACCTCGAAGACCTCTCGCGCGAGAAGCAGGAATGACCCTCCCACAACGGGTAGGGCGCCCCTAGCCGCTCAGGAAAAGTCGCCGAGGGCTGCCAGGCGGCAATGTCGGCGCACGGGAGAGAGCGTAGGAGGAGGCAGCGTCCACCAGAGGTGGCACTAGGCACACCTAGGGCGAGCGCAGACCCCCCTCTAGTCTGTCGCCGAGCGCCAGCACGGACATGAGAAAGAAGGAAGGAGGAGGAGCGTGAAAATTCTCAAGGTCGGGGGGATGGGGCAGATGTTCTGTAAGTGCTTATGGGGGGTCGTCGAGCAACGCTCGGGGGCGTTTGTGGCGTCTAGGTGGTGGGCCGACATCTGTGCTTAGTCGACGGATGTGAGGATGGGTCGAGACATAGGCTCGGGAGAATAGTTTGAGGGCTAGGGACCGAACGAATTCGGTAAGTGAAGGAACCTTCAACCCTCGCCTGATGACATCATTTCTGACAAACCAGGGAGAGTTGGAGATGTAGCGGAGGGTTCGGGATTGGAAAGCTTCCAACCGGGCGACAACGGATGGGCTGAGTAGTACCCAAAAGGCGGGGGCTGCGTAAGTCAGGATTGCCCTAAGAAAGAGCAAGTAGATGGTGAGTTTAGTGCGCACAGGCACTGAACCCCGATGAGAGAGAAAGGGAAATAGTTTGGCTCTGACGCCTCTGGCGCGCTGGAGACTCAGAGAGACATGAGGTGCAAAGCTTAGGCGTCGGTCAAGAGTGACGCCCAAGTACTTTACAGTCCGTTTCCACTCGATTGGGCTCCCTTCAAGGGAGAGGGACTGGCAGCGGGAAGTTAATTTACGAGAAAAGGCGATCGCCTCGGATTTCTCCGCATTGACCGCCATCCTCCACTTCCTTAGCCAGTCCGGAAGTACGGCGAGCTGACGTTGCACCAGGCCAGCTGCGAAATCAAGACTCGCTGAGCTGGCGTGGTACATAGCGTCATCCGCATAGAGCGAGAGAGTGACTCCAGGCTGAACAGGCAGGTCGTTCGTGTACACGAGGTACAGAACGGGGCCAAGGACAGATCCCTGAGGTACGCCTGCGGCGACTGGTCGGACGGATGAGTACGACCCTTCGACGCATACCCTAAAGATACGATCGCACAAGTACGATCGGAGAAAATGAACGAATGAGGCAGGGAGTGGGGAGTGGGCCAGTTTGTAGAGAAGGCCTTCGTGCCAGACTCGATCGAAGGCCTTACTCACGTCGAGCAATACAGCGACGGAGGACAGATGCTTGTTGTAGGCGTCCGTCAAATGGGTAACAACCCGGACGAGTTGAAGGGTCGTCGAGTGCTCTCTGCGAAAGCCGAACTGCTCCTGCCGAATGAAACCATCCAGCAGAGGCGCGTACCGACCGTGCAGGAGGCGCTCGAGTACCTTCGATATGACTGGCAACAGTGAGATGGGTCGATGGTTTGAGGGGTCAATACGCAGCTTGCGAGGCTTGGGGATCATGATGATTTTCGCACGCTTCCACAGGCTGGGGAAGTAATGAAGCCGGAGACATCCATTGAACAGCTCGTGGACCAAGTTGATGAGGCTAGGGGGAGCGTGTTGTAGCGCCGCCGCTCCGATACGATCATCGCCGGGCGCCCTCTTAGGGCGAAGTCGACCAATAGCCGAGACAACATCGGCCCGGTCGAACGGGTCAGGGATGTCAGCTGGAGGGCGGGAAAAATATCCAGATAGGAAGTCTGCAACCTCGGCCGAGTGGACGGGGTCGCAGACGCCTCCGTGGACGGTGAATTGCTCCTCCATGGTTGCGGCAAAGACTTCAGCTCTGCCGGCCGCGGAGTACACAATGCCGTCCGGTGATCTGAGGGGATGGCGGGTCCTTTTGTCGCCAGTAAGTCGACTCGCAGCCTGCCAGACAGACTCGGGCCGGACTTCAAGGGACTCGAGATACGAGTCCCAACGATGTGCAGTGGCATCAAGCAGAAGCTGCTTGACAAGGTCAGATTGGGCGTTGAGCCTGCGTTTGATAGCAGGATCCCGGGTTTGTTGCCATCTCCGGCGGAGTTGGCGCCGAGTTTGGATGGCGAGGAGCACCTCTTCAGGTAATTGAGACCGGCGATTTGTCTCCGGGACAAGATAGGTGTGTGTGTCCATAGCGGACGTAACGACTTCTTGAAGATAGTCGGCCATACGGTCCGCATCAGCCGTAGAGGCGATGGGGGCCGGGGGGTCAGATGGCACTGTTCGTTGGAGTTCGTCATGATAGGAGCGCCAGTTGACTCTCCGTGGACGAGAGGGGGGTTGGAGAGGTGTGTCCAACAGGGGACGAACAGTGATAAGTACCGGGTCGTGGTCGGACGAGAGGTCCGATACAGCACTGACAGTGATAGGAATGGCCAGGTCCTTGACAATGACAATGTCAAGGACATCCGGAAGGCCCCTAGTGGGCACGTGGGTCGGTGAGTCAGGACCAATAACTGAGACCTGCAGATGACGCTGAACGTAGCTGTAGAGCGAGCGGCCACGCGGGTTCGTGACACGGCTGTTCCAAGAGGGATGCTTGGAGTTGAAGTCTCCGGCAGCTATAGTAGGTAGTTCGTGGTCGAGGAGGGCGTCCCACTCCTCAGGCGGCGGAGGCCCTCCGGGCCCGGGAGGAAGGTACGCCGAAATTAGGCGAACCTCCCGATCCCCGATCCAGAGGGCCACCGCCGTCGTCTCCAAATACCTAGTATCTGGAGGGGGTAAGAGACGATGGGCAATGCGCCTGTGGACGAGAATAGCAGTACCCCCGCTGGGACGAGCGGGGGGTTGTAGCCGGGGCCTATCCGTGCGATATGTAGTGTACGCCGGAAGCTGAAAGGAAGCAGCAGGGGTAAGGAAAGTTTCGGAGAGGAGGATGACATCGAGGTCATATTCAGTGGCAAAGTTAGCCAATTCGGCTCGGCGAGACGGAACACCACACGCGTTCCATGCCACCAGCCGAAGAGGCCTAGACATTGAGAGGCAGGAGAGTCATGAGAGAGGTAAGAATGGTGACTAGCAGAGACTGGACGTCCTTGACAGCCAAGATTTGAGGGATGAGGGTCTCAACCCAGACACGCAAACGATCAGCAAAGGTCGGATCCGAGGACCCTTCCTCCGCCGATGGCGCCTGCGGCGTGGGCGGGGGCACTCGATACATGATACCATTATCGGGCCGAGCTGTAGTTGTAGGCTGCCGAGGCTCTTGGGGAGCTGGGGCAGATGCTGACTTAGTTGCAGCGGGCTTGTGCTGCGTGAGGATGGTGGTCGATGACTTTTTCTTCTTTGGCGCGGGTTGCTTTCGCGACGAGGCCAAAGGAGGGAAAGATGCATCGGAGGCGGCGGCTGCCGCGTAACTGAGCGCTCCGGCAGGCGCTGGGCAGGTCGGGGGGACTACAGCGGCTGCAGGCGCAGACGAGGTAGCCGGAACTGGGGCCGCCGGGGCGGCAGATGCAGGGGCTGAGGGTTTCTTGGGGGCAGGTGGGATAGGCTTTTGGGCCTTGGTGATGCGCTTGAGGGCGTCATGATAGTGCTTGCACTGGCGAGAGCTTGCCGGGTGTGGTTCACGACAGTTTGCACACGTGGCAGTGGCGGTGCGTTCACGAGGACAATCGCCCTTGTGATGACCTTCACCACAACGAATGCAGCGTGTCGGGTAATGGCAATAGATACTGCTGTGTCCGTACCTCTGGCAGTTGTAGCACTGCTTGGGTCCGGGTCGGGACTCGAAAGCTGAAACTTTTACCCGGAGGTAAAAGAGAGAGTCTACTTGGTAAATGGCTTGGAAATTCCCTACCTTGAGGATTTTCACAAGGAAGGCATTTCTGGGAATGCGTCTGCCGGGGGAGAAGAGAGGAGTTACAGAGCTGACAGTAAAGCCCAAAAGTTCAAGGGCGTGCGAGATTGTAGGCTCGGGAACATCGGCGGGGATGCCGACGATCTCGACCTTGAGTTCCCTCTCCTCCGGCAGGGCGTAGGTGTAGTAAGGGATACCACGATCAGTCAGCAGCTTCTGGGCGAGCCGGAAACTGTCGATGGTCGTGGTCTCAATTCTGACGGAGCGGCCACCCTGACAAACTGCAGTCAGGGTATTCGCAGGAGCTGCCCGGTGAAGTCGCCGCATGACCTTATCCCAGTCAGTAGGCCGGTCAAAGATCAGAGGCGGCAACCGCCGAGTCGGGGTAGGTGGTGAGGTGGCCGTAGCGGGTCTATCCGTGGCAGGACCCAGCTGGGAAGACCGCCCGGACCCCGCGGAGTCGCCACTGTTTCGCCGTTTCCGGCTACTCACAGTTTGCCACTCCTCAGTGTCCATGGCACTCGTCCCAGCAGACACTGTCTCGGTTTCGGTTGGTAGAGGTTGCGCCAAAGCGCCAGGTGGGATTTCGTGGCCCTGAGAAGGACCGACGGGAAGGTTGGTTGCGGCCATCGGCGAGGTTAACCTACGCCTAGGCTGGTGAGACTTTACGGATCGCTAGCTGGGTAGTGAGGTATACTACTTAATAGCTACAACACTTACCAGGCAACAGACAGCAGCGGAGAACACCAAAACACCACTAACACCAGAAACTCGAGTTCACCACTGCCCGCACAATTGTAACACACAGCACTAATGATGTTAAACACTATGTGAAAGTTTGAGTGAAATATACTGAATAATAACTGAGATAGAGAGCTCCAGACAAGCTGGAGCCAGCGTTGCACAATGGAAAATTCCACTTGTGTAGAGAAACAAACGAACGCAGCCTACCCTGGCAACAGCTCTAGGTAGACTGGGGAGCAAATACACAACTGGGGGTTGCGCGGCCCGCGCGAAGCGCGGGTCGCGAGTAGTGCAGTGTCCCGAGTCTCAGAAAGGACTCCTGCCACTGGGTCTGGTAGAGTTCATTTTATACTTTTTATCTACTTATGGGGGGGGTCTGAAGCGACCTGCGATTGGTGGATTATACCACCGGGACTAGCAAACGAGGTCGCTTCCAGGACTCACCTGGTCGCGGGGTGTATTTACCAAGTCCGGCAATGAGGGAATTGTGGGTCACTCTGTCGGAACGAACATAGAATCGTCGCGCCAGGCGTCTCACGGTGTCATCAAGAGAGCGGACACCGAGTCCTCTCCTCAAAAGACGAGAAGAGTACCTCCGGGGGACTTTGCACGCGAGCTTCAGTCCCCGGTCGAGTACGCGCTGGAGCGTGATTCTATGACCACGAGCCAGGTATCCCCAAACAGGACAGGCGTAGGTAATCACCGGCAACACGTACGTGTTGACTATGAGCTTACCTAGCCGGGGGGTCATTGCCGGATTAGATAGCACGGGCCAGAGTCTACTGAGTTGCGCCGAAGCGCGTTGTCTGATGTAATTTGCATGGGTTCGCCAGGTGAGTCGGGAATCCACGTGGAGCCCGAGGTACTTGACGCTGTTGGTCCAGGGCACCTCGACGGGGCCTACTTTAAGCGGCCGAGGCCGCTTGCGTTTTCGCGAGAATATTACCGCGGCGCTCTTGGAAGCGTTAACGGCAACTCTCCAGTCATCGGTCCACCCGACATACGCGTCGAGTTGGCGCTGGAGCTTAACTGCCGCATAACTCGCGTTCGGCTCTGAGGCAAAAGCCGCAGTGTCGTCCGCGAACAGCGACAGTTTCACTCCAGGAACTCGGGGCGTGTCGTTGACAAACAGCGAGAGCAGGAGAGGCCCAAGGACACTTCCCTGAGGGACACCGGCGGTAATACGCCTCTCCGAAGAGAGAGCGTGGTCTACTCTCACTCGGAACCTACGGTCTCGTAGAAAGCTGCCGATCAAGTGAACGTAGCAGTCTGGGAGAAGGACTTCCGTTAGTTTGTAAAGGACACCCTCGTGCCACACGCGGTCAAAGGCTTTCTCGACGTCTAGGAAGATCGCAGCCGTCTGTTTGCCCTGGCAGCCAGCCTCGGTTATGCATTCCACGAGTCTCATCAGCTGATGAGTCGAGGAGTGCAGCTCACGAAAGCCGAACTGTTCGGGGATCAGCACGTCTAGTCTTTCTAGATGGTCGCGGATCCTACGCTGGATCAGACGCTCAAAAACCTTGGACGTCGCGGACAAGAGGCTGATGGGCCTGAGGTTCTCCACTCGAGAAGAATTCTTTCCCGGCTTGGGTATCACGATGACGGTAGCCGTTTTCCATTTCACCGGAAAATAGGCCAGTCTGAGGCATGAATTGAACAGGTCAGTGAGGAACTGGGTTCCTCGCTCCGGAAGGCGATGGAGGGCGGAATTCATGACTCCGTCCGGGCCAGGCGCCTTCCGGGGCTTGAGCTGAACAATCCTCTCAGAGACCTCCTCCGGGGAGATGGGCTCCGGCTGGACTGTGATATCGGCCGTAAGAAAGCGCTCTACCTCGCGGCAGATTTGCTCAGTGAAGGCCGGGTTCTGGGATGGGTTGGGAGCGAACTGACGCTCTAAACTATCAGCCAAGAACTCTGCCTTTTCGAGGGGGCGACCAAGGGGTTGACCGCCGGGTCCGGCCAGTGCGGGGAGAGGCGCGCGTTTGCGCTTTCCCGTTAGGGCACTGGGAATCCGCCAGACATTACGGTCCTCGGCAGGGCCATCCATCTGTGTTACAGCTAGCTCCCAGTTGCGTCTACGGAACGCCAGCATGTCGCGACGCAACTTGCCGGACGCTCTGTTGAACGCAGCCTTGTCGGCCGGGTCACGAGTCCTCTGCCAGCGTCTCCGGAGGCGATTCCTCTCGCTAGCGAGCTGAGACACCTCTTCGGGGATCCGCTGATAGTCGGGCGTGAGCCCCGGCTTCATCCGGGAGGACACGTCAACCGCCGAGACGACGGCTGTGTCGAATACAGCAACTGCCTCATCGACATGCTGGGTAGTGTCGAGCGGGATATGCTCTGGTAGGCGGCGACTGAACGCCGGGCCAAAGCGGTCCCACTCGATTACCCGCCGCTCGTCGCGGACGGTGGCGTGCTGGGTAGCTATATGCACACTGATAGGGCAGTGGTCCGAGGACAGTTCCGAAATGACGGAGACGTGGACCGGGCAATAAACGCCCCTGACCGCGGCAATGTCCAGTACATCAGGGCGGGAGTTAGCCCGAGAGGGATAGTACGTAGGCCCGGTAGGACCCATGACTGTGACCCGAGCCGCATCAGCATACCTGCGTAAGCGGGTCCCGTTTGGGTTCGCCAAGCGGCTCCCCCAATCGGGGTGCTTACAGTTCAGGTCGCCCGCCAGGACTACCCTCCTGTGTGCTCCAAAGACGGCCTCCAGATCGTTCGACAGGAGCTCCGTGTGTGGAGGCTTGTAGGCGGAAACCACGAGTAGACCGCCGAGAGCACCATGGAGCTCGACCGCGGTGCACTCGAGGTTCCGCCGCTGAGGCAGGACAACGCGGTGATGGCGAAGACTCGCCTTCACCGCGATGGCTGTGCCCCCTCCTGCGCGACCCGACCGGTCGTCCCGGTGGCACACGTAGTTGGGTAGTCGGAAACGACGATGCGGGGTCAGGTGCGTCTCGCCAAGAAGAAGCACTTCGGGCTTGTGACGGGCAACGAACTCTAAGAGCTCAGAATGCCGGGAAGCGAGGCCGTTGGCGTTCCACGCCACGAGCTCGAGGTCTCGCTTGAGGGATTGCCGTCGTTGTCCGTTCATAACAGACCTGTAACACGGCATGCTTCCACCAAGAGGAGGAACTTATCTTGGGGCGAGGCTGTTGCCAAGCGTTCCTTGATTTTAAGGAAAGTCTGGGCTACTTTCTGCAAGTCGTAGCTTGCCAGAAAGTCTGATACTACGGCGAGATCATCGGAAGATGAGGCCGGGGGAGAACGCTTGGCGGCAGCTGCATAGCTGCGGCGGGGCGAGACGGTGGAAGCCTTGGGGGCTGGTACTGGAGCGGGTGGCCGCTCTGGCTTTTGGAGGACGGGCTTGGGTCCAGTGGCAGGTGGTTTAGGCTGGCCCGTGTTCTTGGCCGGGTTCCTAACTTTCTTGCCCGATCTGGGGAATCTAGGCTTGGGTGGCGGCGGCAATGGAGGATCGATTTCCTCGTTGTCCGGCAGCGGGACTTGGGTATAATGGGGGACTTCGCGTTCCGGTTCCGGGGGCGCGATGGTTGGTGTGGCCTGTGGAGCTTTGCTCGGGCTCACTGCACTGCTGGGTTTCGGAACCGGAGCAGACCTAGGGGCTGGTTTCCGGACCACAGGTTCAGCGGCTTTGGCCGGTTTGACTGGCTGTCTAACATCATGTCGAGGCTTAGGCTGGACGGGTTTCTTCAACTTGTACAGCTGCTCGCTATAGACTGGGCAGCGCCTGTTATTAGCAGCATGGGCGCCGCCGCAGTTTATACAATATCGGTGGTTGTCCGGGACAGCGCAGGCCTGCGTCAAGTGGTCATTTCCACAGCGGACGCAGGTCGGCGCGTTCCGGCAACCGAAGCTGCTGTGGCCGAACCGCTGGCACCTGTGGCACTGGGAAAGTCGCCCGGTCTGGCGGCAGGGCTCTACGCTCACGCAGAGCCCGAAAAGCCGTTTTAAATCTAATAAGGCCTGGGAGGATTCGCCCTTCTCTGCCAGGAGTCTTATTAGGGGGAGTGGGCGACGCGAGCCATAAGTGGTGTACAGCCGAGAGGCTCCCACAACCTTATAACCCGCGTCGCACAGTTCGTCAGCGACGACCTGCGGATCCGCCTGTATGTCCAGGCCCCGAAGGACGAGGGCTACAGGCTTGGTTCGGTTCATTGTGTAAGTGTGGAACTGGAACGATTCACGTTCCAGCCACTGGACCACTCCGAAGTGCTCCGATGCGCTGCGGCAGGTAACGCGCACAGTCTCGCTCGCAAGGAGCTTGACAGATGCGTTATCTGCCAGCGCAACGGTCTTACGGAGTCGGCGGACGAAGCCGATCACGTCCCTGACGTTCGTAACGAACACCGGCGGGACCCTTCCTTCGGAGGTGCGACTAGGCGCAACCTCAGCGGAGGCTTGGAGTGCCGCCGAGTCCGTGGCCGAACTCAAGGAGGTCAGGGAGGGAGACTTTCGCGGCTTGCCACCGCGCCCTACTGCCACCCAGTCGGTGGAAGCCGAGGTCTCCATATCTGGGGAGTCAGACTCCGGCAGAGGATTTGGGCTGCTTGGCCTACTAGCGGCCGTGCAGCCGGAAGGTCCGGCATTAGCGGGCTTGGTCGGCCCTAATAAGGACCGATTTTGCTCACGTACTTGCGCGGGTTCAGCAGGGCTTCCCGCGCAAGTCGTAGGGTTCCCGACTGACCCAAGTGGCCGGCCGGGGGGCTCGATGCTGCCGCACAGTGCTTTAGGGACACTAACAGCGGGGCTACTGCCGACTAACTCGGCTCTTTGTCCAGCGGGTACCCGGGGGCCGAACTGTGACACCGTCACAGTGGCGGCGCAACCCGCATCTCTATTCGTCAGTCCTACTCTCGGACTCCCCGGGTTTCGCTGGACAGCGCTACCTACAACACTTACCGGCACTGCGCGGCAGGTCCCAGTTGTGTTGCGTTGGTCTTCGTCCTGGCAAGACGGCTGATCTATCTCCATCGCTGCTTGATGTTGGCGCTGGCGAGGTGGTTTATGATGCTCCGGCGGCTTCTTCTTGGCGGCCTCCGTCGGTTGATGGCCGAGCCTCTTCATTGCAGTCGTTGAGGTCGAGGCTGTCCTCTGCTGCGTTCTTCTGTAGTAGTATAACAACCTTCTTCTTCGAGTGAGAGCAGTCGAATGTCACAATGTGCTGGGGAGCAAATATTTTGCATTTTGCATTGAATAGTGGGGCGTCTTTGCACCCGTGGCTTATTGCAGCTTCCGGGACGTGCCCGATGGCTGCCAGAAGAAAACAGTGCTGGACTTTCAAAAGAAGGTGGCCTAAAATATTCGGGAGGGACACGCCAACCAGTTAACTGAGAAGGCGGCGGAAAATTTTTTCAATTTTTGTTATATACAGGTTCCGGGTCATGGTAACACTGCCACCGGGCGCGGGGCGAACGGCAGATGCCGAACGCGCCCGGCCCGGCATGCAGGCGCCTTGTAGCGCCGGACGGTCCCCGCGAGGCAGGGATCCGCCGTGTCTTTGGCATCGGTAACAACGCCAAGCAGTCTGAAAATCAACTTACTTGGGGAAGGTATCTGACTGGGTAGGATGGTAACAAGGAGATAGAATTGCTCGGGAACCTAAATTAGAGCAAACAGAATTACGGGGGGTCGTCTAAGATCGCCCGAGGGCGTTTAACACGTATAGCGGGAGGTGGTTCAGACGTGCTGATAGATCGGAGATAAGGAAAGGAGGAGGTCGCTGCAGAAGCAAAAAGAGTTTCGGCAAGCGACCGGACAAAGTCGGCAAGGGTAGGAACTCGAAGGCCTCCACGAATGACATCATTTCTCACAAACCATGGAGACCCCGACAAGGATCTGAGGGTACGGCCCTGGAAAGCTTCCAGCCTACACTTGTTAGTGGTCGACACAAGCGACCACCATGCGGGAGCAGCATAGGTCAATATTGACCGGAGAAACAAAAGATAGATAGTAACTTTAGTGCGCAAAGCCAGGCGGTTGCGGCACGAGAGCATGGGAAATATTTTGGCTCGGACGCCTCGAGCTTTGTTGAGGGTAGCAGTCACGTGGCCGTTGAAGCTAAGGCGCTGGTCTAGCCGAACGCCCAAATACTTCACCGACTTTTGCCAGGCGATAGGCCTCCCTTCGAGGGAGAGGGCCTGGCATCGGGAAGTGGACTTGCTGGTGAAACAGATCGCCTCGGATTTCTCCGCGTTGATCAGCACCCGCCACTTCCTTAGCCAGGCCGGAAGCAGATTCAACTGACGCTGCAGCTTTGAACACGCAATTCGCGGGGACAGGGAGCTGCAGTAATACATTGCGTCGTCAGCGAATAGAGATAACGTGACTCCAGGAATAACAGGCAGGTCGTTCGTGTACACTAGGTACAGAACGGGGCCGAGGACAGATCCCTGCGGAACGCCAGCGGCGACGGGTCGAACTGATGAACAGGACCCTTCGACGCTAACCCTGAAGGTACGATCACTGAGGTATGACCGCAAGAAATGCACAATGGACGGTGGGATGGGGGAGTGGGCGAGTTTGTAGAGAAGACCTTCGTGCCAGACTTTGTCGAAGGCCTTACTCACGGCCAACAAGACAGCGCCCGTAGACTCTCTCTTGTTGGCGGCGTCGGACAATGCTGTGACAACTCGGACGAGTTGTAAAGTTGTCGAGTGCTCTCTACGGAACCCGAACTGTTCGCTCCGAATAAAATTATCCAGCAGCGGCCAGATGCGGGCGAGTAGGAGACGCTCAAACACCTTTGAGATTACTGGCAACAATGATATGGGGCGATAGCTGCCTGCAAGCATTCGAGGCTTGCCGGGCTTTGGTATCATGCTGATGTTGGCATTTTTCCACAGGCGGGGGAAGTATTGCAGCCGGAGACTGGAGTTGAACAGATCCAGGACCAATTCAACGCCCGAGGCCGGGAGATGTTGCAAAGCTGCGGCCCCGATCCGATCAGGACCAGGGGCGCGACGTCGGTTGAGTCGACAGATAGACGAAACTAGTTCGTCCCTGTCGAAGAGAGCGGGAGGGTCAGGTGGAGGGCGGGAAAAATAACCAGATAGGAAGTCTCGAACCACTACCGAGAAGGCAGGGTCCGAGACGCCTCCATGAACGGTGAATTGAGTCTCCATGCAGTCGGCGAAGACCTCTGCCTTGCCTTCCGGTGAAGAAACAATGCCGTTCGGGGTGTTAAGCGGGTTGCGAGTACGCTTCTCGCGAGTAAGGCGACTCGTCGCTCTCCAGACGGAGGCTGGGTCGACTTCAAGGGACTCAAGGTATGAGTCCCACTGATCAGAGTTTACGTCCCGCAAAAGTTGCTGGACGTAAAGAGACTGGTCCTGAAACCGTCGTTTGACGGCGGGATCTCGGGTTCGTTGCCATCTGCGGCGGAGCTTGCGCCGAAGCCAGATGGCGTGGATAACTTCCGGTTGAAGGGCCGATTTACGATTCACCTCTACGTTGTATGTGTGTCGATCCATGACACCTTGGACCAACTCCTGAAGATGAGTGGCACGGAGATCCAGATCGTCACGAGTGGCAATCGGGTCCGCTGGGACAGATGGTAACCTTCGAGATAGCTCGTCGTGATAGGAGCGCCAGTTGACCCTCCTAGCAGGACCAGCGGGAAGTCGGGGTGAAGCCGACACATCTCGAACAGTTATTAGAAGGGGATTGTGATCAGACGAGAGGTCTGACACTGACGAGACCTGGATGTTATGGGCCACGTTCCTGACTACAACTACATCAAGAACGTCCGGTCTGTGACCGGCATAGTGGAAGTGGGTAGGATCATCAGGGCCGATGACGTGCGTATCCGGGTCGTCTAGGACGAACCGGCGGAGTGATCTGCCGTAGGCGTTGGTAGCCCTACTGTTCCAAGAAGGATGTTTGGCGTTGAAGTCGCCGGCTGCAATTGTCGAGATTGGGTGGTCGAGGAGAGCGTTCCACTCCTCAGGCGGGGGCGGCGGGCTCAGGCCAGGCCGGAGATACGCGGAAACAATGCGCAACTCCGAGCTGCCTGCGTCCACTGCCACCGCGCAACCTTCGATGAGTCGAGTAGTTAGGGGGGGTAGGGGCCTGTGGGATATCCGCCTGTGGACCAGAATCGCCGTACCCCCTTTCGGGGGTTGGCGCGGCTGTCGGGGACGATCCTGACGATAACAAGTGTAAGAAGGAAGTGAGAATCGATGGTAGGGGGCTAGATGGGTTTCGGAGAGAAGCACGACATCAACGTCGTACTCCACGACGAAAGCCGCCAGCTCAGATCGACGAGAGGAAACGCCATCGGCGTTCCAAGCGACGATCCGCAGGGATCTAGCCATTGAGGGGGAGGAGAGGGAAGAGAGCAGAGAGAGATTGGAAGACTAACATTAGCACGGTAGAGGTGTCAGGAGCAGACCTGATGCTTTCAACAAGTTGAGTGGCCCAAGCCGTCAGGGGATCCGCTGGAGCCCGAGAAAGTTCCCGGGACCCGCGCGGACGTTCCTGAGGAACTTCGGCCAGGACTACAGATGGCGCTGGGTTAGCGGACTGAACTTTGGTCTGCTCACGCGGAGGTTGGGAGATGACAGGGGCGGGAGAGTCCCGCTGAGGTTGGGCAGGTCGAGCCTGCTGATGTCGTCGGCCGGGAGTCCGGCGACGCGAGCGCTTTTTGGTGCCCTTTCGGGCGGAAACAGGTTTTGATGATGTCGTAGCAGCGACAGCTGCGTAGGAAGGGCCGGGCGCTCCGGCAGGCGCCGGGAGTGGAGCCGTCACAGGCGCCGCCGGAGCGACGCCTGCAGGCGGGACTGAGACCGCGGGAGCGACAGGAGTCGCTGCCGGGGCCTTGACAGATGTTCCGGAGAGAGGGGGGAAGACCTCTCGACGATTAGGGGCCGGGCCAGCTACACGACGCTGCGCGCCAGGGCGCGCAGATCGCTGCTGTCTTTCCGCTTCGATGTACTTGATACAACCCCGGTAACTAGCCGGATGGGCGCCCTTACAGTTGCAGCAGTACGGGACAAAACCCGGCACACGAGGCTTATCACAGCCACGGTGAGGGTCGCCGCACCGCACGCAACGTGGGGGCGCATGGCAGAACAGGGATGAGTGCCCGAAGCCCTGGCAGTTGAAACACTGGGCAGGGCCGGGGCGCGGGTCAAATGACCTGACTGTCACCCGCAGGTGAAGAAGTGTTTGGAGGCCATAGACCTCCTCGAAATTTCCAGTCTTGAGCAACTTTACGAGGAAAGTATTGACGGGATGCTTGTTGTCCCCTTTGCCGGCGTGCAAAACCGACACAGCAGTTGGCGTATAGCCAAGAGACGTCAGTTCCTGCACGATAGCATCGGAGGGGGTATGATAAGGAATACCCTGGATAACGACTTTAACCTCACGCTCCTCAGGGAGAGCGAAGGTGTGAAAGGAAATGTTCCGCGCTGACAGAAAGTGCTGAACAGCGCGGAAGTCAACAATGGTTTTGACGACCAGCTTCAGCGATTTGCCGGAGCATTTCGCCTCCACGGACGTCGAAGGAAGGGCAGAACGAAGGTTGGCTAAAAGCTGGGAGTAATTCCTATTATCGGGGATGATAATAGGAGGAAACTTAAGGGTAGAAGGGTCAGGCTTAGAGGAAGAAGAAGCAAGATTGACAGACTGCCGGCCGCTGTTACCTGAATCAGCGACCTGGTTTGGTGAGGCGGGAGACTGACTGGCGGCGAGCTTTCGCTTGCGTTTGGCGCGCTTGCCATTCACAAGCGAAAACTCTTCATCTCCCGACCCAGCACTCCCCATTTGCACGTCAGAAATATCACTGTCACTGCCACTTTCACAATTATCGCGGGGGAGAGGTGAAGAGAGAGGAGCAGAACCGCAAGCTCCCAGGAGAGAGCTTAACGGTTCCGGCAAAGGTAGGTCGGCATTTGACGCCATTTCGGAAGCCCGAAATGGACGTCAAAGGTGGTTAAAGGAGTATGAACACACCAGCACTGATTAAACTAACTGACAGGCACTGACACACGTACTCACCAGACGCCGCACAGCACACGAACACAAAAACGGCCGCGCACTACACTGCACTGAAGTTACTGCCAATAACACACTAAATAAATGAAACTTCACAAATATAAATAAGTAGAGCACAAACTCAACACTAGTGCTGCACTTGGTGAAAAAATCACTTTGAAATATTGAAAAACAACTGTGAAATCACCAGGCAAAAACGCCATACAGACGGACACAGCCTACCCTGGCAACAGCTCGAGGTAGACTCCTTCTCTCTGGAGCAAATAGTCCAGAGTCCAGAGTTGAGCGGAGCAGCAGCTAGTCGTGCTCCGGTGGTCGCAGTGTCCGGGTGATACCCGATGACTGCATGTTGCCTTGCTGTTACCTTGGCTAGCGATCTCGCGCTTTGAAAGGAATGGGACCTCCATCAATTTTATTTTGGAGGGACAGGATGTTATGATTTTACTTGGACCCTGGGACCTCGAAGAGACCCGTGACGGCAGAATGGGGGAGACCTCGAAGACCTTTCGCGTGAGAAGCAGGAATGACCCTCCCACAACGGGTAGGGCGCCCCCAGCCGCTCAGGAAAAGTCGCCGAGGGCTGCCAGGCGGCAATGTCGGCGCACGGGAGAGAGCGTAGGAGGAGGCAGCGTCCACCAGAGGTGGCACTAGGCACACCTAGGGCGAGCGCAGACCCCCCTCTAGTCTGTCGCCGAGCGCCAGCACGGACATGAGAAAGAAGGAAGGAGGAGGAGCGTGAAAATACTCAAGGTCGGGGGGATGGGGCAGATGTTCTGTAAGTGCTTATGGGGGGTCGTCGAGCAACGCTCGGGGGCGTTTGTGTCGTCTAGGTGGTGGGCCGACATCTGTGCTTAGTCGACGGATGTGAGGATGGGTCGAGACAAAGGCTCGGGAGAATAGTTTGAGGGCTAGGGACCGAACGAATTCGGTAAGTGAAGGAACCTTCAACCCTCGCCTGATGGCATCATTTCTGACAAACCAGGGAGAGTTGGAGATGTAGCGGAGGGTTCGGGATTGGAAAGCTTCCAAACGGGCGACAACGGATGGGCTGAGTAGTACCCAAAAGGCGGGGGCTGCGTAAGTCAGGATTGCCCTAAGAAAGAGCAAGTAGATGGTGAGTTTAGTGCGCACAGGCACTGAACCCCGATGAGAGAGAAAGGGAAATAGTTTGGCTCTGACGCCTCTGGCGCGCTGGAGACTCAGAGAGACATGAGGTGCAAAGCTTAGGCGTCGGTCAAGAGTGACGCCCAAGTACTTTACAGTCCGTTTCCACTCGATTGGGCTCCCTTCAAGGGAGAGGGACTGGCAGCGGGAAGTTAATTTACGAGAAAAGGCGATCGCCTCGGATTTCTCCGCATTGACCGCCATCCTCCACTTCCTTAGCCAGTCCGGAAGTACGGCGAGCTGACGTTGCACCAGGCCAGCTGCGAAATCAAGACTCGCTGAGCTGGCGTGGTACATAGCGTCATCCGCATAGAGCGAGAGAGTGACTCCAGGCTGAACAGGCAGGTCGTTCGTGTACACGAGGTACAGAACGGGGCCAAGGACAGATCCCTGAGGTACGCCTGCGGCGACTGGTCGGACGGATGAGTACGACCCTTCGACGCATACCCTAAAGATACGATCGCACAAGTACGATCGGAGAAAATGAACGAATGAGGCAGGGAGTGGGGAGTGGGCCAGTTTGTAGAGAAGGCCTTCGTACCAGACTCGATCGAAGGCCTTACTCACGTCGAGCAATACAGCGACGGAGGACAGATGCTTGTTGTAGGCGTCCGTCAAATGGGTAACAACCCGGACGAGTTGAAGGGTCGTCGAGTGCTCTCTGCGAAAGCCGAACTGCTCCTGCCGAATGAAACCATCCAGCAGAGGCGCGTACCGACCGTGCAGGAGGCGCTCGAGTACCTTCGATATGACTGGCAACAGTGAGATGGGTCGATGGTTTGAGGGGTCAATACGCAGCTTGCGAGGCTTGGGGATCATGATGATTTTCGCACGCTTCCACAGGCTGGGGAAGTAATGAAGCCGGAGACATCCATTGAACAGCTCGTGGACCAAGTTGATGAGGCTAGGGGGAGCGTGTTGTAGCGCCGCCGCTCCGATACGATCATCGCCGGGCGCCCTCTTAGGGCGAAGTCGACCAATAGCCGAGACAACATCGGCCCGGTCGAGCGGGTCAGGGATGTCAGCTGGAGGGCGGGAAAAATATCCAGATAGGAAGTCTGCGACCTCGGCCGAGTGGACGGGGTCGCAGACGCCTCCGTGGACGGTGAATTGCTCCTCCATGGTTGCGGCAAAGACTTCAGCTTTGCCGGCCGCGGAGTACACAATGCCGTCCGGTGATCTGAGGGGATGGCGGGTCCTTTTGTCGCCATTAAGTCGACTCGCAGCCTGCCAGACAGACTCGGGCCGGACTTCAAGAGACTCGAGGTACGAGTCCCAACGATGTGCAGTGGCATCAAGCAGAAGCTGCTTGACAAGGTCAGATTGGGCGTTGAGCCTGCGTTTGATAGCAGGATCCCGGGTTTGTTGCCATCTCCGGCGGAGTTGGCGCCGAGTTTGGATGGCGAGGAGCACCTCTTCAGGTAATTGAGACCGGCGATTTGTCTCTGGGACAAGATAGGTGTGTGTGTCCATAGCGGACGTAACGACTTCTTGAAGATAGTCGGCCATACGGTCCGCATCAGCCGTAGAGGCGATGGGGGCCGGGGGGTCAGATGGCACTGTTCGTTGGAGTTCGTCATGATAGGAGCGCCAGTTGACTCTCCGTGGACGAGAGGGGGGTTGGAGAGGTGTGTCCAACAGGGGACGAACAGTGATAAGTACCGGGTCGTGGTCGGACGAGAGGTCCGATACAGCACTGACAGTGATAGGAATGGCCAGGTCCTTGACAATGACAATGTCAAGGACATCCGGAAGGCCCCTAGTGGGCACGTGGGTCGGTGAGTCAGGACCAATAACTGAGACCTGCAGATGACGCTGAACGTAGCTGTAGAGCGAGCGGCCACGCGGGTTCGTGACACGGCTGTTCCAAGAGGGATGCTTGGAGTTCTGGAGCAAATATTTGCATTTTGCATTTTGCATTGAATAGTGGGGCGTCTTTGCACCCGTGGCTTATTGCAGCTTCCGGGACGTGCCCGATGGCTGCCAGAAGAAAACAGTGCTGGACTTTCAAAAGAAGGTGGCCTAAAATATTCGGGAGGGACACGCCAACCAGTTAACTGAGAAGGCGGCGGAAATTTTTTTTTTTAATTTTTGTTATATATAGGTTCCGGGTCATGGTAACACTGCCACCGGGCGCGGGGCGAACGGCAGATGCCGAACGCGCCCGGCCCGGCATGCAGGCGCCTTGTAGCGCCGGACGTTCCCCGCGAGGCAGGGATCCGCCGTGTCTTTGGCATCGGTAACAACGCCAAGCAGTCTGAAAATCAACTTACTTGGGGAAGGTATCTGACTGGGTTGGATGGTAACAAGGAGATAGAATTGCTCGGGAACCTAAATTAGAGCAAACAGAATTACGGGGGGTCGTCTAAGATCGCCCGAGGGCGTTTAACACGTATAGCGGGAGGTGGTTCAGACGTGCTGATAGAGCGGAGATAAGGAAAGGAGGAGGTCGCTGCAGAAGCAAAAAGAGTTTCGGCAAGCGACCGGACAAAATCGGCAAGGGTAGGAACTCGAAGGCCTCCACGAATGACATCATTTCTCACAAACCATGGAGACCCCGACAAGGATCTGAGGGTACGGGCCTGGAAAGCTTCCAGCCTACACTTGTTAGTGGTCGACACAAGCGACCACCATGCGGGAGCAGCATAGGTCAATATTGACCGGAGAAACAAAAGATAGATAGTAACTTTAGTGCGCAAAGCCAGGCGGTTGCGGCGCGAGAGCATGGGAAATATTTTGGCTCGGACGCCTCGAGCTTTGTTGAGGGTAGCAGTCACGTGGCCGTTGAAGCTAAGGCGCTGGTCTAGCCGAACGCCCAAATACTTCACCGACTTTTGCCAGGCGATAGGCCTCCCTTCGAGGGAGAGGGCCTGGCATCGGGAAGTGGACTTGCTGGTGAAACAGATCGCCTCGGATTTCTCCGCGTTGATCAGCACCCGCCACTTCCTTAGCCAGGCCGGAAGCAGATTCAACTGACGCTGCAGCTTTGAACACGCAATTCGCGGGGACAGGGAGCTGCAGTAATACATTGCGTCGTCAGCGAATAGAGATAACGTGACTCCAGGAATAACAGGCAGGTCGTTCGTGTACACTAGGTACAGAACGGGGCCGAGGACAGATCCCTGCGGAACGCCAGCGGCGACGGGTCGAACTGATGAACAGGACCCTTCGACGCTAACCCTGAAGGTACGATCACTGAGGTATGACCGCAAGAAATGCACAATGGACGGTGGGATGGGGGAGTGAGCAAGTTTGTAGAGAAGACCTTCGTGCCAGACTTTGTCGAAGGCCTTACTCACGTCCAACAAGACAGCGCCCGTAGACTCTCTCTTGTTGGCGGCGTCGGACAATGCTGTGACAACTCGGACGAGTTGTAAAGTTGTCGAGTGCTCTCTACGGAACCCGAACTGTTCGCTCCGAATAAAATTATCCAGCAGCGGCCAGATGCGGGCGAGTAGGAGACGCTCAAACACCTTTGAGATTACTGGCAACAATGATATGGGGCGATAGCTGCCTGCAAGCATTCGAGGCTTGCCGGGCTTGGGTATCATGCTGATGTTGGCATTTTTCCACAGGCGGGGGAAGTATTGCAGCCGGAGACTGGAGTTGAACAGATCCAGGACCAATTCAACGCCCGAGGCCGGGAGATGTTGCAAAGCTGCGGCCCCGATCCGATCAGGACCAGGGGCGCGACGTCGGTTTAGTCGACAGAGAGACGAAACTAGTTCGTCCCTGTCGAAGAGAGCGGGAGGGTCAGGTGGAGGGCGGGAAAAATAACCAGATAGGAAGTCTCGAACCACTACCGAGAAGGCAGGGTCCGAGACGCCTCCATGAACGGTGAATTGAGACTCCATGCAGTCGGCGAAGACCTCTGCCTTGCCTTCCGGTGAAGAAACAATGCCGTTCGGGGTGTTAAGCGGGTTGCGAGTACGCTTCTCGCGGGTAAGGCGACTCGTCGCTCTCCAGACGGAGGCTGGGTCGACTTCAAGGGACTCAAGGTATGAGTCCCACTGATCAGAGTTTACGTCCCGCAAAAGTTGCTGGACGTAAAGAGACTGGGCCTGAAACCGTCGTTTGACGGCGGGATCTCGGGTTCGTTGCCATCTGCGGCGGAGCTTGCGCCGAAGCCAGATGGCGTGGATAACTTCCGGTTGAAGGGCCGATTTGCGATTCACCTCTACGTTGTATGTGTGTCGATCCATGACACCTTGGACCAACTCCTGAAGATGAGTGGCACGGAGATCCAGATCGTCACGAGTGGCGATCGGGTCCGCTGGGACAGATGGTAACCTTCGAGACAGCTCGTCGTGATAGGAGCGCCAGTTGACCCTCCTAGCAGGACCAGCGGGAAGTCGGGGTGAAGCCGACACATCTCGAACAGTTATTAGTAGGGGATTGTGATCAGACGAGAGGTCTGACACTGACGAGACCTGGATGTTATGGGCCACGTTCCTGACTACAACTACATCAAGAACGTCCGGTCGGTGACCGGCATAGTGGAAGTGGGTAGGATCATCAGGGCCGATGACGTGCGTATCCGGGTCGTCTAGGACGAACCGGCGGAGTGATCTGCCGTAGGCGTTGGTAGCCCTACTGTTCCAAGAAGGATGTTTGGCGTTGAAGTCGCCGGCTGCAATCGTCGAGATTGGGTGGTCGAGGAGAGCGTTCCACTCCTCAGGCGGGGGCGGCGGGCTCAGGCCAGGCCGGAGATACGCGGAAACAATGCGCAACTCCGAGCCGCCTGCGTCCACTGCCACCGCGCAACCTTCGATGAGTCGAGTAGTGAGAGGGGGTAGTGGCCTATGGGATATCCGCCTGTGGACCAGAATCGCCGTACCCCCTTTCGGGGGTTGGCGCGGCTGTCGGGGACGATCCTGACGATAACAAGTGTAAGAAGGAAGTGAGAATCGATGGTAGGGGGCTAGATGGGTTTCGGAGAGAAGCACGACATCAACGTCGTACTCCACGACGAAAGCCGCCAGCTCAGATCGGCGAGAGGAAACGCCATCAGCGTTCCAAGCGACGATCCGCAGGGATCTAGCCATTGAGGGGGAGGAGAGGGAAGAGAGCAGAGAGTGATTGGAAAACTAACATCAGTACTGTCGTGGTGTCAGGAGCAGACCTGATGCTTTCAACAAGTTGAGTGGCCCAAGCCGTCAGGGGGTCCGCTGGAGCCCGAGAAAATTCCCGGGACCCGCGCGGACGTTCCTGAGGAACTTCGGCCAGGACTACAGATGGCGCTGGGTTGGCGGACTGAACTTTGGTCTGCTCACGCGGAGGTTGGGAGATGACAGGGGCGGGAAGATCCCGCTGAGGTTGGGCAGGTCGAGCCTGCTGATGGCGTCGGCCGGGAGTCCGGCGACGCGAGCGCTTTTTGGTGCCCTTTCGGGCGGAAACAGGTTTTGATGATGTCGTAGCAGCGACAGCTGCATAGGAAGGGCCGGGCGCTCCGGCAGGCGCCGGGAGTGGAGCCGTCACAGGCGCCGCCGGAGCGACGCCTGCAGGCGGGACTGAGACCGCGGGAGCGACAGGAGTCGCTGCCGGGGCCTTGACAGATGTTCCGGAGAGAGGGGGGAAGACCTCTCGCCGATTAGGGGCCGGGCCAGCTACACGACGCTGCGCGCCAGGGCGCGCAGATCGCTGCTGTCTTTCCGCTTCGATGTACTTGATACAGCCCCGGTAACTAGCCGGATGGGCGCCCTTACAGTTGCAGCAGTACGGGACAAAACCCGGCACACGAGGCTTATCACAGCCACGGCGAGGGTCGCCGCACCGCACGCAACGTGGGGGCGCATGGCAGAACAGGGATGAGTGCCCGAAGCCCTGGCAGTTGAAACACTGGGCAGGGCCTGGGCGCGGGTCAAATGACCTGACTGTCACCCGCAGGTGAAGAAGTGTTTGGAGGCCATAGACCTCCTCGAAATTTCCAGTCTTGAGCAACTTTACGAGGAAAGTATTGACGGGATGTTTGGAGTCCCCTTTGCCAGCGTGCAAAACCGACGCGGCTGTTGGCGTATAGCCAAGAGACGTCAGCTCCTGCACGATAGCATCGGAGGGAGTATGATGGGGAATACCCTGGATAACAATTTTAACCTCACGCTCCTCAGGGAGAGCGAAGGTATGAAAGGAAATATTCCGCGCTGACAGAAAGTGCTGAACAGCGCGGAAGTCAACAATGGTTTTGACGACCAGCTTCAGCGATTTGCCGGAGCATTTCGCTTCCACGGACGTCGAAGGAAGGGCGGAACGAAGGTTGGCCAAAAGCTGGGTATAATTCCTATTATCGGGGATGATAATAGGAGGAAACTTGAGGGTAGAAGGGTCAGGCTTGGTGGAAGAAGAAGCAAGATTGACAGACTGCCGGCCGCTGTTACCTGAATCAGCGACCTGGTTGGGTGAGGCGGGAGACTGACTGGCGGCGAGCTTGCGCTTGCGTTTGGCGCGCTTGCCATTCACAAGCGAAAACTCTTCATCTCCCGACCCAGCACTCCCCATTTGCACGTCAGAAATATCACTGTCACTGCCACTTTCACAATTATCGCGGGGGAGAGGTGAAGAGAGAGGAGCAGAACCGCAAGCTCCCAGGAGAGAGCTTAACGGTTCCGGCAAAGGTAGATCGGCATTTGACGCCATTTCGGAAGCCCGAAATGGACGTCAAAGGTGGTTAAAGGAGTATGAACACACCAGCACTGATTAAACTAACTGACAGGCACTGACACACGTACTCACCAGAAGCCGCACAGCACACGAACACAAAAACGGCCGCGCACTACACTGCACTAAAGATACTGCCAATAACTCACTAGTTTAGAAGATTTCACAAAAATAATTAAGTAGAGCACAAGCTCAACACTATTACTTCACTTGAGGAAAAAATCACTTTGAAATATGCACAAATAACTGATAAATCACTTGGCAAAAACGCCATGCAAACGGACACAGCCTACCCTGGCAACAGCTAGAGGTAGCTCTCTCTCTTCTGGAGCAAATAGGTGAAAGCATCTCCTTAAATAGTGTCTGGCATGGTCTATTTTCCATGGCCAATCAGAATTGAGTATGACGAGCTGGCTTCTCATTGGTCCGTGCGATACACCTGAAGCGGACAAAAAATGTTATAAATAGAGGCATCGTAGCAGTAACTCACTGTTGCTTGTTCCCAGTCCATTGGGAGACGTGTTCGGCGTATCATCTATTCGAACACATTTCTTTCTTTTGCTACTGAAGATGGCCACCGGTGGTGCGGCCGAAACGTTTAGCAGCATTTTAAGCAATCGACCACGGCCTTTCAGCGCGGAAGTTTTAGAAAATAAAATAATCGTAATAATCAAATAATGTTTTGCATACAGCCCTGTATTGTAGAGTTCTCAATACCTATTGGTGTTGGTGAAGATCGGTTAAGGGAAAGGGGTAGTTTACCAGTAACGTTTTATGTTTTAAAAGGGTATTTTCTATGGCAAACGATAAGAGCCGCAAATTCAAACAGAATCAAATAAGTTTTGCATACAGCCCTGTTTTGTTGAGTACTAAAGACCTATTGTTTTTGGTGAAGATCGGTTAAGGGAAAGGGGTAGTTTACCAGACACGTTTTTTTTTCTTTTATCAAGGGTATTTTATGTGGCAAACGATAACAGCCGCAAATTCAAACAGAATCACATAATATTTTGCATACAGCCCTGAAATGTAGAGTTCTCAAGACCTGTTGGTTTTTGTGAAGATCGGTTAAGGGTATAGGGTTGTTTACCAGCAACATTTTATGTTTTATCAAGGGTATTTTTTTTTTTGACGAACGATAACTGCCGTACATTAAAACAGAATCAACTACTCTTCTGCATACCTTTTTGAATTATACAGAACTCAAGGTCTGTTGATTTTGTTGAAGATCGGTTAAGGGAAAGGGGTAGTTTACCTGCAACGTTTTATGTTTTAAAAGGGTATTTTTTCTATGACGAACGATAACTGCCGTAAATTCAAAGAGAACCAACTAATGTTTTGCATACAGCCCTGAATTGTAGAGTTCTCAAGACCTAATGTTTTTGGTGAAGATCGGTTAATGGAATAGGGTAGTTTACCAGCAATGTTTGATGTTTTATCAAGGGTGTTTTCTATGGCAAACGATAACAGCCGCAAATTCAAACAGAATCAAATAATTGTTTGCATACAGGCTTGAATTTTAGAGCACTCAAGACTTGTCGTTTTTGGTGAAGATCGGTTAAGGGAAAGGGGTGGTTTACCTGCAACGGTTTTTTATCAAGGGTAATTTTTTTCTATAGTAAACGATAACAGCCGCTAATTCAAACAGAATCAAATGATGTTTTGCATACAGCCCTGTATTGTAGAGTTCTCTATACCTATTGGTGTTGGTGAAGATCGGTTAAGGGAAAGGGGTAGTTTACCAGCAACATTTTATGTTTTAACAAGGGTAATTTTTTATATGACGAACGATAACTGCCGTAAATTCAAACAGAATCAACGAAGATCGGTTAAGGGAAAGGGGTAGTTTACCTGCAACATTTTATGTTGTAACAAGAGAAATGTTTCCATGGCGAACGATAACTGCCGCACATTCAAACAGAATCAAATATTTTTTTGCATGCTTCCCTGAATTGTAGAGGACGGAAGGTCTATTGATTTTGGAGAAGATCGGTTAAGAGAAAGGGGTAGTTTACCTGAAAAATTTTATGATTTAACAAGAGTAAAGTACTTAATTTTTATAAATAAAGTATCCTGATAAGAAGCTCATAGTAATCCACTGTAGAAACGTAGATGAAATATCTATAAATGAAGAGGTTATGTGAACGGGGTGGGGGTAATTTCCTATTATTAAAAATTATAGTTGAAGGTAGAGGGGAGAATTTTTTATATGTGTACTACGTTATCGGCAACGAAGTAGTTTTTTGTTAAAATTGCTTCCCGGGCTCTTTAACCGTAGTCAAATGTTTTCTGCAAAACCAGACTTTTCGGCAGTGCCATCGACTGCCATCATCGGTGAAAATCGAGTGCGAAAACGTGAGGTGGTATACGTTAGTGACCACAGTACTGTGGTTAATGCTGAAGCAATAAGTAGAAAGACGTAGTTTCTATGGAAATATTTCATTTCGAATATGATTTTAAATATAAATCTTAGAACATGGAAGTCATGTATGGTTCTCCATACCGATATTTTACTTCCATGTTCCGTAAGGAAATTGATGTATGGTGATGGCGAAAAAAAATCGTATTCGAGATAAGGTATGATTCTGATTGTACTACCCTCAAAACATGAAGAAAAGTAATTTTCCGAAAATTGTGTGTGTGCGTGCGCGCGCGCGCGCGTGTGTTTGTGGAATTTTTTTTCTATGGCAAACGATAACTGCCACAAATTCAATCAGAATCAAATAATTTTGTGATTGTGTACCTGAGTTGTAGAGGACTCAAGGCCTATTGATTTTGGTGTACTATCTATACAGCATATATAGATATGCTTCAACACTTAAGACTTAACACTACACCTTTACGTTAGACTAAAGAGCAGCTCAGGAGGCGAGTTGCGATACAGTATTACTTACGCCCGTTTTTTGTGTACGACATTGCGCTAGTGCGTCGTACATTCAAATCATAAATTGTAAACCTATTACCAACGTATTCGATATTGTATGTTTGGGAAAAAAGTGAAGATTCACAACATAATGAGACCCACAAATTCATGCCATCCACATTGCCAGAGGTCTAGAAACAGTGTCCTGGTTTACCTTTTGGAACGCCGTGCGAATAAGTCTAGATGTGAGCGTCCGTGACTTCTCGTCGGTTACGCTAACTAGAAGAGTTTTCTTCTACTTAACTCTTGTCGCCGTTTCCATGTTGTCTTCCAATGTTACGTATTAAGTCTCCATGGTCATTCCTGTAGTTTCTTGAAAATCTTTTATTTTTGGTTACTAAACCCATTTACTTTCGGCTGAAGGCGATTCGCCACACCGTTTTAGTGTCTAGAAAAATATCTGCATTGCCACACCTGACACGTACGTGGGAAGAGGGTCAGATTGCAAAGGATGAACGCAAGTAAACTGCCACACTATAACCGCGCTTGGAGGTAAATGACTTTGATGACTGGTATGTGTTGGCCATTAATAACGTAAACCCTTCTCGTATGAGTTGTTTCATTTGCTTTCCCAGTGTAGAATTTCTGAGGACACATGTCTGGTAAGTAATAATGGACATTTGCTATAATTTGGTAAAAAGAATACCAACCAGAAAAAAGAGAATGCTAGATGTTGAGGCGGTAAAGCATACACACCCGTGTTGGAAACGAAAGACGAGGGAATAGAGTGACTCGTCACGCCCACATGTCTTCACCGAGTGAGGAAGAACTCGACAGAACGCCTAAAAAAAAGTGTAAAATAAATTTCAAAACAGTAAAAATTTTTGTACTAGTAATTTTTATACAAACCACTATGTTTTCTTTGGTATTGACTGCCGAAAGCGCTCGTCAATACCAAAGACAACATAGTGGTTTGTATAAAAATTACTAGTAGAAATATTTGAGACCACTAACACTCCAATACAACAATAAAAAAAAAATTGTTTGATTCGTGATCATATATGGAAAAGAAATGTTGATCAGATCTAACGTTGGTTACCACACTCGCATTCAGATTTAAATCTGCTTGTACAATACAGAAATTACTTTCAGGTTCATAGAGAAGAATGTTTTCCTTCAACATCAAATGTTTTATTAATATTTGTTTCTCAGATTGTTCTTGCGAACTTAAAATTCCATCTTACGCTGTTTACTTAATTAGTAAACAATACCTTTCAAAGGTACATAATTATTAAAAACATTTCATACTGTAGATTTACAATCCCCTTTATTTTGTTAAACCGTATTCAAATACTCACCTCACGACACCGACTTTACGGAAGGCAAGTACTCAAAATTTAATTTGCAGAGCTACCGCCGGTTAATTAATTATTAATTAATTAACAAGAATTAATCGCTAACAAGTGATCTACCTATGTACTTTCACATCAATAATTTGATCTATTCCAGCTTTTTAAATATCTGACTTCACTTCCATGATCTTCCCAAGCTTCGATTCCCTGTGTGCTTCCCAGGTAAAAGCATGCTTCCCTACTCAACTCTCTTCCATCCTGTCCAGAAGATTCATCCCCCTCCTTTCATTCTTTTTAGTTTTTCCGTTTACTGTGAATATGTCTAACTCTACGCTGATTAAGTCGTTGCTAATACAATCTGTTCTAGTGCAGCCTTTAACTGATCTTAAAAGTATGACTCCAACCGCTTCAATCCTACATTAACTTGAACCTGCTAGCTCTCATGACTCGCTACCTTATAAGATTCCCCGAACACCCTTAAATGAGGTTATCTTATAAAATTTAAATTGAGTGTATTTAGTAGTTTCTACTGTCAAGGTACCCTAGATTGTACCACACATCAATTCACAATTATTTTCATATTTACATCACATAGATTCTTATTAATTTTAATACTTAGTTCTTTATCATTCAGTACGTAGCGTAGTAGGAACACAAATAAATGAAGCGGGATGCCTATAATAGTTGGTTAATCACTAATTAAAATTTTGGTGCTCATCTCTTTCACGAAACTCGACTAACCTCGTTTTTGTAGTTACGTTGGCTACATGTATAGCATAGACCATATACCGCCCGTTGCAATTTACCCTCAGGAACGTTAATAATCAGAAGGTTATCCACGGATAAAGGAATATTAAACTATTCCTTAACACGTCATCGCATCCTGCAGTTCATACTAGTTTTTATCGCCGCCTTCCAGTGTCCATTGACTACTCCTACCAACCTCAATCCGGAGGTGGCCGCATTTTGAAATAGTCGTCGAGCGTCCGTCGTTTAAAATCTCTGAATCCATTCAAATTCGTTTCTTAGCTTTCCCCCAACATTTGTCCCACGACCTTTTCCCTCTAATATAAAGCTTCTCAATCTGTTGTACTAAGCAGTCCGCAGATTCGATCTACAGATCTGCGGATTAGCCATAGTAAACTAATGATTGTTTCACTTTCAATTTATTTTTAAACACCCACCAGGTTCTTTGTATTAAAACCACCATCGTCTACTTCAAGAACCAGGTTTTGATTATGCCTGTTCCGGCCTCAAGAGGTTTGTAGTGTCAATTACCATGAGGTTTTCCTTCAAACGCGTTACCAGCGCCTTGTGGAGTAGAGTTGATTACCAGGGCTGCTGTCTTCAAGCCTGTCACCATGCCTAGCTATGCGAGGGTTACCCCATCAGCCGTCCTCAGTCGTCGTTAGACTTCGCCCCTGTTACCCCGAGCATAGATTTTAACAGTTAGACTGTTACTTGCACTGTTCAAGTCTCTCTAATAGGCCGCTACCACCATTTGACTGACTGCTATAATCCCCGTCTCTCGTTTGCTTGTCGATCCCTGCCGCCGATGGGATCTGTTGGCTCTACCTTGGCAAGGGTTGCTCGACTTAGAAGGGTCCACCTCGTGCAGATGAGAGTGGAGTTGGGATGGAGAGGCTAAGGGAGTTTCTTCTTCATCACATCAAATTGAACCCCCGTTTTATTAAAATAAAAACAAAATAATAATAATAATAATAATTATTATTATTATTATAGACACCTCACCCTGCATATGCATATGATCCCAGATTTAACCTCTTTTGAGAATATTAATCTCACTGAGACTCTCTTTTCCAGTTATCCGAAAGCCTTTATTTATCTCAGCTTTATGCCGCCTCCCTGTCAAATATTCATTTCACCTGTGTTATCCCCATTGATGTACCTAGAATTTGGCTTGCGGATCTGGGGTCAGGTCGGCTTCATACAAAAGAAAAAACAAGTTAAGACTAATGAATATTACTGTTTTTAAAGTGGCTGAAAAACGCATGATAACAACCTGAATTCAGTCCGATTAAACTAACTGTAACAATACAATAAAAATACATACATATTGTTATTGGTATCCAAGTCACTTCGTTACTTCTAACGGCCTCAACTGAAGTGCATTAATTTGGTGATGGAACAAATGTTCCAAAAGGAGTCATTTTAAATAAAAACGAAGTCACACGACGGATCTAAGGTAATTTATTAATTTATAATAAAAATACGCGTTATTGAAACATAGTTAAAAGATACTTATTAACTGAACCGATTTTCCTATGTTTCACGTTTCAAAAGCATACCCTAATGCTGTGTTATAAACCTGTTTGTATATTTAAATATCGGTATGGAGAACCATACATGACTTCCATATTCTAAGATTTATATTTAAAATCATTTTCAGCCAAACAGCCAAGGAAGGAATTTTAACAAAAAAATACTTCTTTCTTGCCAATAACGTAGTACACATATAAAAAATATTATCCCCTCCCCCTTCAACTATAATTTTGATTTATAGAAAATTACCCCCAGCCCGTTCAACTAGCCTCTTCATTTATAGATATTTCATCTACGTTTCTACAGTGGATTATTAAGATCTTATCAGGATACTTTATCAAAATTAAGTACTTTACTCATGTTACAACAAAAAATGTTTCAGGTAAACTGCCCTTTCCCCGTAACCGATCTTCACCAAAATCAACAGACATTGAGTTCTCTATAGCTCAGGCACATATGTAAAAAATTATTTGATTCTGTTTGAATTTACGGCAGTTATGGTTCGTCATATAAAAAATTACCCATGTTAAAACATAAAACATGAGATTTATAAAACATATCTAAGATTTATATTTAAAATCATTTTTGAAATAAAATATTTTCATAGAACCTACTAACGCTGGGGAAATCTGAGGAGCCAATCAGAGTTGGGCCTACCTGTCACTCTGCTGAATTTGGTGGAAAGCCCTGTCACTGTCGTCAAAGTATCAGCCTTGACAGGGTCCTCTTTTTCTGCAAAATGGGAGAGGAGGCTTGAGATGGAGTGAGTGACATGGTCCCCACCTCAATGAAGAACCCATTGTTTTATAAAAATATATTTAAATTTTGAAAACTGAAAATTCTTTTCTTGTTGTAAATATTTATATTTTATAATCAAAATGACTTTATCAAAAAACAAACATTATTTTTTTATAATAAGTACTTACATATGTTTCTTAATATGCTTACGTTTTCTTCAATGTTGATGATCATTTCCAAACATTCTGACAAAATTGTATCTACAGAACAGTTAACATTCCCCAGGTTTCCATTTCTGCTAATTTCTCATTACACCTTCCACTGACGTATTATTAACCATTTCATAAACTATCGTATAATCTTTTCAGATTTTGTGGTACAAAATCTGAAATTTTCAGATTGCCTGGCAACAAAATTATTTTATTTTCAACAATTACCATTGTTTGAAAAAGTTTAAATGAATTTTGAAGTACTTTACTCTTGTTAAAACGTAAAAGGTTGCAGGTAAACTACCCCTTCCCCTTAACTGATCTTCACCAAAATCTAAAGGCCTTGAGTCCTCTACAATTCACTGATGTATGCAAAAAATTATTTGATTCTGTTTGAATTTGCGGCAGTTATCGTTTGCCATAGAAAATACGCTTGATAAAAAACGTTGAAGGTAAACTACCCCTTCCCCTCAACCGATCTTCACCAAAAACAATAGGTCTTGAGTACTCTACAAATCAGGGCTGTATGCAGAAAATTATTTGATTCTGTTTGAATTTGCGGCTGTTATAGTTTGCCATAGAAAATACCCTTGTTAAAAAAACGTTGTAGGTAAACTACCCCTTCCCCTTAACCGATCTTCACCAAAAACAATACGTCTTGAGAACTCTACAATTCAGGGCTGTATGCGAAACATTATTTGATTCTGTTTGAATTTGCGGCTATTATCGTTTGCCAAAAAAAAAAAATTTCCCTTTATAAAAAAAACCGTTGCAGGTAAACTACCCCTTCTCCTCAACCGATCTTCACCAAAAACAATAGGTCGCGAGTACTCTACAAATCAGGGCTGTATGCAAAAAATTATTTGATTCTGTTTTAATTTGCGGCAGTTATCGTTTGCCATAGAAAATACGCTTGATAAAAAACGTTGCAGGTAAACTACCCCTTCCCCTCAACCAATCTTCACCAAAAACAACAGGTCTTGAGTACTCTACAAATCAGGCCTGTATGCAGAAAATTATTTGATTCTGTTTGAATTTGCGGCTGTTATCGTTTGCCATAGAAAATACCCTTGTTAAAAAAAGTTGTAGGTAAACTACCCCTTTCCCTTAACCGATCTTCACCAAAAACAACCGGTCTTGATAACTCTACAATTTAGGGCTGTATGCAAATAATCTTTTGATTCTGTTTGAATTTGCGGCTGTTATCGTTTGCCATAGGAAATACCCTTGTTAAAACATAAAACGTTACAGGTAAACTACCCCTTTCCCTTAACCGATCTTCACCAAAAACAATAGGTCTTGAGAACTCCACAAATCAGGGCTGTATGCGAAACATTATTTGATTCTTTTTGAATTTGCGGCTGTTATCGTTTGCCAAAAAAAAAAAATTCCCTTGATAAAAAAAACCGTTGCAAGTAAACTACCCCTTTCCCTCAACCGATCTTCACCAAAAACAATAGGTCGCGAGTCCTCTACAAATCAGAGCTGTATGCAAAAAATTATTTGATTCTGTTTGAATTTGCGGCAGTTATCGTTTGCCATAGAAAAAAATCTACAGACACACAGACAGACAGACACACACACAGACACTTTTCGGAAAACGACTTTTTTACTTCCATATTCCTTAAGGAATGGAAGTATGGTGATGGCAAAAAAAATCGTGTTCGAGATTATTGCAGATTCTGATTCTACTACACTCAAAACATGAAAAAAAGTCGTTTTCCGAAAAGTGTCTGTGTGTCTGTGTGTCTGTGTGTCTGTCTGTCTGTCTGTCTGTCTGTCTGTCTGTCTGTCTGTCTGTAGATTTTTTTTCTATGGCAAACGATAACTGCCGCAAATTCAAACAGAATCAAATAATTTTTTGCATGCAGCCCGGTTTTGCAGAGTTCTCGCGACCTATTGTTTTTGGTGAAGATCGGTTGAGGGAAAGGGGTAGTTTACCTGCAACGGTTTTTTTTTAGCAAGGGAAATTTTGTTTGTTTGGCAAACGATAACAGCCGCAAATTCAAACAGAATCAAATAATGTTTCGCATACAGCCCTGAATTGTAGAGTTCTCAAGACCTATTGTTTTTGGTGAAGATCGGTTAAGGGAAAGGGGTAGTTTACCTGTAACGTTTTATGTTTTAACAAGGGTATTTCCTATGGGAAACGATAACAGCCGCAAATTCAAACAGAATGAAAAGATTATTTGCATACAACCCTAAATTGTAGAGTTCTCAATACCTTTTGTTTTTGGTGAATATCGGTTGAGGGGAAGGGGTAGTTTACCAGCAACGTTTTTTATCATGCGTATTTTCTATGGCAAACGACAACTGCCGCAAATTCAAACAGAATCAAATAATTTTTTGCATACAGCCCTGATTTGTAGAGTACTCGCGACCTATTGTTTTTGGTGAAGATCGGTTGAGGGGAAGGGGTCGTTTACCTGCAACGGTTTTTTTTATCAAGGGAAATTTTTTTTTTTTTTGGCAAACGATAACAGCCGCAAATTCAAACAGAATCAAATAATGTTTCGCATACAGTCCTGAATTGTAGATTTCTCAAGACCTATTGTTTTTGGTGAAGATCGGTTGAGGGAAAGGGGTAGTTTACCTGCAACGTTTTTTTAACAAGGGTATTTTATATGGCAAACGATAACAGCCGCAAATTCAAACAGAATCAAATAATGTTTTGCATGCAGTCCTGATTTGTAGAGTACTCAAGACCTATTGTTTTTTGTGAAGATCGGTTAAGGGAAAGGGGTAGTTTACCTGTAACGTTTTATGTTTTAACAAGGGTATTTCCTATGGCAAACGATAACAGCCGCAATTTCAAACAGAATCAAAAGATTATTTGCATACAGCCCTAAATTGTAGAGTTCTCAAACCTATTGTTTTTGGTGAAGTTCGGTTGAGGGAAAGGGGTAGTTTACCTGCAACGTTTTTTTAACAAGGGTATTTTCTATGGCAAACGATAACAGCCGCAAATTCAAACAGAATCAAATAATGTTTTGCATACAGCCCTGATTTGTAGAGTACTCAAGACCTATTGTTTTTGGTGAAGATCGGTTAAGGGAAAGGGGTAGTTTACCTGTAACGTTTTATGTTTTAACAAGGGTATTTCCTATGGCAAACGATAACAGCCGCAATTCCAAACAGAATCAAAAGATTATTTGCATACAGCCCTAAATTGTAGAGTTCTCAAGACCAATTGTTTTTGGTGAAGATCGGTTGAGGGAAAGGGGTAGTTTACCTGCAACGTTTTTTTAACAAGGGTATTTTCTATGGCAAACGATAACAGCCGCAAATTCAAAGAGAATCAAATAATGTTTTGCATACAGCCCTGATTTGTAGAGTACTCAAGACCTATTGTTTTTGGTGAAGATCGGTTAAGGGGAAGGGATAGTTTACCTGCAACGTTTTTTTATCAAGCGTATTTTCTATGGCAAACGATAACAGCCGCAAATTCAAACAGAATGAAATAATTTTTTGCATACGTCCCTGAATTGTAGAGGTCTCAATGACTTTCGATTTTGGTGAAGATCGGTTAAGGGGAAGGGGTAGTTTACCTGCAACCTTTTACGTTTTAACAAGAGTAAAGTACTTGAAAATTTATTTAAACTTTTTGAAACAATGGTAATTGTTAAAAATAAAATAATTTTGTTGCTAGGCAATAAAATTATAATTTTTTCATTTTAATGTAATATAATATTTTTCATTTAATACAGCAATAAAAAGGCAGGTAAGACACAGCCTGGTTGTTTGGCTGAAAATGATTTTAAATATAAATCTTAGAATATGGAAGTCATGTATGGTTCTCCATACCGATATTTACTTCCATATTCCTTAAGGAATGGAAGTATGGTGATGGCAAAAAAAATCGTGTTCGAGATTATTGCAGATTCTGATTCTACTACACTCAAAACATGAAAAAAAGTCGTTTTCCGAAAAGTGTCTGTGTGTCTATCTGTCTGTGTGTCTGTGTGTCTGTCTGTCTATCTGTAGATTTTTTTTCTATGGCAAACGATAACTGCCGCAAATTCAAACAGAATCAAATAATTTTTTGCATACAGCCCTGATTTGCAGAGTACTCGCGACCTATTGTTTTTGGTGAAGCTCGGTTGAGGGAAAGGGGTAGTTTACCTGCAACGGTTTTTTTTTAGCAAGGGTAATTTTGTTTGTTTGGCAAACGATAACAGCCGCAAATTCAAACAGAATCAAATAATGTTTCGCATACAGCTCTGAATTGTAGAGTTCTCAAGATCTGCTGATTTTGGTGAAGATCGGTTAAGGGAAAGGGGTAGTTTACCTGTAACGTTTTATGTTTTAACAAGGGTATTTCCTATGGCAAACGATAACAGCCGCAAATTCAAACAGAATCAAAAGATTATTTGCATACAGCCCTAAATTGTAGAGTTCTCAAGACCTATTGTTTTTGGTGAAGTTCGGTTGAGGGAAAGGGGTAGTTTACCTGCAACGTTTTTTGTTTTATCAAGGGTATTTTCTATGGCAAACGATAACAGCCGCAAATTCAAACAGAATCAAATAATGTTTTGTATACAGCCCTGATTTGTAGAGTACTCAAGACTTATTGTTTTTGGTGAAGATCGGTTAAGGGAAAGGGGTAGTTTACCTGTAACGTTTTATGTTTTAACAAGGGTATTTCCTATGGCAAACGATAACAGCCGCAAATTCAAACAGAATCAAAAGATTATTTGCATACAGCCCTAAATTGTAGAGTTCTCAAGACTTGTGGTTTTTGGTGAAGATCGGTTGAGGGAAAGGGGTAGTTTACCTGCAACGTTTTTTTAACAAGGGTATTTACTTCCATATTCCTTAAGGAATGGAAGTATGGTGATGGAAAAAAAAATCGTGTTCGAGATTATTGCAGATTCTGATTGTACTACATTCAAAACATGAAAAAAAGTCGTTTTCCGAAAAGTGTCTGTGTGTCTGTCTGTCTGTCTATCTGTCTGTCTGTCTGTAGATTTTTTTTCTATGGCAAACGATAACTGCCGCAAATTCAAACAGAATCAAATAATTTTTTGCATGCAGCCCTGATTTGCAGAGTACTCGCGACCTATTGTTTTTGGTGAAGATCGGTTGAGGGAAAGGGGTAGTTTACCTGCAACGGTTTTTTTTTAGCAAGGGTAATTTTGTTTGTTTGGCAAACGATAACAGCCGCAAATTCAAACAGAATCAAATACTATTTCGCATACAGCCCTGAATTGTAGAGTTCTCAAGATCTGTTGATTTTGGTGAAGATCGGTTAAGGGAAAGGGGTAGTTTACCTGTAACGTTTTATGTTTTAACAAGGTTATTTCCTATGGCAAACGATAACAGCCGCAAATTCAAACAGAATCAAAAGATTATTTGCATGCAGCCCTAAGTTGTAGAGTTCTCAAGACCTATTGTTTTTGGTGAAGATCGGTTGAGGGAAAGGGGTAGTTTACCTGCAACGTTTTTTTAACAAGGGTATTTTCTATGGCAAACGATAACAGCCGCAAATTCAAACAGAATCAAATAATGTTTTGCATACAGCCCTGATTTGTAGACTACTCAAGACCTATTGTTTTTGGTGAAGATCGGTTAAGGGGAAGGGGTAGTTTACCTGCAACGTTTTTTTATCAAGCGTATTTTATATGGCAAACGATAACAGCCGCAAATTCAAACAGAATCAAATAATTTTTTGCATACGTCCCTGAATTGTTGAGGTCTCAATGACTTTCGATTTTGGTGAAGATCGGTTAAGGGGAAGGGGTAGTTTACCTGCAACCTTTTACGTTTTAACAAGAGTAAAGTACTTGAAAATTTATTTAAACTTTTTGAAACAAACGATAACAGCCGCAAATTCAAACAGAATCAAAAGATTATTTGCATACAGCCCTAAATTGTAGAGTTCTCAAGACCTATTGTTTTTGGTGAAGATCGGTTGAGGGAAAGGGGTAGTTTACCTGCAACGTTTTTTTAACAAGGGTATTTTCTATGGCAAACGATAACAGCCGCAAATTCAAACAGAATCAAATAATGTTTTGCATACAGCCCTGATTTGTAGTGTACTCAAGACCTATTGTTTTTGGTGAAGATCGGTTAAGGGGAAGGGGTAGTTTACCAGCAACGATTTTTTTATCAAGCGTATTTTATATGGCAAACGATAAGAGCCGCAAATTCAAACAGAATCAAATAATTTTTTGCATACGTCCCTGAATTGTTGAGGTCTCAATGACTTTCGATTTTGGTGAAGATCGGTTAAGGGGAAGGGGTAGTTTACCTGCAACCTTTTACGTTTTAACATGAGTAAAGTACTTGAAAATTTATTTAAACTTTTTGAAACAATGGTAATTGTTAAAAATAAAATAATTTTGTTGCCAGGCAATAAAATTATAATTTTTTCATTTTAATGTAATATAATATTTTTCATTTAATACAGCAATAAAAAGGCAGGTAAGACACAGCCTGTCTGTTTGGCTGAAAATGATTTTAAATATAAATCTTAGAATATGGAAGTCATGTATGGTTCTCCATACCGATATTTTCATGTTTTGAGTGTAGTAGAATCAGAATCTGCAATAATCTCGAACACGATTTTTTTTGCCATCACCATACTTCCATTCCTTAAGGAATATGGAAGTAAAAAGAGCTTCCACCATATTAGCGTACACTGATGAAAATATCGGTATGGAGAACCATACATGACTTCCATATTCTAAGATTTATATTTAAAATCATTTTCAGCCAAACAGCCAGGCTGTGTCTTACCTGCCTTTTTATTGCTGTATTAAATGAAAAATATTATATTACATTAAAATGAAAAAATTATAATTTTATTACCTGGCAACAAAATTATTTTATTTTTAACAATTACCATTGTTTCAAAAAGTTTAAATAAATTTTCAAGTACTTTACTCTTGTTAAAACGTAAAAGGTTGCAGGTAAACTACCCCTTCCCCTTAACCGATCTTCACCAAAATCGAAAGTCATTGAGACCTCTACAATTCAGGGACGTATGCAACAAATTATTTGATTCTGTTTGAATTTGCGGCTGTTATCGTTTGCCATAGAAAATACGCTTGATAAAAAAACGTTGCAGGTAAACTACCCCTTCCTCTTAACCGATCTTCACCAAAAACAATAGGTCTTGAGTACTCTACAAATCAGGGCTGTATGCAAAACATTATTTGATTCTGTTTGAATTTGCGGCTGTTATCGTTTGCCATAGAAAATACCCTTGTTAAAAAAACGTTGCAGGTAAACTACCCCTTTCCTTCAACCGATCTTCACCAAAAACAATAGATCTTGAGAACTCTACAATTTAGGGCTGTATGCAAATAATCTTTTGATTCTGTTTGAATTTGCGGCTGTTATCGTTTGCCATAGGAAATACCCTTGTTAAAACATAAAACGTTACAGGTAAACTACCCCTTTCCCTTAACCGATCTTCACCAAAAACAATAGGTCTTGAGTACTCTACAAATCAGGGCTGTATGCAAAACATTATTTGATTCTGTTTGAATTTGCGGCTGTTATCGTTTGCCATAAAAAATACCCTTGTTAAAAAAACGTTGCAGGTAAACTACCCCTTTCCCTCAACCGAACTTCACCAAAAACAATAGGTCTTGAGAACTCTACAATTTAGGGCTGTATGCAAATAATCTTTTGATTCTGTTTGAATTTGCGGCTGTTATCGTTTGCCATAGGAAATACCCTTGTTAAAACATAAAACGTTGCTGGTAAACTACCCCTTTCCCTTAACCGATCTTCACCAAAATCAACAGATCTTGAGAACTCTACAATTCATGGCTGTATGCGAAACATTATTTGATTCTGTTTGAATTTGCGGCTGTTATCGTTTGCCAAACAAACAAAATTACCCTTGCTAAAAAAAAAAACCGTTGCAGATAAACTACCCCTTTCCCTCAACCGATCTTCACCAAAAACAATAGGTCGCGAGTACTCTGCAAATCAGGGCTGCATGCAAAAAATTATTTGATTCTGTTTGAATTTGCGGCAGTTATCGTTTGCCATAGAAAAAAAATCTACAGACACATAGACAGACAGACAGACAGACAGACAGACACACACACACACAGACACTTTTCGGAAAACGACTTTTTTTCATGTTTTGAGTGTAGTAGAATCAGAATCTGCAATAATCTCGAACACGATTTTTTTTGCCATCACCATACTTCCATTCCTTAAGGAATATGGAAGTAAAAAATAAAATAAAACAACCTAAAAAAATAAGACATTAACCAAATTCACCAACTTTTTCAACCCTCAAACCATCTTCTCGTTTCTTCAATCCTTTTTAATAGCAAGCTCACTCCGCAATCTGCTGTGATATAGGCTATTCCATAATTTATTTTGACAATGCGTTTCGTAACGGATTTCCAATGTGCTAAAAGTTATTGATTATATATACGAGGTGTGTTCAAAAAAAGACCGAACTATTTGTGTAGCACGTCAACCTGCACATACAGCGAGCTGCACAATTAAGTGTTGCTATCGATAGTTTTCGACGCCGGAATGCCGTTTTCTGCGTCCCGTCATGATCATCAGTCTTCGAGCTACACACGCTGTGGTGGGCGCGAGCACACGCCGTCCGTCGGATTCTTGACGAAGTGAGAATGAAGATCTTAACACAAAGCGTGAGTATAAAATTTTGCCGTTAGCTTCGTAAAATCTTTACAGAGCAATTTTTATTGGATTCTAAAGGTGTCATTACCATTTGCATTGGTACGCAGTCGCTGACCGATTTCAAAATGGGTCTCTTTCTGATCGTCGTCAACAAACGCAGTAAGAATTTTTCAGTGATACGATACATTTAAGTTTTCCTATCAAAATTTAATTTTACGATTTTACGTTATACGGGTGCGAATTCTCTCAGAATGTCTCGCCAGTTAAACAATGACTGACAATTACCACATCACGAGCTCTCTTGCCATTGACATCTTCGACATCGCTGTGATCTGCACCGACCATTGTTTTTGCTCTCTGTAAAAATGCTTAAAATAATCGTTCGAGTCATGCAGCCCTCCGCGTATGCTTAATTGAAGTACCTAGTTTTGCCGCCAAGTTTCATACGTACACGTTGTTCTTCGAGGTCTTCTTAATCACTTTGTCACTACTCCGGCAGCCAGAGTGTGTACGTCCCCACTCGGTCTGATATACCTCAGACTAATGCTGATAGCGGAACAGAATAAATGCCAGTTTGTTGTCGAAAACTATCGCTAGGTGCGCCTAAAGTAGCAGCGCATTGTTTGTGCGAGTTGATGTGTTATTCAAAAAGTTCGGTCTTTTTTTGAACACACCTCGTACGTGCCTGTACTCATTGACTGTGTCTCAATGCACAAACTCTTTTTTTTTTAACACACCTCGTACGTGCCTGTACTCATTGACTGTGTCTCAATGCACAAACTCTTTTTTTGAACACACCTCGTACGTGCCTGTACTCATTGACTGTGTCTCAATGCACAAACTCTTTTTTTGAACACACCTCGTACGTGCCTGTACTCTTTGACTGTGTCTCAATGCACAAACTCTTTTTTTGAACACACCTCGTACGTGCCTGTACTCATTGACTGTGTCTGAATGCACAAACTCTTTTTTTGAACACACCTCGTACGTGCCTGTACTCATTGACTGTGTCTCAATGGACAAACTCTTTTTTTGAACACACCTCGTACGTGCCTGTACTCATTGACTGTGTCTCAATGCACAAACTCTTTTTTTGAACACACCTCGTACGTGCCTGTACTCATTGACTGTGTCTCAATGCACAAACTTTTTTTTTGAACACACCTCGTACGTGCCTGTACTCATTGACTGTGTCTCAATGCACAAACTCTTTTTTTGAACACACCTCGTACGTGCCTGTACTCTTTGACTGTGTCTCAATGCACAAACTCTTTTTTTGAACACACCTCGTACGTGCCTGTACTCATTGACTGTGTCTCAATGCACAAACTCTTTTTTTGAACACACCTCGTACGTGCCTGTACTCATTGACTGTGTCTCAATGCACAAACTCTTTTTTTGAACACACCTCGTACGTGCCTGTACTCATTGACTGTGTCTCAATGCACAAACTCTTTTTTTGAACACACCTCGTACGTGCCTGTACTCATTGACTGTGTCTCAATGGACAAACTTCTGATCGCACGTTTTCATCTCCAAACACCACCCTCCCGTTTGCAACATTCTCAAGGTGTACCTAAAAAAAAATAATAATAATAATTTCAGTACTTTGGATCAATAAAAGATGGAGAACAGTGCAGAAGACGCCACAATAATGAGCTGTACACTCGAGTTGAGAAAATCACAGACGTAATTAGAAAAATAAGAATCACGTACTTTCTACGGACATGTTCAAAGAATGAATCCTGACAGACTAACAGGGAAGCTTTCCAACTATTTCAGAAAGCTCAAAACGTCCAATACGTGGTTCAAAGAAACGGGAAAATACATAGAAGAACTCCACATTACTCAATAATGAGCTGTACACACGAGTTGAGAATTACGTAATTAGAAGAATAAGAATTACGTACTTTCTATGGACATGTTCAAAGAGTGAATCCTGACAGACTAACAGGGAAGCTTTTCAACTATTTCAGAAAGCTCAAAACGTCCAATACGTGGTACAAAGGAACGGGGAAAAATACATAGAAGAACTCCACATTAGTCAAAAAGACATTGAAGAATGCTTGCCACTCAAAAAGAAATTAAAAAATGCCCAAGGTTTTCAGGAAAACACCAAGAAGAGGACAGGTGCCATCTGAACTGACGAATGGGGGGAGAGACATCGATCAAGAATGAAGAAGATGTGGAAGATGAGGAAGAGAGGAGAAGAAGGGAGTAACTAGTTGAACCAAACGTTGTCCACAGTGGCGCATGCGCAAAGACAAAAAATTTCACAACTTGTATCTTGCTTAGGTCTCTGCTTTCAGCCATCCAAAATTAGTAAGAATGTTGTATATTTTTGTACCATGGGAGTAGCTTAGTAGAGGCGGGCAGTGTAGGCGTTTTGTGTACTACGAAGGAGGTACTATAAGTTCCATAGAACTGTAACACTTTTTGTACGCTCAGTGTTGCTTTTAGCTGCCCATTGTTCCAACTGAATGGTATCTCAGGTAAGTATTCTACAGCGTGAGCCGCTCTATGGTAAAACTGTTGAGAATATACTGGAAAACTCTACATTCATTTTTAAGTAAGTATACCTGTCATTGTAGAAGTGAAAGTTTGTATTGTGCGGTGGGAGGTCTAGCTGCCTGGGCGGGGCCTCAACCCGCACACATGCGCGTTTACTGTGAGAGTCTAGAAAAGTAATGTTCTCGAAGTTTTAAATAAAAGGAAATATCTGGAAGCTGTTTTTCTATATAAATAGAGATGCCCTCGACAAGTACAGTTTCAGTTTTAAATGTGCTCTTGTAATGTGTATTTCGTGTGTCCGTTTTATGTATACAGCAAGTACTAAACTGTTCCTTCAATAAAGTGTGTGTTTGCTCCTGTACTTAAATTATTCATTATTTTTACCCATACCTTAACAAAAACAAATGTACCGCGATATTATGGAAACTACTCGGGCTTCCGAGCCGTAAAACAGAGCCGGTAACTTTCATGACCTCGTAAAACTCTGCTGCGCCACTTTCAAGCTCGTACATCTAAGCACATACAACACCATACACAATCTGATAAGGAACGTAAGTATCACAACCTAGGAACCGGAAGATTATCAACTGGTTCCAAGACAAGATCACCAGTTACGGTTTTAAGCGGATCAGCGATTCTTCTGTGAGCCCCAATACTTCCGTTTTCTTCTTAGATGTTGACATTATTTACGGTTGTCACTACAATAACTTTTTTTATGTTTTTTTTGGGGGGGGGGGCTCGGCGACTAAGACCTTTAGCCCAACGAAGTCTACCAGGAGCGTTGCTCGAATGGATGTTACCTTCTCACCCACATTCTAGTCGACTCAACGAAAGTGGAAAGTCGTACACATCAAGGCACAAAACGACATTTTCAAAGCCTACAGACAGTAATCTTGCTGCTTTCAGGAAGGAGAGAATTTTGTCGATCGCTAACTCTTCGTTAACGAGGTCTTCTTTCAGATTACCTTTTACTCTGTGTCTCTGCCTCAGTTCTGAAAGATCACTACAATCTTCAATTATGTGTTTTACGAGGTGTGTTCATAAAAAGACCAAACTTTTTGAGTAACACATCAATCAGCACAAACAACGCGCCGCGACTTTGCGCGCACCTAGCGATAGTTTTTGACAACAAACTACCACTTATTGTGTTCCGCTATTAGCAGTAGTCTTTGAGGTATATCACATTGAGTGGGGACGTGCACACGCTGGCCGGCGGATTAGTGACAAAGCGATTAAGAAAGACCGCGAGAACAACGTGTACGTATGAAATTTTGCAGCAAAACTAGGTTAAAACTTTTCAGAGACATTCTGGTTTTCAATTAAGCATACGCGGAAGCCTGCGTGAGGCGAACGATTAGTTTAAGAATTTTTAAAGAGGGAAAAATAATGGTCAGTGCAGATCAAAGCGATATCGAAGATCATGGGAAGAGAGCTTGTGATGTGGTAATTGTAAATCATCGTTTAAATGCCGATACTTTCTGACAGAATCCATTTAAGATCGTAAAATTAAATTTTGATAGAAAAATTTAAATGTATCGTATCACTGAAAAATTCTTACTGTGTTTGTTGACGACGATCAGAAAGAGACCCGTTTTGAAATCGGTCAACAACTGCGTACCAATGCAAATGGTAATGACAATTATTTTGGAAGACAATGGAAATAGCTCTGTAAAGATTTTACGAAGTCAGCAGCAAAATTTTATACACACACGTTGTGTTAAGATCTTCATTCTCACTTCGTTATAAATCCGCCGGACGGTGTGTGCCCGTGCCCACTACAGCGCGTGTAGCTCGAAGACTGAAGATCGTGACGGAACAGAGAAAACGGCATTCAGGCGTCAAAACCTGTCGCTAGCAGCACTTAATTCTGCAGCTCGCTCTATGCGCTAGTTGACGTGCTACACAAATAGTTCGGTCTTTTTTTGAACACACCTCGTACTGTAAGTGCTCCGCCACTACAATAGTGTTATTTAGAATTTGTAGGAGTTTGGAAAGAACTTTCCACTTCACCCCGCCAAGGACTACACATCGGAACCAAATCCCGGTTGCATCAATTAATACATTAAATTCTTTTGGAAAACAAGTTCATGGGATAAGATTATGGTCACATCAATATGTAATACGGAAGCTTATAGAGTATATATATATATATAATGGGGATTAGGAGTAAACACACACACATATATATTTATGTGAAAGGCTGGGCATCCGTTTCATTTATGGGGAGTAGCAGGATTTTGATTATATTCAGTATTCAATGCATAAAACGTTGCATCAACTGTAATTATTTAAGAATAAATCTTCTATTGTACAGGAGGAAAGTTTAGATGGAAGGATGCAGGCAGTAAGCGTAAACAACAGCTTCCTATTGAACAATAAAATATAAACAAAATAAATAAAAATAACTAAAAGTTGGGTTCGCACCACAGTAATAAGAAGAAGCATCGTAGGTTATAGCTCTAAGGTGTTGTAAAGGAACGACTGCGAATTCCTCCAAATGGATTGTGGAGACGGACCACGGGAAAATGAAGAAGAGCTGGTATGACGGGTGAGAGAATCCGAGACGTAGTGAGGACTTCGGCTCCGAAATATGAAGCCGTCGCGTACAAACAAAACAGTTACTGGAATATCAACATGGGCAAAGGCTGGACGAGTACCAAGATGTTTGATGATATGAACTCCAGTGGAAAGGAAGCTTCTTGGATTTCGTTGTCCATGACGTGTCCGTTACTTAACTAAATATCACTATAATATTGACGACTCGGAACACTAAGTTTTTTATAAGTAAAAACGTAAAGATTTACCTTACAGCCTACACCGGCTTTCACCTATAGAAGGCTTCATCAGAGGCTGTCGTAAGTAGCGCTGTTCGTCTTGTTGTTGGCGACGAGATAGTTTTTCGAAAGATCGAAGCTGTGTGTGTGTGTGGTGAGATGTGTTCGATGGCCTACCCATGGGCTCCCCCATATCCAGCATTCTAGCAGAAGTCTTCCTCCAACACTTTGAAAAAACAAAAATACTCACAAACAATGACAGACACTCACATAAAATACTATATTGGCACAGATACGTTGATGACATTCTAATACTATACAGGGGAAACAAAAGACAATGTGAACAGTTACTAACGCACATAAACAAAATACATAAAAACATAACCTTCACTGCCGAATACGAACACAACAATACCATAAACTTCTTAGACCTCTCCATCACAAAACTAGAACACAGGCACAAATTCAGTATATACAGAAAACCAACTACAACTGACACACTAATACACAACACCTCCAATCACCCAATACAACACAAACTAGCTGCTTTTAGAACCATGATACATAGACTTAACAACATCCCCTTAGATGAAATAGACTACAAAGACGAACGAAACACGATAAAGTATCTAGCAGAATCTAACGGTTATGACAGAACAATAGTCAGTAAACTCCTACACAAAACACAAAACAAACAACAGACAAAGACAGAAAACAACAAATTCATAACACTAACATACATCAACAAACAAACAGAAAAAATTGCCCACAAATTCAAAAAAGCAGGATACAGAATCGCTTACAAAACTACTAACAAAACAGAACACACACTATCAAAACGCATGCCCAAAGCACAAAACAAATTCGATCTACCCGGTGTATATAAGCTAAATTGTTCAAATTGCAATAAATTCTACATAGGCCAGACAGGACGTAGCTTCAAACAGAGATACATTGAACACACAAAACCACTCCACACCACTACAGAATCTACCTTCGCAAACCACCTCATTGAAGCAAACCACACATATAAAAACATCGACAATAACATGAACATACTACACGTACACACAAAAGGCCGAAAACTAGACACTCTAGAACAATTAGAAATATACAAACACACAAAAACAAATAAAAACGACATCCTAAACGAACAGACACAATTCAAATCGCACGCATTATTCGAACACATCTCACCACACACACACAGCTTCGATCTTTCGAAAAACTATCTCGTCGCCAACAACAAGACGAACAGCGCTACTTACGACAGCCTCTGATGAAGCCTTCTATGGGTGAAAGCCGGTTTAGGCTGTAAGGTAAAACTTTACGTTTTTACTTATAAAAAACTTAGTGTTCCGAGTCGTCAATATTATAGTGATATTTAGGAAAGGAAGAATCAGTAAAGACACGTGTGACGTCAAAGTGAAGGAATTAATACATACGTATAAGAAAGAGGATTAGAACAAACTATACTTGGTTCCACAGGCGGATGATACAATGGGCCAGATAAGGGAAATACATTGCGCTTATGGGTTTCACGTTCCCTACTATTACGTGACTTGAAAACCTGGACCGATAAAAATTGAGTACCAGATAAGTCTACAAAATGTACAAAGTAATAACAATATTTTAATTCTTTATATTTTAGTATACTGTAAATAAATTTAGCCCAAAACTGAGTCGGCAAAACAAAAACCCTAATAAAACCATCGCACACTGGATTTAGTACGTATTAAAATATAAACTGTCCTTATGCAAGATGTTCTCGCTGCTTTACGATATTTTTTTTATGTAGTCCAGATCACGTACATACATATAATTCGGTTCATAACGTTATCCTACGTCTTCCGATCTCTAGTCTCCATTGGTCTCGACCCAACCAAGATTCTTCTTCCAATTCCCGGTCTCTCATTGCCCGATTGATGCCTTCTCTCCAACTCAACCTAGGTCTTCCTCTTCGCCTACGACCATATGGTGTCCATCTCAAAATTTGCTTGGGGAGTCGATTATCCGGCATTCTTTGCACATGTCCAAACCATCTTAGCTGTTTTGTTTTTATGTCGTCAACAATAGAGCACTGTACCCCCACTATCTCCCGGATTCTGACGTTTCTTACTTTTTCCAGTTTTGACCTCCCTGCCGCTCTTCGCCAATAATCCATCTCAGTAGCCTCCAACAACTTTTCTGTTCTTTGTATTATTGGCCATATTTCACACCCGTATGACGTAATTGGTTTCACAATTGCATTGTATATACAATGTTTATTTTGTTTTGATATTTGTTGGTCCCACAACATGTTGTTCAGCAATGTTATTGATTTTCTTCCTAAGTTATTTCTTTCTCTTATCGCTTTATCTACACTACCATCTTGTGTAACTGCTATTCCTAGATATTTATAGTTACTGCAATTTATTATTTCTTGTTCGTCTTCTAAAATTAAATTCTTCTGTTCCCCACCATTGCACATATACTCCGTTTTCTTTGTGTTTACTACAAGGCCCCACAGCTTATATTCCCCTATAAGTTTTCATCTCATGTATTCCATGTCTTAATAGTCCTGCGCTACCATGACTTGGTCGTCAGCGAAACACAGTGTGTACACTGTGTTATCAATTAGAGGTATCCCCATTTTGTGGGATTTCTTTTTCCAGGTTTTGAGGGCTTGTTCCAAGTATATCTTAAAAAACTTTGGTGAGAGACAACTTCCTTGCTTCAGGCCCTTACTAACATTAAATCCTTTTGAGACTTTACTTCCAATTTTTACGTGCGCTTTCAATCCGTTACATAAAGTCTTAACCGCTTCGATCAAACTGGAGGCGATGTTTGTTCGTTGAAGTGCCAGCCAAAGTTTGGTGTGCAGAATACTATCATACGCTTTCTTAAGGTCAACATATAGGCAGTGCACTTCTTGGATCTCGTACATGCCATTTAAATTTCATAATATCCTTGTCACAACAAAATAAAACTGATTTCGTAAACTTTCACGGCGGTCGTCGTAGTCTTCTGTTGTTTTGCGCAGGCGTTTCAACCTCCCCATCGGAGGCCATGTTCAATGTCTACAGGACTTAACTTTCTACTGACACGGTGTCCGTCAGTAACACCACAGTACAGTGGCAAAAGCTGGCAAATTATTTGTTTGATTTTAATTAAAAATAAAATCTCATAAAATTTTAATTTCATTCAGTCGTGAGGCATAAAAAGTAGCCTGCGAGAAACGTTTTTCCTATTCAAGATAGACTAATACATTAAGCCAGTGACTTGCACAGAAAGATTCACATTTAATTTTGATCTAACCACCAATGTTCTGTCTTTGTAGGTTTCCAAATTATTGAACGAATCGTACAAATATACTTCAGCGGTCGCGCTGCGTACGTCCGCACCTCCGTTTCCCGTGTTTATCATATTTATTGTTATTTAACACTTCATCGTCATCATCATCATCATCATCATCTTCACGGATTAAACCAAGGATGGTTTGTTCCGGTCTCAAATAGGCAAAGATTAGAGCTGGTCACTCCAGCGCTTCCTCGGACGTCCCACACCTCTCCGTCCCCTCGACTTATAGTTCTAGACTTGTTTGGGGACGCGGCCGTCATCCATTCGGCAAAGACGTTCCCACCAATTCAGCCGATACTGGGCGATCCTGTCGAGTATACTCATAATATTCAGTTCCTGCCGTATATCTGTGTTTCTTCTATAATCACGGAGAGTATACCCTGCCACGTGCCTCAGAAATCTCATTTCAGACGCTTGGATGCGACTGGACTGGCCTTTCGTTAAAGTCCATTTCTCAGACCCATAAAGAAGTGTGGGAAGAGCCATCACCTTGTAGAATTTTAGGCGTGTTCCTTTACTTGCTGACTTAAGGGTTCGCTTAATGGTCCCGCACATAAAGTTGACACAACGTTGATTCACAACGTCGTTGCATGCATTATAAGACACACGTAATTTAAGACTTAACACAGTAAATCTCGTCCGCAGAAATTAGGAAATCGTAAATTGAAATAGCGCATCTTAGGTAGAAATATTATCGGACTGAGTAGTATCAGAAATAGCATCTTAGGTGGAAATATTATCGGACTGAACAGTATCGGAAATAGCATCTTAGACTGAGAATCGGAAGTCGTTTTGATCCGATAAATATTTAAAAAAAATAAATATATGTAATTCAAGTAGTAGCCTATACGCGCACGATGTGAACCACAGAAACCAAACGTCGGAGTTAACGAGAAGGCAATAAACCACGCTTGAAGGGTTGCGTCAAGGTTTTTGTCAAGGATTCCGTTGTCAGTTGGTAAAGGTTTGTTACTGTATTGTAAGCGAAATGTACAGTAAAGAGCGTGTACGCAGACAAACGTATTTAAACCGTGTTTCCTGAGACCCGCAGCCTTTCTTTCACAGACGTGATTTATTTCGTCGTTTTAGAAACTTTCCTCCTCACAAAACTTCCAAAAATACACAAAAAAATCACAATAAGCGTTGCTGTGCACAAGAGGAGCATTGTAGCGTGCGGGAATGCATCCATTGAAATGTTTTTCGTACAATACGAGAGAAAACAACCTTCTGGCACAAGTTTACAATGGCTTTATTTCCCCCTACCCCTTACGTAAGTAGGGTGGAGGAGAAGACGTTGAGGGAAAGAAGGGTGACATAAAGACCCGAGTTGAGCATAACCGAAATCTTCTATTGTTGATAAATAAATGGGGTCAGTGCAGCCAGTACCGGAGGGAGGGTGAAACGACAGAGGTGAGAAACATAAAAGCGGACCTTGTCGTTGGGGAAGGGGGGGGGGTAGAAAACAGGGAGGCAATATTAAATCGAACAGTCTAAGACGTTTCAAAAAAAAACTCGTGCAACGCAAGGAAGGGGAGGCTGGATTCGTACACAAAAAGAACAACAACCTCACCCGTAAGGGAAGTTCTTAACCGTCGCCGTCTCCTACAGAGTTATTGTACTTAGAGGATTAAGAAGAAGAAGAAGAAGGAGAAAGAAGACAGAGGCCACGTGCCCGCCACTTACCATATCCGTTATTTATATCCCTAACGGACTTTATGTGTCTGTTACATGACTATGAATCAAGTCTCTCATTGATGATTCAATATTCCTAGAGTAGGTAGCCAGCTGACTATCAAGGTGCCAAGCTAGGGTGGTTATATTTTTTGCCTAACCAGATGTCTTCGTACTCGTGGACGACGTCTTCTCAGATGTCTAATTTATCATTTGCGGTTTTTATAAACACCGACAACAACAACAACAACAACAACAACGATACAGCCAGACTTGGAAAACGTGTTCCGGAATACATTACTACAAACCACACGGTTAGACAACTAGACAACAAGGTTTTGAGACACGTCTGCGATCGCTTAAATAAATAAGGAAGCACAAAGCGAGAAGGAAACAAGCTTAGCGACACAATTCCTACATACCAAGACTGATATACATACTGTTTTGACAAAGCTGAGTCTAACTGAGTAGATAAAATGATGGTAATAAACAATAAAAACATTGATAAACTAGTAAATTCCCTGAGCTGCAGAACCCTCTTACTGTTTTAAACGAAACCCCTTTTACTTTTTAATTATTATTTTTTTTTTTTGTATCGGTCATCTAAGGACCACATCCCAATTTCAATTCTTTATTCTTTGTTATTTTCTTTTTCTCCAATATTCTTTCATCTTTTCACTGTCTTCAGTCCACTCTCTCCTACCCTGGACTCCTTACATATTTAACACTTTTGCCCGAAAAACGTCTCTTTCAATTGTTTCTTCTGCGTGTATATTATTTTTTTCTAAATCCTTTTGGACTTCTTTAATCCAACTTGATGTTGACTTCTTCCTCCACAGATATTTGAAGATCTGCTTTGTTAACCTATTGTCGTCCATTCTATATAAATGTCCAAAAAATAATAGTCTTCTTTTTCTCATTGTTTCTGTTATATTTTCTACACTTTGATATATTTCGTGGGCCTAATATTTTCCTAATAATTCGTCTTTCCAATATTTCTAGTTTCTGAATGAAATACTTTATTATTAAATAAAATCATCATCTTCACAACACGTCATAGCCAAGGTTCTGCCTCTTCCGCATTCAAAAATCCTCCAGCCATCTCTCCTTGACGGTTTGTATCCTGTGTCCTACAGGTTTGTATTTCCAGACTTGTTTGGCCAGTCTGGAATCTGACATTCTTTCTAAACTTTCTTTCCACCGTTGTTTGTAATCTTTTAATTTTTCATTCACGTTAAAAACTTGTAACTCTTCTCTTACGGAATCATTCTTTATAAGACCAAGTTTAGAACACCTTTTAACTCATCTTCAGAACGTCAGTTCCGAGGCCTGTAATTTTTTTTTTTTTTTTAATTCGCACCCATAGGACAGTACAGGGACTGCCATAACTTTATAAAATTTTAATTTTGTATCTCGACGTACCTTGTTTCTAAAAACACAGTTTATTTCCACAGATCGTCTGCAACTTACGTAACAATTTACATAATTTACGTAGCAATTTTGTATCAATATCATACTTCCTATCACAGCCAATAGCATTTCCTAAATAACTAAAATAACTAACCTGTTCTATAATTCGATCATTAATCATGGTTTTTGTTCTTATGGGTCCCTTGCCTCTAAATGCCATTATTTTTGTTTTTATAGCGGATATTTTCATATTTTATTGTTTACAAATCTGATGAAGCTTAAAAAACAGATTTTTGCAAATCAGACTCTGTACATTGAAGTACAAGCAGCAAGTCGTCAGCAAACAACAGCACATTCAAATATCTGTCTCGTGATAACTTAATACAAAGCGTTCACTAGATGTTTCCACTTCCTTACCGGATCGTCAAAATAAATGTTGATAAGAGTATGCGATATACTCCACACTTGTCAAACACCTTGTTTGTTGAGATATCGTACAATTATTTTTATATTAAATCAAATCAAATTAATAAATTTTACTCTTGTAACACTCTGAGTAAAGTTTTTCGGACGTATAGGCCAGTAGTGTAAAACCAAAAAATTAGACGAATCGGAAATAATTGCTACAAAAGGTTTTATTGTTTTAATGGCTTCATTTGTGGCCCAATATGACTATCCTAGGTCCCCCCCCCCCGGCGGAGTTGTGCTTAAGTGGTGGTAGGGGGGTAAAAATGTACCCCCAAAAGGGGTATTTTTGCGGTTTTACGGTTATACCTCGTAAAGGACTCACAATATCGAACACATGGTCCTATTAAAAGTTGTAGGGCATTAAATTCTGCATTGAATGAGACCAGACGCATATTTTTGGACCACCCGTTCCCATACTAGTGCTCATCAAAGTTGGACAAATTTTACATATGATGAGACCAAAAGTAAATTTTTTGGACCATCCGTTTCCGTAAAGTTCCACCTTAAAGTTTGACCAACTCACATTGATTGTGTAGGTTGTGGGGAAGAGTAGGGAATTTTTTTGTTGCAGCCTGTTTCGTATTGAAGTTGCATCCCTGTTTGTTTACAAGTTATGTCACCTGATGATGGCAGGCTACTGAGATCTTACACGTAATTTGTATTATTTACTATGATAATTTTAAGAAAATGTTTACAGTATAATATATTGAGGATACTGAAGGATTGGTTTTTAAATGTAATACTAAACAATGGCCACAATTGATTTCTAGTCTCCAGGAGGTCAAACACTTACAATCTTCTGGGTCTGAAAGGGTAAAACATAGTACTATAGCACACCATAGTACTAGTCTTGTACCTAGTAAATATAGTAATATGTTATTTAACTAAAATTTGAAATTTACAATTAATTTTGTTGCAGGTTGGAAACAAGCAGATGTTCCTATTGAAAACGGGACGGCGACATCCGGTTTTATCTTCTGTCCTTCTCTATAAAAAATGACGGATCTGTGTCCTGTGTGTGAAAAGACAATAGAGGAGAATGAGGCAGTGACTGTGAAAGCAAGAGGAATCAGAACTTTGTTGGAGTGCAGTAAGAAGAGACGTGATGGAAAGGATGTTCTTTTTAAGACTTGTGATACCGTAAAACTTCATGTCTCGTGTCATAAATCTTACACCAGGGAGAAAAATGTGGCTGCTGCAGAGAAAGCTAGTGGAAGTGGAGTTGCACGTCGAGTCCGATCAGGTCAGCCAGCGTTCAATTTTAAAACAACATGTTTTTTTTGTAACACGGATGCCAGTGATGATTTCATTTCCAAACAGCTAAGACTGAATGTCCATGGGCGGGTTGCTGTCAGTACCGTAACCACTAGAGAATTTGGAGACAGTGTCTTGGAAACGGCAGCTGCCCGGGGAGACCAGTGGGCGGAAGAAGTCACATCCCGATTGGGGAATGATTTGATCGCCGATGAGGGGAGATACCATCAGAACTGCATGAGAAAATTTTTCTTACCTGTACGTTCAACAAACATCAAAGGTAGACCCCAGGATGAAGACATCACTACTGCTTTACAATATGTTTGCAACTACATTGAGGGCATGGAAGATGAGTGCCAGTTTTCTTTGAAAGAGGTCCTGAAAGATTTCCCTGGCCCAAAAGTAAGTGAGAAATCTCTGAAGAAAATGTTGCAAGACCATTATGGGAGTGACATCATCATATCAGTTGGTCAACACCAAGAGACAGTACTCTGCTTCCGCAATACTGGTTACAAAATCTTGTCCCAGCAATGGTATAAATCCAAACAGGCAACTGAGGAGGAAGAACGCCTCCGAGTTGTTAGAGCAGCGGCTGACATAATCCGGGAAGATATCCGTTCAAAAGTGTATCGCCTTGAGAGTTACCCAGATCCCCAACGCTTTCTGGAAAACTGTGAGGAGGATATTCCACAAACCCCCATTTTTTTACCCCCCCACCACTTAAGCACAACTCCGCCGGGGGGGAAAACCTAGGATAGTCATATTGGGCAACAAATGAAGCCATTAAAACAAATAAAACCTTTTGTAGCAATTATTTCCGATTTGGACTTTAAGCCTACTGGCCTAGTAAGATTCTTAGCATTACCTGAGAAATACCACCACAAAAACATATGTCATTAGCACGGTTTTGCTTTACCTTAAGAAGTAAAAGAACACTTACTAAAACCCCGACTACTCTACTATAAATTTATTAAAATAATAATTGTAAAGCCGACAGTCATTATTATTATTTTATTATTATGAATAAAATAAACATTAAAAATCCTGAACATTGCACTGGCTTTTTAGTTAAATTTAGAACAGTAAAGCATAGGCGCCTAAGTGAAAAATAATCTAGTCCTAGCTTTGAGTTTATGTATGTTTCCTGCCCTCATCAAATATTTTTCTAACAATATGTAAACTTTTAACGTGATAATGTTTTTAGGCTGGGGGTCATTCCACAAAATCGTCATCGAAAAACGTATGACGCGCTTCCACGCTTTCGATTCCCCACAGTCTAGAAATTTGATATGTAAACGCATCAAGACAGAAATAATCGCTGCTCACATTGAGTTTATCAAACGTTTTAGTGAGAATAAATTTGGTTTTACATGCTCTGTTTGTGATCGTCTGTGGTTTGGAAATGATTTACGTAATCCACCAAACGTAATCCACATTGTACGTTTCAAAAGCCTAAAAACATTATCATGCTTCGATGTTTCGGTTTCGCCGAAATTCTTTGAATGCTTAGGTGCATAAATAGAGAGAGGGAGAGATTTAACAATAAAATTAGGTATTAATAAATTTTTTTGTAAACAGTGCTTAAAAACCTAGGTTGAAATTGTTCAAATAGGTACCTTAGTACTGGGATGAATTGGCAAACTCTGTGCCAATTTGACGGTCGTTTTACACTGAAGATGGTCTCCCCTGGTTGGGCCAAAATGTCTGTTATCAATAGACCACGGCCTAATGGCCCGGCAGATACCAATTTCAACAATGCTGACGCCCCGGCGCGCGCGAAAGTCTTAGGAACTCCTTAGGGGTTACAAACTGTTTAACGTAGTCTAGATTTGCAAAGAGTGTTGACAGCTATTAATTTTATGAAATTATTAATGATATCGAGTTTGTATTTTGACCAAAATTCTTCATAATTTGTTGCTTCACATGGACTTCTAAAATTTTTCAAAATGTTGATTTCCATTTTGACCCGTCATGCCGCTAGAGTAAAAACAATGTTCACTGTAAACTCTATATTTGGGGTCGGGTAGAAGTTCCCTTTACTTTGACCCTCCGCAGGGATCTGTGATTTTTTCAAAATATTTATCCCTCATTTTTTTGCCCCTACCCCTCCATATTTGGGGAGACCAGTCTAAAAAACAATAGGGTGCTGTGGATTAAAGCTTTGCACACGTGTGCCAAGTTTTACGAAAATCGGTTGATGCGTTCCAAGGTTATCGTAAGACATACCCTAAATGGATAGACAGAGGCAGCCACTAAGATAGATAGACCAACGCTAATCGTTCGAGTTAAAATTGAGCCCGCTTCATTGTGTTTTTTGTTAAAAATCATGGCAAATCTTTAGCATTTTTGTGGCAGCGGTTCCCATACGTCATTGTCATGGGATTCACTAGAGTATTTGAAGTATCTTTCGTCCATACGTCATTGTCATGGGATTCACTAGAGTATTTGAAGTATCTTTCGTAGCCCATATAAGGTGCGTTTCTTTATGTAGCAAGGAATTCTTAAATGTAAAAACATTACTATCTTTTGACGGAATATTTTAATAGTAAGTAAATAATATCATTTAATTCGTATACAATCTTTTACTAATGTACGTAGAACATTTATTAACGTAGGCAAGATGCAGCAGTAATGGAAATTGTTATTATAACGAATATAATACATGCGATTGCCAACATCACCATAATGTTTTCTAAATAAACATGACACCGTCTGTAAGGTCTACGAAATTATTTAGATTACGCAAATTAATTCAAAGTCTATAACTGAATTAAAAGACATAGGTCTCGATCACAATTCATACTCTACGAAAACAATTTCTGTGTTTATTTTTAATTTTTTTTTTAAGAAAATTAATGTGAAACGACACGTGCAAACAGACAAAGAACTGAAATATCTCAAGGCGATCTGTGATAGCTGACGAATTTCTCTGCGCATTTTAATGGACAATGGGACAGATGTAGTGTCAACGAACAACGATTTTATTGACGAGTCTCACACAACAACGAAGCCTCTTGGGTTGATGCCAGAAACTACAAAATAACAATGTCAGTTGGCTGAATAATATTTTTTTGTTAATTCCTGAGTAAATACATGTTATAATTTTTCAAGAGAATGTTGTAAGAAAATGCATCAATATTTATTGAGAAAATGTAAAGTCAACACGATTATTTTAGACATAAAATTAAGGTGCCCTAAGACACGATTTATAATTACGATAAAATTTATAACAGTTTGTAAGGAATCTTTTTAATGACAATCAAGAAACATTGTGTTAATAAATAGTTGTATAAGAATTTAGTGATGCATCAAAATCAGTCTTTCAAGTACAGTAGTACACAAATCAAACTCCTTAACAGTAGAACAGATGACTGTAATTCGTTTCGTTCGTTGATAACATTTCCAATAAGTATTAAAATCGTATCAAGACTACTAAAAAAAAAAAAGATTTTAAAACGTCCCTGACCTTTGTAAAATCAAAATTAGAACAGGCTCTCAACGCCTTTTGATCAAATCACTTATAAAAGATTTTAACATGAAGGTACTACGAAGAGCCACATAAGGGTTGAAACTCACATAAGAGCCAAATAAAGCCACATAAGGGTTGAAACGACGTAGGCATACATACAAATAATACTGTAAAATAATCTACGCTTACAACATCAAGAACAGTGTTGCTTTTGGTTGCTGAAAAGTTACATATATTACTTTTGGTACTGTAATTGACATTTTAATATCAAGAGATTGTATTAACGATAAATAAACCTGATTGGTTTATATTAAGAACGGTTCTATACTTCGCTTTACTCAATTCAAATGACTATTACCTAATTACGTAAGCCATAAGGCATAGGAGACGACACATAAGCCGTTGCACTCCGGTGACAAGTAAGCTAGAGACGTTATTATAAGCAACACAAGAATTGTCGCCAATTCTGTTATTAATTCAAAACGACCACGATATTCTAACACTGCTGCGTAACCATCAGTTTGGCTTCCGTGAACGCCACACGACAACCCAACAAGTCCTCAGGACAGTCAATGAATCGCAAAGTGTCTCGAAGAATAGAAGTTCTGCAACGCAGTGTTCCTTGACATCTCCAAAGCGTTTGATAAGGTACGGTATCCTGGACTAGTCTACAAACTGAAAACATACTGCACTCTAACTACTGTCTTTTGAAGTCATACCTAATTAGTACAACTTTCTCAGTCAAATACAACGATTCAACTCCACCTACAACTCTGTTGAATCCGCGTTCCTCAAGACAGCGTCCTCGGACTTCTACTCTTCCTTATCTACACAGTCGACTTATATGAAACAAACGCGACCACCATTGCATCTTTTGCCGACGATGATGCAGTCACGTTCGATAACGAAAATCCACTGGTTATATTTGACAACCTACAGTAGATCTACATACACTCAGCGAATGGTACAAGAAATAGCGAACAAAATCAACGATACGAAATCTGCACAGATCACATTTACTACTTTACATGGTCTATATGACATCTGTGCACCTGTAACAAATAATGACACACCTGAACCAGCGAAGACTGAAACTAAGTGCCTTGACTAAGTACCTTGGACTTCACCTTGATCAGCCACTCATCTGGCAGAAGCATATTCAAATCAAACGAAGCCAGTTAGATCTCAAGCTCAGGCAGATATCCTGGCTCCTTGGTCGAAATTCTAAGCTATCAAACCTATATGCTCCTTCCGACTCCAGCTATGGGGATACGCCAAAACTAAAGGATTAAAATTGTCCAAAGATTTCAGTCTAAGGTGACGCGAGCTTTAACAGATGTCTCATAGTACGTCTTTAACCGGACAATTCACACTGACCAGAAAATATCTCTAATAAAGGCAAAAGCTAGAGGATTGCAACAAATTCTGCCGTCGAATAGCAGACCACGAAAATGACCTAAAAGACCAGCTGTACAACAACGGTCCCGACGAGAGAAGACTTCGTTGAACGTGGCCTTAAGATTTACTAGATTGACGAGAAAAGACTTCGTTGTACGTTGCCTCAAGATTTACTAGATTGACGAGAGAAGACTCCGTTGAACGTGGCCTCAAGATTTACTAGATTGACGAGAGAAGACTTCGTTGTACGTTGCCTCAAGATTTACTAGATTGACGAGAGAAGACTTCGTTGAACGTGGCCTCAAGATTTACTAGATTGACGAGAGAAGACTCCGTTGAACGTGGCCTCAAGATTTACTAGATTGACGAGAGAAGACTTCGTTGAACGTGGTCTCAAGATTTACTAGATTGACGAGGGAAGACTTCGTTGAACGTGGCCTCAAGATTTACTAGATTGACGAGAGAAGACTTCGTTGAACGTGGCCTCAAGATTTACTAGATTGACGAGAGAAGACTTCGTTGAACGTGACCTCAAGATTTACTAGATTGACGAGAGAAGACTTCGTTGAACGTGGCCTCAAGATTTATTAGATTATTAAAAACTCTCTTCTGTAGGCTAAGGAGAAATATCTTCTTCTTTAACTTCCTCTAGTTAGGACTCTGTCCTGTACTATAACAAGGGTCCTACATGCTGTCACTCCACCTCTTCCTTGGCCGACCAATGCTCCTCCTGGTGTTTGGTTGGCTATCTCTTGCCTTTTTCACTAGCCTTGTGTTATCCATTTTGATATGTGTTCATTCCATATCCTTCTTCTTTCTGCAATCCAAGAATTAATATCTGTTACATTACACGTTTCTCTTATACTGTTATTTGGCAACTTATCGTACCTTATCTTTCCTAGTACTCTCCGTAATATAGTTATTTCTATAGTTCGTCGTTTGAGTTGTTGCTACATCTGGCTTAGTCTGATGGGTAGGATATTACTGGACGTATCGTGTTTTTGTAAACCCTAGTTTTTGCTTCTTGTGTGAGGTATTTATTATTACATATAAGGTTATTCATGCATCCAGCAATTCTTCTTGCTTTAATTGATGCTGCATTTCTTCATCTGCCCTATTGTTACTTGTAAGCCTTGTTCCTAAGTAGTCTATCTGCATTACTTGTATAAAGGAAAATAATTATAATGGCTCCCATGTGTACCACCGAAATAGCTTAGGAGTAGGTAAGGTAGGCTGCCTTATGTGAGCCGTACGGCATACAAGGAAGGCAGTGTGGCCAGCACTACGCTTTAGCCGCCCATTATTATCGCCAGGATGTTATCCCAGGTACTCATTTTCAACAGGTTGAGTCGACCTGGGGGCTGAAAAACGCACCTTGATTTTATGGTGCGGGCCTGGGAATCGAACACGGGACCTCTAGATTAGTAGCCAGGTGCCATACCCACTGGTCTACTGAGCCACCCAGGAAAGGAATATAAAATCTTAATAACTCAGAAGTCATTTAATTATAAAACACGCACACACACACACACACACACACACAATTATGGTCAATTCTGTTCTTATACGAGACAATCAAAACTAACAAAAATTCATAATCATTTACGTAAAAAAAAACTTGGAAGATGGAAAACGCGAATGAAGAAATAAAACAAACACACACACACACACACACACACAACTGAAAGTAATGCGTGTAGAGAGATGGAGACGAGCCGTGAACCACACGACGTAACTAAACGGATTAAGTTAGGCCGAGCAAACGGTTGATACAACAAATCTTAATTCTAACTGAGACCGGTTTCCAGCGACACCTTGTAAAGACGACACTAATACGGAGGAGAAGACATTAATACGTAAATAACACGAGTTCTTCTTATTGGCCGTCCTCACGACAAGTAACAGGCTACAACATACACACTGACAGATAAAATCTTCTTGTTCTGTTTCGAAATTGTTCAACACTAACGACGGAAATTAATATCTATAATCATTGAATTCAGTAAAAATGGAAAATAAAAGGAAGAAATTAGACAAAGAATTGGTCTGGAACGAAAAGCAATTAGAGGATTAAGTGGAATATGTTGGTACAAGGAAATTTCAATAGGCACATCTACAATTTAAAAGTAAATATTTTATATGGTATGTTTAAACAAAAATATCGTCGGGCGCTGCAGCTACAAGAAGAATAAATGCTGTCAGGATGGATTACTTTGAGGCGCAATGCAACGATGTAGAGGTTACAAAGAGCCTTTAACCAGAAGAAGATTGCATGAGAAAGAAAAAAGAGGGCTGAATTGGTTTGACCATATGAAGAGAATGCGGACGAACAATGGCCGAAGCGGGAATTTCAGTGGACACCAACGAAAGGCGGAAGTGACGGAGACCGCGAAAATCTTAGAACAGTGGTGTGAGAGAAAACACGGAAGCTCGCGGACCGGAAGTGGACAATGCTCTGGACAGATACTGGTGGTGCTTGAAGCCGTAGGACGGCGAGACGCAAGAAGAAGGAATAGAAGAAGAAAAATGGTACGAAGTGCTCTTGTATGGACCACCACTGTGTATGGTACGAAGTTTTGAATTCCGTATACAAAATATCGGTATGGAGAACCATACATGACTTCCATATTCTAAGATTTATATTTAAAATCATTTTCAGCCAAACAGCCAGGCTGTGTCTTACCTGCCTTTTTATTGCTGTATTAAATGAAAAATATTATATTACATTAAAATGAAAAAATTATAATTTTATTGCCTGGCAACAAAATTATTTTATTTTTAACAATTACCATTGTTTCAAAAAGTTTAAATAAATTTTCAAGTACTTTACTCTTGTTAAAACGTAAAAGGTTGCAGGTAAACTACCCCTTCCCCTTAACCGATCTTCACCAAAATCGAAAGTCATTGAGACCTCTACAATTCAGGGACGTATGCAACAAATTATTTGATTCTGTTTGAATTTGCGGCTGTTATCGTTTGCCATAGAAAATACGCTTGATAAAAAAACGTTGCAGGTAAACTACCCCTTCCCCTTAACCGATCTTCACCAAAAACAATAGGTCTTGAGTACTCTACAAATCAGGGCTGTATGCAAAACGTTATTTGATTCTGTTTGCATTTGCGGCTGTTATCGTTTGCCATAGGAAATACCCTTGTTAAAAAAACGTTGCAGGTAAACTACCCCTTTCCCTCAACCGATCTTCACCAAAAACAATAGGTCTTGAGAACTCTACAATTTAGGGCTGTATGCAAATAATCTTTTGATTCTGTTTGAATTTGCGGCTGTTATCGTTTGCCATAGGAAATACCCTTGTTAAAACATAAAACGTTACAGGTAAACTACCCCTTTCCCTTAACCGATCTTCACCAAAATCAACAGATCTTGAGAACTCTACAATTCAGGGCTGTATGCGAAACATTATCTGATTCTGTTTGAATTTTCGGCTGTTATCGTTTGCCAAACAAACAAAATTACCCTTGCTAAAAAAAAACCGTTGCAGGTAAACTACCCCTTTCCCTCAACCGATCTTCACCAAAAACAATAGGTCGCGAGTACTCTGCAAATCAGGGCTGCATGCAAAAAATTATTTGATTCTGTTTGAATTTTGCGGCAGTTATCGTTTGCCATAGAAAAAAAATCTACAGACACATAGACAGACAGACACACACACAGACACTTTTCGGAAAACGACTTTTTTTCATGTTTTGAGTGTAGTAGAATCAGAATCTGCAATAATCTCGAACACGATTTTTTTTGCCATCACCATACTTCCATTCCTTAAGGAATATGGAAGTAAAATTACTTGCCATAAACACAGGTTCTTATTGAAGACTTTTCTTGGTGGAACGAAATAATTAATTCGTTAATGAATGTTCCTATGTTTTTGTTACTTCCATGTTCCTTAAGGAAATGGAAGTATGGTGATGGCAAAAAAAATCGTGTTCGAGATTATTGCAGATTCTGATTGTACGACACTCAAAACATGAAAAAAAGTCATTTTTCGAAAAGTGTCTGTGTGTGTGTCTGTGTGTCTGTGTCTATAGATTTTTTTCTATGGCAAACGATAACAGCCGCAAATTCAAACAGAATCAAATAATTTTTTGCATACAGCCCTGAATTGTAGATTTCTCAGGACCTATTGTTTTTGGTGCAGATCGGTTAAGGGAAAGGGGTAGTTTACCTGCAACGTTTTATGTTTTAAAAGGGTATTTTATATGGCAAACGATAAGACCCGCAAATTCAAACAGAATCAAATACGTTTTTGCATACAGCCCTGATTTGCAGAGTACTCAAGATCTATTGTTTTTGGTGAAGATCGGTTAAGGGTAAGGGGTAGTTTACCAGCAACGTTTTATGTTTTAAAAGGGTATTTTATATGGCAAACGATAAGACCAGCAAATTCAAACAGAATCAAATAAGTTTTTGCATACAGCCCTGATTTCTAGAGTACTCAAGATCCATTGTTTTTGGTAAAGATCGGTTAAGGGAAAGGGGTACTTTACCTGCAACGTTTTATGTTTTAAAAGGGTATTTTCTATGGCAAACGATAAGAGTCGCAAATTCAAACAAAATCAAATAATGTTTTGCACACACCTCTGATTTGCAGAGTACTCAAGACCCATTGTTTTTGGTGAAGATCGGTTAACGGGAAGGGGTAGTTTACCTGCAACATTTATCTTATCAAGGGTAATTTTTTTCTATGGCAAACTATAACAGCCGCAAATTCAAACAGAATCAAATAATGTTTTGCATAAACCCCTTAATTTTAGAGTTCTCAAGACCTGCTGGTTTTGGTGTAGATCGGTTAAGGGAATAGGGTAGTTTACCTGCAACATTTTATGTTTTAACAAGGGTAATTTTTTCTATGACGAACGTTAACTGCCGTAAATTCAAACCGAATCAACTACTCTTTTGCATACCTACAGAACTCAAGGTCTGTTGATTTTGTTGAAGATCGGTTAAGTGAAAGGGGTAGTTTACCTGCAACGTTTTATATTTTAACAAGGGTATTTACTGTGGCAAACGATAAGAGCCGCAAATTCAAACAAAATCAAATAATGTTTTGCACACACCTCTGATTTGCAGAGTACTCAAGACCCATTGTTTTTGGTGAAGATCGGTAAAGGGAAAGCGGTAGTTTACCTGAAAGTTTAACAAGGGTAATTTTTTATGACGAACGATAACTGCCGTAAATTCAAAGAGAATCGTTCCTTTTTTGCATACGTTCCTGAATTGTACAGAACTCAAGGTCTATTGATTTTGGTGAAGATCGGTTAAGGGAAAGGGGTAGTTTACCTGCAACGTTTTATGTTTCAACAAGAGTAAAGTGCTTAATTTTGATAAATAAAGTATCCTTATAAGAAGCTCATAATAGTCCACTGTAGAAACGTAGATAAAATATCTATAAATGAAGAGGTTAGGTGAACGGGATGGGGGTAATTTTCTATTAATGAAAATTATAGTTGAAGGGGGAGGGGAGAATTTTTTATATGTGTACTACGTTATCGGCAACAAAGAAGTAGTTCTTTGTTAAAATTCCTTCCTGGGCTGTTTTAGCAGTAGTCCAATGCATTCTGCAAAACCAGACTTTTCGGCAGTGCCATCGACTGCCATCATCAGTGAAAATCGAGTGCGAAAAAGTGAGGTGGTATACGTTAGTGACCACAGTACTGTGGTTAAGGCTGAAGCAATAAGTAGAAAGAAGTAGTTTCTATGGAAATATTTCATTTCGAATATGATTTTAAATATAAATCTTAGAACATGGAAATCATGTATGGTTCTCCTACCAATATTTAATCCGTTTATGCTATGAATTCTTCTTCTTCTTCTTCTTCTTCTTCTTCTTCTTCTTCTTCTTCTTCTTCTTCTTCTTCTACTCATCATTATTATTATTATTATTGTTATTATTATTATTATTATTATTACTACTACTACTACTACTACTGTTGTTGTTGTTCATCATCTTTATGGATTAAACCAAGGATGGTTTGTTCCGGTCTCAAATAGGCACAGATTAGAGCTGGTCACTCCAGCGCTTTCTCGGACGTCCCACACCTCCCCGTCCCCTCGGCTTATAGTTCCAGAGTTGTTTGGTGTTTGGGGATGCGTAATCATTTATTCGGCAAAGATGTTCCCACCAATTCAGCCGATACTGTCGAGCATACTCATAATATTCAGTTGCTGCCGTATATACTAACAAACTTTTATAAACATTAAATTTTTTATTGCAACGTAGCTATCATTTTTCATACTTTCCAAAAATTGTTGTCGACCCCTCCCCAAAATTTCAATGACGCAGTCTGCGGCACGTCCCCCCCCCCCCCGACTATCATACAAAGTTGCATGATAAACGGTCGCAGGCTAGTGCTCGTTCGACAGAGGAGGGTTTTCGTGGGTAGTCCACTTTAGATGGAAATCCCATACTTCGCGCGTGAATGCATTTCCCCTACTCCTTGAAAAATATTATTATTATTATTATTATTATTATTAGAAATGTGCAAAATTTTACAGTGTTTTAATAAGCAATGAGAAAATTATCAGCAAGACAAGAGGATGTATGACGGTTTCGGCTTCTAGCGACCATCCGATTTTGGGCGGTCCTTTGGAGGTAGCTGTAAACGATGTCTCCTCGTATGTAGGTCATCGCGCAGTACGAACTGTTGCAGGTGCACTCACTTTGTAACGACGCTAACGTACACGGTTCGATTCAAGTGCGCGTCTATATTTACAAACACGGCCAGAACGATTCGGATTCCACTAACGCTAACAACACAAAAAGTAACACACAGCTGTATTTTTAGAAGCGGCGAACGGGGGCGCGATCAGGAAAATCCCGTAACAGACGCACTTGCTACGTTAAGTAGAGCAACGCGTACATGCTCTGTGACGTAATTGGTGATTTACATCGAGGGCCTTACTTCATATGTTTCTTCTTGTTCTTCTCCTTCTTCTTCTTTTTCTTTTACACTTCACTTGTACAACAGATTATGTCTTATGATACTCACCACTTTCTCAGTCACCCCATACGGATTGGATTATCCTGTTTTTAAAGAGACTGTCATTGTTCATTCGGTCCAGACAATCGAAAGAGTTTCATTTGTTGTCAGCTCCTGATTATAAAGATAAAAAAAGGGCCTAAAATAACGAAATGAAATTAGCGTACATTAGTTCCCCAAACGTCTTCCTATAACTTGAACAGTAGGCTACACATAAGTGATAAACAATCCCAACAACTGATTATATTTTACGCTGATAAATGGTTGACGGTTGATACAATTGAAGAGGGAATTTCTTGACACCAATTTCTACAAATACTATTGGCTCCTGAAAACAAAATCACAGTTATTACTTCGGAATAAGCTGTTGGCTAGTAAAGTAACATTCAAACCAGTGTCAACTTGCGGGATCTGTAACTTTGGGGAACTGCGCGAGTTGCAACGTCTTTATCCTCGAGAGGGTTCGGACACAGGTGCTACGTGCCATATCAAATGCCCCGCGCTTTGTCACAAATAAAGACAGTTATCGTGGTCTTCGCATCCCTATGATAAACGCACAAATTATAACGGCGGACCTGGTCTCGGTCGAACCATTTTGGATTCTTCATCAGAGTATGGGCGAGGGACCTTAGGATGTTTTCACGTCGAGGAGTAGGATATGCGGAAGATAGAGCCGTTTGGACCAGAGCCTCTACGTACTCAAGACTGTCGTGCGTGGTGAAGACCCACGCCCTTTTCGAGGTTGTCCAATAACAGAACACGACGGATCTAGACCAGAGAAGGTCGAAAAAAAAGTAGCCGGCAGAGGGCTGGTTACCTTGTACGGTGGTCTCAATCAACAACTCACAATTCCAACAGTAGCCACGGAAACCAGGACAGATAAAATTTTATAAAACAATGGCAATACCTACACTACAGTTTGGATCTGAAACTTGGGTGATAAAGAAAAAATACGAACAGAAGATATAAACAGCAGAAATGAAATTTCTGAGATCAGTTAAAAGGTGTAATAGACGAGATCATATAAGAATTGAGGAGATAAGAAGTGATCTAAATATTTTTGCTGTTAATGAAAGGATTAAAGAATATAGAAGAAAATGGATTCAACACATCAATAGAATGGAAGAAAGTAGAAAACCGAAGATGGCGAAAGATTACAACCCTAGAAGCAGAAAAAAAGTTGGCAGACTTAAGAAAAGATGGACTGTGGAATAGGAAAAGGCCGCTAAAGCCTAAAACCGTTAAGAAGATGATGATGATGATGAGTATGGGCGACACGTTTGACCTAAAGAAAACAGCATAACGTGTGTTAAACCGAAATGAAGTGTTGCTAAAACCAACAAAGCTTATGAACGAGATCAGTGACGCGTACATCAAACGACTTGAAGTACATCCCGTATCCGTCGGGTATAAACATCAAAACCGTGGACAATAGTCAGCAGCAGCGAAGACTCAACATCAGTTCGTTCTATTTACCCTTTGCTAGTTAAGTGTACAAATTACAAATTATCCCTTTGTAAGTAATAATTTAATTATTAATTAAATAATTAAGTTTACAAAATAGAATGCCCAGATTGGAATACATTTTACGTAGGCCAGACGAAGAAAAAACTGTCCGACAGATATATTCAACATCGCAATGCGTTTTTAAAACCTAACATTTACAAATCTAATTTTGCCACACACTTTTTAAACAATGAACATAAATTAATGACAGCCATTCGAAATGTCAAATTAATTAAAAAAGTACAAACATGTAGCAAAATGAATATCTGGTAAAGTCTTCGTGTTTACAAACACAATAATAGTAATCTACTAATTCAAGAACAAATTCAAATAAAAACAAAACAAGACGATTTATTTAAAACCATACATTTATTAGAATAATAAAATAAAACATAAAAAAATATATAATAATTAGCTGACTACATCAACATTACACCAATCGAAAATAGAATCAAAGTAAAATCGATTATCCGTTAGCTGTATTGGAAGCGAAACATTCAATTACAATTCAAACAAACTCTGAAGATGCAGAATACTTTCTGTGAAACGTGCGTCAGGTGAAAATAAACCTACTTGCAGTGTATTTATTCGAAGATATTAAATTTTACAAATATAACAAAAAAGAATAATAATAACTTAAAGTTGTAGTAACTGTGTAAATAAATAGTGGATTAATTTTCTTCGCGTCAGTCTTCAGTAGTCATATACGTTAATTATTTCATTGTAAACAGAGTGAATAAATAAATGGAAAAACTCCCGATTATGTGATGTAAAAAAGGCAAGATTCACGATTAATTAAAAACAACGAAACTGTCTAATAATTAAATGTGTTAAAATTAGATTACATTCTTTGAACAAACAGCGTTATGTATCCAGGACTGTCCCCCATCGCTTCTGCCGCCTTGTGCAGTATTTATGAGTGCCGCCCCTCCCTATTTTAACCTCTGAACACATTCACGCACACTAGACCTACTCTAAAGATACGGCGATTGCCTTCAAATGACGACTAGGAATGTTTGCACTCATTGTCAGTTTTACGTTCTCTCTTGTTCACGAGTTTTCGACTCTTCGTTAAACTCCGCTGACTTTTGTAACAAAACAAATTTTTCAGGTTTGATTATATAATAAGCCACACGTTGGTACCGTTAATTTTGTAATAAAACAAAATTCTGATGATTGTTTGATTATATAATAAGCCACACGTTGGTAGCGTCAATTTTGTAGCGAAATAAATGTTTCCTTTTCGGGGTTACAAAAATTATAATATACTGTAATTAAAAAAAAAATTATATTTGAAAATAAAATAAAAAATGTATTTATTTATTTGATATATTTATTTATTTATTTTTATATATTTATTTCTTTAATTACGAATTTATTGGATTTATTATGTGCGAATAACAAGAATTGTTTCCCAGCGTTAAATAGATTATAAAATGTAATAATCGATTAGTGGTTTTCAGTTACTCATCGATTATACTCCTTCGCAATGTTCTTCTCTTCTTATCTGGGAGTCCAGGTTTCGAATATTACCTGAAATTCTTCTATATATCTTTTTACTAAGAAATAAAACTCAAAATTATAATATTAAATAAATTTATTACATTTATAGCGATTAATCGATCTTGAATCGACCTGCTGATCCACAACTCGCAAACTCGTATCTCAGGGCAAATTGGTTTGGTTATATAAATTATTAATAATGAATTACAGGTTCTTTTAGCTGTTATTTAAATAGTCAGAGAAAGGGCAAAAACACTTACAAAAAAAATTCTTAATGATAAAAAATAGAAATATTATTTAATATATAAATGTTAATAAATTAGATTTCTCGAACCAACGACTCAGGACGATGTTCTGACGTCACCGCAGCTGATGCTTGCAGTATTCAAAATGGCTGCCCCCGTGCTGCGTATGTACGAGGCGTCTTCACGGGAGAATTCCTTCAAATAAATGTTGATTATTTATGTTTTTCTCATTCAAGCAGTAGAGATTAATTCCTCTTCATAACAGTGTAATTATCCTGGATTAGTGATCAGTTGTTCAGCTCGGCAATCAGTGTTCAAATGTGTTCTTGTTCAAATAGTCCATAAGGTTTACAATGGCAAATTTCGTATCGATAAAATTTTGAATTAACGTTTATATGTTCTAATATCTGGATTACGCCTTCCAATCTTCATAAATAGATTAATTTGGTTTATTCCATTTGAACTCAGTGTTTATGCTGCGTATGTACGAGGCGTCTTCACGGCAGAATTCCTTCAAATAAATGTTGATTATTTATGTTTTTCTCATTCAAGCAGTAGAGATTAATTCCTCTTCATAACAGTGTAATTATCCTGGATTAGTGATCAGTTGTTCAGCTCGGCAATCAGTGTTCAAATGTGTTCTTGTTCAAATAGTCCATAAGGTTTACAATGGCAAATTTCGTATCGATAAAATTTTGAATTAACGTTTATATGTTCTAATATCTGGATTACGCCTTCCAATCTTCATAAATAGATTAATTTGGTTTATTCCATTTGAACTCAGTGTTTATGCTGCGTATGTACGAGGCGTCTTCACGGGAGAATTCCTTCAAATAAATGTTGATTATTTATGTTTTTCTCATTCAAGCAGTAGAGATTAATTCCTCTTCATAACAGTGTAATTATCCTGGATTAGTGATCAGTTGTTCAGCTCGGCAATCAGTGTTCAAATGTGTTCTTGTTCAAATAGTCCATAAGGTTTACAATGGCAAATTTCGTATCGATAAAATTTTGAATTAACGTTTATATGTTCTAATATCTGGATTACGCCTTCCAATCTTCATAAATAGATTAATTTGGTTTATTCCATTTGAACTCAGTGTTTACGACTCTTATTTTCAAATTTCTGTGTTTTATTTTTATAGGTTTAGTTCATTTCCAAAATTATATCTTCTAGTTTTTTTAATTAATTAATTGGTGTGAGATCGTTCCGATGTGTGCATCTCAACGTTTAACAATCAACTAACTCTCTTTCTTCTCCATACAAAAGGTCCTGGCTGATTTAATATTAAATTGACATTGTTTTAATCATCTGGCATTTCCGCCTCAATTATATGTTGAACTAAATCATTGACTTTTACATTATATGATTAATTACATTTTGCTTATTATTTATTTTTATTAAATACTAATTACATAATCAATTTCATTATTTAATTCTGCGTTATTTAATACCATACATGATATACTTTATAGTATTTTTTAACTCAAAAAGTGATATTTACAGTATATTTGGATGTAGGCTTTAGCTACTGTACTTCCTGCCACATTAAATGGTTTACAATTTCTGTTAGATTCTAATTATCATTGAACAAGATCATTGATTGAATTATAATGGTTAATTTTCTTTAATTCTCAGTAATTTTATGATCTGGTTAACTAATTTGAATATTATCTTTAATTTAGGCTTTTCTTTAGATTCCATTGTTATTATACTTGCATTTTTTCTAATAATATTTTATACATTCCTTCAATACCTTCACAAACTATTGTTACAGTTATAATACACAGTTATTGATTTACATTAAACAATTTTCATCAATTTAATTAATTTCATTTACTTATTTACTAATTATAATGTGGGTGATATTTACCATTTGGCCTACATTTTATGTTAGTTCAAATACAATGTTTATTATTATTTCAGCTTGCTAATACCCTCTCTGACATACAATTCTTATAAAATCTTAACTAAATTGCCCTTATTTAATTACAATAATGTTTATTATTAATTGATATCATTAAAACATAATAAATATATTCTATAACTAAAAAATAGACTCAATCTCAAACATTCAAGTCTTGAGTTCAATGAACTGTTAACATCAACAAAACACAACTGTTTTTTCATTTAAATTATTTACTAAAATTAATTTTAATGCAGTCTTTTGCTGTTTTTGTTTTAGTTTAGGGATTTACCCTTGATCACTTCACTATTTATGGCATTCTCTGATTTTAATTCTATTCATTTTAACTAGTCTTATAAGATAAATAATCTCACTTACAGGGGATCATTAAGATTTGCTTTTCATTATAAAAATAAATTGCACTGGTACACTTTTAATTATATATCTAGAACCTTTACTTACACATACTTTACATTTATTCTTATTTTATTGTATTGTACTTTTCTTATCTATTTTCATCTTTTTTGGGGTTTTTTATTATGGAGGTTTGTTTGTTTATCCAGGGTATTTCCTTACATGCTCCTATCCTACCTGGGTATAATTACTCTATACATTCGATTATCACTATTTTCCTATAATTTATTAAATATTGGATGGTTGGTTTTGATTTATTTTATTTTTTCGAAACCATGATTTCACTTTACTGTGATCCTTAACTAATTTTTATAGTAATTTTCCTTGAAGACATTTTATTTTTATTCTATATATGATTATTTTTGAAATTATAACAAGGTGGATTTTCTGTCACGCTACACTTTATACATAAAGTAATTCTTACCGATCTTACATATTGTGATAAAATTAAGTGAATAATTTTTTACTTTTCCCTCGATTTCAAAACTTAACATCCCGGAATCTGCAGCCCTTTAAAATTTACCGCCCTGGGCGGTGGCACGGTAACCTGGAGCCGGCCCTGTATGTATTATTGCAACAGCAGTACAACAGCAAATGTAAAGTACTTATTTACATTGACTTACACTCCTCCTCCTCCTATGGCGCTACAGCCCAAGTCGGGCCCTGGCCTCCACCAATCTCCGCCTCCAATCCACTCTATCCACTGCAACCCTCCTCCATTTTCTTATCCCCATGTCTCTCGCGTCCTCTGCAACGCCATCTTCCCACCTCTTCCTCGGTCTACCTCTAGGTCTCGTTCCCTCCCATGTACCCAGCAAAGCCCTCTTGGGGTTCCTGCCATCTTCCATTCTCATAATATGTCCGGCCCAACGCGATCTTTGTATTCTTATAAATTTTGAGACTGGTATCTCTTTGTATATTTGATACAGTTCGTTGTTGTATCTCAGTCTCCATGAGCCATTTTCTTGTATTGGGCCTATAATGCGTCTCAGGATTTTCTTTTCAAAGGTGTCTACTATGTCGACTGCTTTCTCTGTGATTGTCCATACCTCACACCCGTAGCATAGCACCGGTTGACTTACAACTAATTTATTTATTTCAGATGAACATTCAAAATTTCATCAAAATTTGAATCAAGATTCAAAATTGAACAGCTTCACTAAATAATGCTGTAACTGATCTTCAGATTCAATATATGAACGGAAAAGAAGAAGAAGAAGAAGAAGAAGAAGAAGGAGGAGGAGGAGGAGGAGGAGGAGGAGGAGGAGGAGGAGGAGGAGGAGGAGAAGAAGAAGAAGAAGAAGAAGAAGAAGAAGAAGAAGAAGAAGAAGAAGAAGAAGAAGAAGAAGAAGAAGAAGAAGAGGAAGAGGAAGAAGAAGAAGAGGAAGAAGAAGAAGAAGAAGAAGAAGAAGAAGAAGAAGAAGAAGAAGAAGAAGAAGAAGAAGAAGAAGAAGAAAACATTCAAAGACATGGAGTAATAGTTAGTAAAAAATAAATGGGTATGTTGTGGGCCACACACCAGAAGTGAGAATTTCAGTATATAGTGGCGACTGAACTGATTCAACATGTAAAAGATTGCTCGTATATGTTTGAAGCAAGAGAAATTTTGCTGTAAAGAATTAAGACTCGAATAAGAATGAACGGATAGTTAAATGAGACGAGGGCTTAGTAGTGTTTGTATATAATTTATTATAAGAAAGCGATATTTACAATGAACATAAATAGAATCACATCACAGGTTGTATTATTTTCAGTAGGCCTATACATACAATATGTAACAAATTGTTTTTTTTTTTCAATTTACCAATATTATTTACGCAATATTCAGTTCAAAAGTAGAATGTGATATGCACAGTATTATAATTAAATGTCTTACAAAAAAAATTGAAAGATTATTGTTTTAATTAAATTGATTGTGCAAATCTTCTTTGGTGCTGCTTTCTGGTTGCGGACCTGAAGTTAACGCTAATACGATAAGTTAACGTGATAGCCAATGGTGAAAGAAATGAGCGTAGTGTTGCGCTCTGGTGGCGGTCCAGAAATGAACGCCAAACATTTTGTCACCAGATGTGTCAAACTCTAAACCGATTAATTAAAAATTAAAGTTATTTTAAAATTTACGTTATTCTTGTAATAGTAGTATCTAAACATTGATAATACAAAATATTGTTACGGCTGTCTACTGATCGTCGTATGGTACAGTGGAAAACATAATGCAGACACCAATGAAGTCACTAATGACCAACTTTAATTAATCACAATTAACAGTTTGAAATCAACAACATAGTCTAGTACAACAATTCAAATTAAATTTGTCCACACGTAGTAATAATGTCAAGTATTAGAGTTCCACACTAACTATAACACAATAACACTTCGCTACAGTACTTCAACCACCAATCAACCCGCACTAAGGAATTTCGCTCGACGTAACTGATTCACAAAACCAGACGCTCTGCTTTTATAGGTCGCGCTGAGTTCCAGAATAAACTTTGGAAGTGGTTCCCAAAGTGGGGTCCTCAGACACTTTTAAAAACATCTATGATATACCGTAATGCTCTATTATGATATACCTATTTTTTGTGTTCTAAAATATAAATCTGAATTTTAGAATTTTAAAACAATTAGTAGAAGATTCCACTGCTTTTTGAGGGGGGAGGGGTTCAAACTAATTCTAATTGTAAAAATAATTTCAAACTAATGGTTTTAATAATGTCTTTAAATCATGTTGTGTAGCAGATCTGTTTGTCAGCCAAATTGGCTAGACCTCTCTCTTACACTACAAAAAAAAAAAAAGATTCACTGGCAGAACTTTCAACTGACAGTTCATTAAAATTACAGTTTTCGCAATTACAGCTAGATGACACTTCTTGTTATATGTAATGACTGACTATCCTGAACCGTGAACTCGGAAAAAGAACTTTGAAGTGTTTAACTGTGTTTTCCTCTACTTATTTGTGTGAAACCGCAGTCTCCCTGCTCACGTACTTAAAGTCAACGTTAAGAAACAAACTTGATGTCGAGAGTTACTTAAGATTGAAGTTATCAGACATTAAACCCAATATTGCAGAGCTAATTGCAAAAGCAGCTTCATTGTTCACGTTAAACTATGTCTGATATTAATATTATAATTTTGCAAGTTAAGAGAATTTTAATTTTAATATATTTACAATTAAAATATAAGAGTTCTATCATATTTACTGTTTGTTTTATTTTTCAGAACTCAAAAGGGGTCCGAGAGTTTTTAAATTTTTTGGGAGGAGGTCCGCGGACTGAAACGTTTGTGAACCACTGCTCTAGGCTGTTCTATAGGATTTCCGTTACAATATTTTTTTTTTAATGTTACCGTTTGCTTAAAGCACGCATATTTGTGGCAGTGGGAAAATTTTGGGCAACTACGTGGGGAAAAGACGTTTGATTGACCTGGCAACATTTGTTGTTCGTTTCAGCTATTTCGTTACAGGTTTAATGAGTTTACTGGCCTAGAAGCGTGAAGTGTACGGGGAAATGAGCCGGGCACCAGTCTGCCATATATGAGGTTGGTTGTCACTTCACAAAAAAAAAAATACACAACGCGCACATTGTACTTTTGTTGAAATGGTTTAAAACGAAACTACATTTAGAAGGCCTACACTGCATTCTGGTGTTCACGTTAACATACGTACCGAGTAAACGAGATTTTAAGACACTGCTGTAAATTATGTAGCTTTTAGAATCTGTCTAAAATAGGGGCCGTTGTCGTTAATTTTTATTTTGTATCCCCATTCCTTTTATTTTAATTTTCCTTTTATTTGTTGCAATCATTCGTCTCCTGCCGAATGCAACAATTCGCGAATTGTATCTTGCCCGACGCACTGACGTCACGCCCTCCCTTTTACTAACCCTGTTGTTCGCTTTGTTAAATCTCGTCAGTCTCCCATCAAACGCTGTGAGCTGAGCGGCCCGTCGCCGGACTTTCGTCAAGTATGGGAGCCTCAATAACCAAGGTAACTATGATTGTTTTTGAGCTATCGTAAATCAATGCTAGTGGCTAATAATTTTGTGTATTACGTTTGCAACAAAAAATAAATCTTGTAATAGATGTAAAAAGATTGTTATCCGTAACCAACCAAGATGTATCTTGTCTGTAAAGGTCAGCCTCGCCTAAATTTAAATTTCAGTCAGTCAACTTGATGAAAAGACCTCAGATATGTAAGGTTGAGTGTCAGTACTCGTTATATATGTAATTTAAAGTCATAACCTTGTAATGCTATTTTGTAATATTGTAAATTGTAACACGCACTGTATGAATGCATGCGTGCGTGTTAATCGAACGATGTGGGTATAAAAGTGTACTAAAACATGTGAAAACTGTCAGTCCGAAACTTGGTTCAACGTTCCGGACAGAAGACACGAGAACACGAACTTCGTACAGTTTTACACGATCTTCCAACACAGACATAGCAGTGGTTTAGACCAGGTACTGAGGAACACGCGGCCGTAGCGACCAGATACAGCAGGTCGCAAACAAGGATTTATCTGGATTGCCAAGTAACATTTTTACCTTTAACAACTTACGGTGGCAAGTGTTGCATAATCACGAAGCAAAAAACGAGACAAACTAGTTACTCGTCATAAGTGTCAGAAACAATTTTATAAACTTTTGCGATAGATAACAGTGTCAGAAATTTATATATAGATCACAGCGTGTACGCTGTACACCATTTTGTAAACTAGCATCGATTTATGCGGCACCCACATATTTAGCATTTAACATTTTTTATATTCAGTTTTTCGAAAAAAATTAGCTCAGTACTGACCGTTGCTGACTGGCACATAATTAGATAAATTTTGAGGTAATGTTTTTGAAATAAACGGGTCGCAACCGACTCTGCTCACAGATTGACGCATTCAACAATTTCTTTTACTTACACCTCCTCCCTTTACAGAATTATATTAATTATAGAAACACTTGAGAAATAAGTTGTAACACAGGAAAGGTGTCTTAAGCATTTTGATGGATTTAGATATTATGTTATGTTATTGTGTGTGCCGCAGCATATTGGCGTACACAAGTTTTTCAGTATTAATTTATCGGCTAATCGAACACCTCTATCTACACGTTGTACCTCTATCAGTCCGTCAACGTAAGTAAGAGCAGATTCTGTGGTATTGTCTACAAATTAATCGTCTCCTCCTGTCATGTCAATATTTTATTCTTTTCAAAGTAATCGAATTCATTGCCTTTTACACATTTACGAGGAGAACCGCGGCTCTCGTGTCACGTTCTTATCCTCTGCGGTTAATTCACAAGCCGGATAGTCCACCAATGTGTAATCGGGAGTCGATTACTATTTATGATAAGAGACATTCAGCTTGCTGCGTACTAACGCTCGTCGCTTGTTGACGTTTGTTCGTAGCGTCAACAAGGCGCTAACGAATATCGTTTCCACAAGATACAAGCAGTTCTGTTCCGATAACTACTCGTATGCAACAGTGATGGAACAGCTATCATCTTATAAAACATAACCCTCATTACTTATTTTTGAGTATTTCGCAGAGATCCAAATCCTACATGTATTCAGTTAAACTTATTACAGACTGGGGACGAATTTTACATGAAAATCTGTACCCAGTCAGTTACTGTACTCTCGTCTCTTGCAATATCGTGCGTCAGCGAAATGCAATCTTTACAGCCTTAGTTTGTGATAAGACTCTTCTTCATTTACACCACCATCCTTGTCATCGCCTGAATTTTCAGCATTATACGACAGGAAAATAGACCTCGGTTCACGTTCCACACAGGGATCGTTCGGGATGAGCCTGCTTCGCTTTGGTTGGCGACTCATCTAGGAGAAGTTAATTCTTAAGTCCTCCAGGTTAGGGGTTGTACAAAGTGTTGGTAACTCCTCCATGAAAAACTTACATTACTCCATAATAAACTTCCAATAATGAAATTCATGACACAAACAAGAAAATAACACATATACTCAGCCAATAGTATAGAAATTCTCCAACACTTATGATTTAACAATGCCGTAAGTCCAGGAGAATTAGGCTTAAACAGTTTAAACACTTGAGTCGAGGGTCATTTTAAACGTATGGGTCCAGAATAGCAATTTTTTAAAGAGGATGTTGAAAATTGTGTGTGTGCGGTTTTTTTTATAACAACCTGAAAGATATCAACTTTACGAAAACAAATTGAAATGCTTTGTGTCGCTTATAAAAGTAACTTCCCTTTGGATATTTTCTCATCTCTCTACGACAAAAATTGGTCCAGTTATGGCGTTTGGAAGCTGCAGGTTTCTTCATCCGTCACCGCCAATTTGATTTAGCCTACGTAAAGTTTAATCGCCCTGTTTTTTTCAAATAATTTTACAGTAACTAGCAAACAATAACAAGCGTCCGTTTATTTTATTTATCATCTATTTTTTTTCTTTTATAACCTATTTTCTTGTACTAATTAGGCTAAAATGCATGAACCTTGAAAATTTCAACCGTACGTGGAGAAAGGTTTACACAATCGAAACACGTCAGTAACATCCGAGAACATTAGCAGGCGAACAGCAACTAACGTTTGTGAATGACAAATAACTTCTTCTTCTTCTTCTTCTTCTTCTTCTTCTTCTTCTTCTTCTTCTTCTTCTTCTTCAAGGATTAGGCTTGCAGCCTGTTCCTTCTTCACAGCCACCGTTTTATTGCGTTGCCTTATGTTTTTTTGGTATTCTCGAGTCACCCATTCTATTTATGTGTTGTAACCAGTTATTTTGTTTAATTTTATCTATCGAGTATCGTTTATCGTTTATTCAGCTCTTGCCATATGTCTGCATTTCTTATGTGATCTTTTAGGGTGCGTCCTTTGACTCTCCTTAAGAATTTCATTTCAGCAGCTTGAATTCGTTTTCTCTCATTTTGGGACAAATGAATTTACTTCCTAAAAAAAAACGATTCAAGCATCACTTCGTCTCCAGTATCACGACAATAAAATATCGGTATGGAGAACCATACATGACTTCCATATTCTAAGATTTATATTTAAAATCATTTTCAGCCAAACAGCCAGGGAAGGAATTTTAACAAAAAAATACTTCTTTCTTGCCAATAACGTAGTACACATATAAAAAATATTATCCCCCTTCAACTATAATTTTGATTTATAGAAAATTACCCCCAGCCCGTTCAACTAGCCTCTTCATTTATAGATATTTCATCTACGTTTCTACAGTGGATTATTAAGATCTTATCAGGATATTTTATCAAAATTAAGTACTTTACTCATGTTACAACAAAAAATGTTTCAGGTAAACTGCCCTTTCCCCGTAACCGATCTTCACCAAAATCAACAGACATTGAGTTCTCTATAGCTCAGGCACATATGTAAAAAATTATTTGATTCTGTTTGAATTTACGGCAGTTATGGTTCGTCATATAAAAAATTACCCATGTTAAAACATAAAACATGAAATTTATAAAACATATCTAAAATTTATATTTAAAATCATTTTTGAAATAAAATATTTTCATAGAACCTACTAACGCTGGGGAAATCTGAGGAGCCAATCAGAGTTGGGCCTACCTGTCACTCTGCTGAATTTGGTGGAAAGCCCTGTCACTGTCGTCAAAGTATCAGCCTTGACAGGGTCCTCTTTTTCTGCAAAATGGGAGAGGAGGCTTGAGATGGAGTGAGTGACATGGTCCCCACCGCAATGAAGAACCCATTGTTTTATAAAAATATATTTAAATTTTGAAAACTGAAAATTCTTTTCTTGTTGTAAATATTTATATTTTATAATCAAAATGACTTAATCAAAAAACAAACATTATTTTTTTATAATAAGTACTTACATATGTTTCTTAATATGCTTACTTTTTCTTCAATGTTGATGATCATTTCCAAACATTCTGACAAAATTGTATCTACAGAACAGTTAACATTCCCCAGGTTTCCATTTCTGCTAATTTCTCATTACACCTTCCACTGACGTATTATTAACCATTTCATAAACTATCGTATAATCTTTTCAGATTTTGTGGTACAAAATCTGAAATTTTCAGATTGCCTGGCAACAAAATTATTTTATTTTCAACAATTACCATTGTTTGAAAAAGTTTAAATGAATTTTCAAGTACTTTACTCTTGTTAAAACGTAAAAGTTTGCTGGTAAACTACCCCTTCCCCTTAACTGATCTTCACCAAAATCTAAAGGCCTTGAGTCCTCTACAATACACTGATGTATGCAAAAAATTATTTGATTCTGTTTGAATTTGCGGCAGTTATCATTTGCCATATAAAATACGCTTGATAAAAAACGTTGCAGGTAAACTACCCCTTCCCCTCAACCGATCTTCACCAAAAACAATAGGTCTTGAGTACTCTACACATCAGGGCTGTATGGAGAAAATTATTTGATTCTGTTTCAATTTGCGGCTGTTATCGTTTGCCATAGAAAATACCCTTGTTAAAAAAACGTTGTAGGTAAACTACCCCTTTCCCTTAACCGATCTTCACCAAAAACAATAGATCTTGGGTACTCTACAAATCAGGACTGTATGCAAAACATTGTTTGATTCTGTTTACATTTGCGGCTTTTATCGTTTGCCATAGGAAATACCCTTGTTAAAACATAAAACGTTGCAGGTAAACTACCCCTTTCCCTTAACCGATCTGTACCAAAATCGACAGATCTTGAGAACTCTACAATTTAGGGCTGTATGCGAAACATTATTTGATTCTGTTTGAATTGGCGGCTGTTATCGTTTGCCAAACAAACAAAGTTACCCTTGATTAAAAAAAACCGTTGCAGGTAAACTACCCCTTCCCCTTAACCGATCTTCACCAAAATCGAAATTCATTGAGACCTCTACAATTCAGGGACGTATGCAAACAATTATTTGATTCTGTTTGAATTTGCGGCTGTTATCGTTTGCCATAGAAAATACGCTTGATAAAAAAACGTTGCAGGTAAACTACCCCTTCCCCTTAACCGATCTTCACCAAAAACAAAAGGTCCTGAGTACTCTAAAAATCAGGGCTGTATGCAAAACATTATTTGATTCTGTTTGAATTTGCGGCTGTTATCGTTTGCCTTAGAAAATACCCTTGTTAAAAAAACGTTGCAGGTAAACTACCCCATTCCCTCAACCAATCTTCACCAAAAACAATAGGTCTTGAGAACTCTACAATTTAGGGCTGTATGCAAATCATCTTTTGATTCTGTTTGAATTTGCTGCTGTTATCGTTTGCCATAGGAAATACCCTTGTTAAAACATAAAACGTTACAGGTAAACTACCCCTTTCCCTTACCCGATCTTCACCAAAAACAATAGGTCTTGAGAACTCTGTAATTTAGGGCTGTATGCAAATAATCTTTTGATTCTGTTTGAATTTGCGGCTGTTATCGTTTGCCATAGGAAATACCCTTGTTAAAACATAAAACGTTACAGGTAAACTACCCCTTTCCCTTAACCGATCTTCACCAAAAACAATAGGTCTTGAGTACTCTACAAATCAGGGCTGTATGCAAAACATTATTTGATTCTGTTTGAATTTGCGGCTGTTATCGTTTGCCATAGAAAATACCCTTGTTAAAAAAACGTTGCAGGTAAACTACCCCTTTCCCTCAACCGAACTTCACCAAAAACAATAGGTCTTGAGAACGCTACAATTTAGGGCTGTATGCAAATAATCTTTTGATTCTGTTTGAATTTGCGGCTGTTATCGTTTGCCATAGGAAATACCCTTGTTAAAACATAAAACGTTACAGGTAAACTACCCCTTTCCCTTAACCGATCTTCACCAAAATCAACAGATCTTGAGAACTCTACAATTCAGGGCTGTATGCGAAACATTATTTGATTCTGTTTGAATTTGCGGCTGTTATCGTTTGCCAAACAAACAAAATTACCCTTGCTAAAAAAAAAACCGTTGCAGGTAAACTACCCCTTTCCCTCAACCGATCTTCACCAAAAACAATAGGTTGCGAGTACTCCGCAAATTCGGGCTGCATGCAAAAAATTATTTGATTCTGTTTGAATTTGCGGCAGTTATCGTTTGCCATAGAAAAAAAATCTACAGATAGACAGACAGACAGACAGACAGACAGACAGACAGACACACACACACACAGACACTTTTCGGAAAACGACTTTTTTTCATGTTTTGAGTGTAGTAGAATCAGAATCTGCAATAATCTCGAACACGATTTTTTTTGCCATCACCATACTTCCATTCCTTAAGGAATATGGAAGTAAAAAGGCCGCTAATATAACTATAGAATGGATTAACAACTTGAACACGTTTACAAAATCTCACCATTCGTAGCACAATAGCAAATAAATTTTTCGCAAAATAAATATATTAATTTAGTAAAAAAAATTGTAACATTGCGTCATCGACAAATCATGACGATAAAAAAGGCTGCTGTTCTTAAAACACAGCTATATTTTTAACAAACTGCCAGAAATCCAGGTGTAACAACAACACTAATCTGAGCAACAACATTGACGTAGTTAGGAGAAGCAGCATATAAAATTAATATAAATGTTTACTGTAGATTTTAATAAAAACGACGCGACGTCATGGGATGAGGGGAGGGGGGAGAAACATCCCCGTCACTGGCAATAATTGCGCCGCAAATACTACCACACAATACCACCGCGATAACGCGAATACGTTTCCATTAAAAAGCCCCCCAATTACAGCGTTTTTTGACAGTCGGCCGATCGCCCCTTCCCAAATTTATGTGAGGAAATGAATCATATTGGCTTAGGACGGACCGCAATGTGGGCGGCATATTACATTAACGCTGATTGCGCTGCGTGATAGTCTAGTGTCAGTCGACACGACCGCGACCCCAGGCTAACATACAGGCAGGGATCGACGCCGTTAAACAAATTCCGGAAATGCTGGGGGATTGTGATAGAGAGAAAAATAAAACGAGGTGAATGGACGTGCACAGTATGAAAGAATGAAAAAACGGGGGAGGGAGGGAGAGATAGAGAGAGACGAACGATTAGCCTATATCAACAAATAAGAATATTTACATCAGTTGGTAATAAAACGCTATTCAAAAACGGTAGACGGCGGCTAAATCAGATTTGGTTTATTGTAATATGAAAACAGATTTAAGTGTAGGTACCAAGTTACTGCTCACTCTCCAACTATATTTCTGACCTGTGCTAGGTACTACAAATGCTATTTAACTCGTGTAGGTGGAGCCTTGTTACTAACCTCATAATGGTTAGTAAGGTAAAGAAATTAACTTGACCTTGAGGACGTAGCCGCAGCCACTGAGTTTCAAGTAGTCTAGCCGATGAACTAGCCGACTTTCACGTTGAGCTAACCTATCAAAGGTAACAATAAACAAAATAAACAAGGTAAACTGAACAAGGTAAAGGTAGATAAAATACACTGTTATTGCCTCCAGAAGTGGTTATGACTATAAAATAGGTTAATTACCTTTCGTCACACTTCTTATATATCCAAATTTAGGATAACTCGAGTTTCGACATTGTTATGTCATCATCAGATCCTTAAAATGTAGTTTCAACAATATTTTAAGGATCTGATGATGACATAACAATGTCGAAACTCGAGTTATCCTAAATTTGGATATATAAGAAGTGTGACGAAAGGTAATTAACCTATTTTATAGATAAAATACTTCCACGGGCGCTCTACAGCTCAGGTTTTAGGAGAGAAGCTTGAGGAAACGAGGCTTCTACTTGGTAAATGTGTATGAAATATTCCTATTTGTGAACTGGATCCTCCAATAAAAATTGTTTTTCTAGAATTGTGTTAAATTTAAGCCTTGAAACACTGTTCAGCGTTTATTGGAATGCTGGTTGTTCCAGGTTAACAATTGACAATTCATGACAATTTAATTAATTGTTTCAACTTATTTATTTGTTAATTTATTATCCCCCCCCGTGACTCTCTAAGTCCGCTAACAATTAGTAATATATCCCTAACCCTTCTCGTTGTCCCCTATAACTCTACTACCTCATTTTCTTTATAGACGTCTAACTTTACGTTGTTTAATAAACCCGTTAGTTTTGAGCCAAAAACTAAAAAAAAATTACAGGCATTGCTCAAATGCAATGCACAGAGAAGGGCATTGAAAATGCTTCAATAAATCTAAAAAATATATATATTTATGTTCATTCACCAATCAATGAATTCATTCTTCATTCTTCATTTACCAATGTACAGATTATAAGTTAAATGTAGTCGCATTCATAAGCGAAGTTTTATATGTGTACTACGTTATCGACAACAATGAAGTAGTTTCTACGGAAACTCACCGGTTCCCATTTTCGATCACACACCAGCGATTGGCCGCAAATGTGCGACACGTCCTTATAAACATTTTCAATGTTAAAATTTATTCATGAACGTTTCCGATCCACACATACCTCAAACAATCGTGGAAATAAATGTGGTCAGTGTAGGGGATTAAACATGACTGAGAAGCCCTGCTGCAAGATGCTATACACTCGCAATTCGTGCACTATTCAGCGTACGTGTCTGAGCAACGATACCAGTACCTGGTATCTCGTGCTGCTCCGCAAACTATCAAAACATTTCAGATTATTACTGAAAATAAATTACAAACAAATCTCACTACTGCCAGTAGGCCTATTGGACTGGTAAGGAGTGTCTCTGTGACTTTTCTGTTGACTCTGCAAGTCCAGCTGTATGACGTTTTTCTACAAAAAATTTAATTTTGCTATTTTTTATTGATGACCACTCTCTCAGGAAGGCTCGGCAGTTAAACGATGACTTTTCAGCTACCTCATCACGAGTTCTCTTAACGTGATCTTCGACAACGCTTCGATGTGCACCGACTAAAGCTTTTGCCATCTTTAGAAACGCTTAAAATAATCGTTCGGCTCATGCAGCCCCCCCCCCCCCAGGCTCTGTAAAGTTTCAACCTAGTTGTGCTGCAGAGTTTCATACGCACACGTTGTTCTTTGGGGGTCTTCCTTAGTCTCTTTTTCAATACACTAACGGACAGTTTCGCACGTCCCGCACTCAATCTGATACAACTCAAAGATTAATGCTTACAGTGGAACAGAATAAATGGCAGTTTCTTGTCAAAAACTGCCGCTTGGCGCGCCCAATACTCGCAGTGCGTTGCATATGCGGGTTGGTACATTATTGAAAAAGTCCGGTCTTTTTTTTAACACACCTCCTTTGTCTTGTGAAGCTTGCAAGTCTCTAACTTTTTTCTCGTCCTAGTATCCAACCTTCCCTGGATTACTATGATAGCTTCCCACAGTGGCCCATCTATAATTTCGCGGGGGGGGGGGGTCCCGTCGAGATGGGTTCATGAAAAACCAACAAAGGTTACGTCTCAATCAATATTAGTATCTTCAAAAGGTTGAAAAACGTCTGATAACACCCTGAAATATGTACCATTAAAGTAAATGATAATAACACATAAAAATATCCGTTATTGAAACATTGTTTACAAGATACTTATTGACTGAATTGATTTTCCTATATTTCATATGTCAAACGTATACGCTAGTGGTGTGTAATAAACCTGTTTGTATATTTCAAAAAGGGTTATTACTATATTAGCGTAGTAATATAAAAATAAAAATACAGCTGAATAAAAATAATAATAATAAACAGTCTAAACATTAAGAGATTAACAAAATTCCTCGTCAAATTTTGGTACATTCTAGGGGGGAGGGGTCCGGTCCCGTTTGCCCCCCCTGTAAATACACCCCTAGCTTCCCAGGAAAAGTCGGCAAAAGTCCTGCTTTTCGCCCACTGTTCCCTTCATGAAAATATTGCACTTTGCTCTACGGAATGCAAAAACCATACGCATATTGATAAACGAAATAACGTTGTCCAGCGAGGTACTTGCTTATTTATATACAGTGACACTCCTGACTTAACATTTTCATTTGTAATATCATCTGTTTAACCTTCTACTAAACACTCTTCGTATTGTTCCTTTCGTTAATTTTAATTAAGCAGGAGAGGCTGTTTATTTTAATATAAGTCTCCTCTCGCTTTTATAGTCCTGTATGGTGTGTGTGTGTGTGTGTGTGTGTGTGTGTGTGTGTGTGTGTGTGTGTGTGTGTGTGTGTGTGTGTGTGTGTGTGTGTGTGTGTGTCGCGCGTGCTCGTGATGATGTTTGTAGAAAACTTATACTTTCATATTTACCACAGTGACGAGTGCTTTGCTTATTGATTTCAACGTGGGTGTGCGAAGCCATTCACAGAACGGCGTAACTGACGTGGCGGACGAATGTAGGTCAGGATTCTGAATTGCTCCATCGCGCGCGTGCTCGAGCAAATGGAGCCTTTATATTTCCGTCCGTTGAGTGCACGAGTGAGAAAGGAATATTGAAACATAACTTTTGATTGTAGAAAAACTTGCGAATGGAGATACCGAGTCGAATCGAGAGAGTACTGACACAAATCGGGACCAACGTCTGCACACATGTAAGCCGCAACACAACGCTCTCACAAGGCCAGACTACTCTAGACCAGTGGTTCCCAAAGTGGGGTCCGCGACAATCGAGAGAGTACTGACACAATCGGGACCAACGTCTGCACACATGTAAGCCGCAACACAACGCTCTCACAAGGCCAGATTACTCTAGACCAGTGGTTCCCAAAGTGGGGTCCGCGACAATGTTTCAGGGGTCCGCGGACACTTTTAAGAAAAAATAGAATATACTGTAATTTTCTCTTATTTTGTATGCTCTAAAATCTAAATTTTAGAATCTTAAAACAGTTAATTGTAGATTCCAGTATTTCTTTTCTTTTATTCAAACTAATAGTAATTGTAAAAGTAATTTGAAACTAATGACTTTAATAATGTCTTTAAATCATGTTGTGTAGCAGATCTGTTTGTGAGCCGAACAGACTAGACGGCCGCATCAACGCTGCATTGATCACGCTTTGTTAGTCTTCGTATAAGCACTGTATCTTGTTTATAAGCACTGTATCTAAGCAATACGTTTTACCATGTAGGTGATTTTAGACCTAAGTAGCTGAATTTCAACACATGTGGCTAGAAAGTCAGAGCCGAGGTTGGCAACGCAACCGGAACTTAAAGAGTCAATGTTGAAATTATCAGACATTAAGCTCAATATTGCAGAGCTAATTGTTCAAAAGCAGCTTCATTGTTCACATTGAACTGTATTTGATGCCATTAATATTATAATTTTGTAAGTTAAAAGAATTTTGATTTTAATTAAAATGTAAGAGTTTGTATCATATTTACTGTTTGTTTTATTTCAGAACTCAGACGGGGTCCGCGGACTGAAAAGTTTGGGAACCACTGCTCCAGACTCTAGACTCTGTTCAGGCGTCCAACTTAAAAACGGCCGAGGGCCTCAATTGTACTCAGGAGTCTGCCGGCGGACCGCAACATAGGCGATTAATTTTCGACAAGTAACGTAAAAAATAACAAAAGACACTACAGTAAACTATCGATTAGGGTTTATACAAGGTGCGCGCGGCGGTCAATGGATTTTGAAGGGACACTTTACAACCTCAAGAAGGTCTATACAAGGTGCGCGCGGCGGTCAATGGATTTTGAAGGGACACTTTACAACCTCAAGAAGGTCTATGCAAGCTGTGCGCGGAGGCAACTCTTGGGTGTATACAAGGTGCGCGCGAGGCGACATTTTAGTTACTCAATATTATATTCTCTTATTTCAGTTCCGTCTTGTGACTACTTCTAGTAGCTTTGCCACGCGTTTAGGAACGATCGCACCATTTTCAGACGTAGGCTATATACCCCTCATACGAGAACTTCAAACATTAAAATTTTAATTAAACTGAAATACATGAACAACAAAACTGTTTCAAGTACACGCTACTTGAACAGTATAAATGGATATCTTTTGGTATCTAAATATTTTCGTCTTATTCGTTTGATTTCTGTTTAGTTATATTTTCTAAAACTTAGGCTTTTTTACTAACATACATAAACATTCACGTTTGAGATTACAGTATGTAGGCCTAAACAACCGTTTGTCACTGAGGGTAACAGTGCCTATTCCAATAAATGTGAAGTGTTTCATTCAACGCTAACAAACATGTTCAGTGCCCCACATAGGTCTTTGCTTTACTAGAGGTACCGAAAGATACACAAATTACTTCGTATGTCGGTATAAACACAAAGATAATAAAAAAAAAGTTAAATTCGAAGTTTGTTAAGAGACAATTTTTAAGTAATATTAAATCTGCTTTAAGAAACGAAAAAAGTCACTAGGTTGGAATTTATAAAAAAAGGATCATGTGTATATTAAAAGGAGTAAAGCTTTCTGTAATAGTGTAATCCTATTTTATTATTTAAATTTTGTATTGTAGTGATAATAGAAGTATTGTACTGTGTGAGGTTTTGTATTGCATATTTTTATAGTGTTGAAGAACGGGTGTTTACAAAATGGTTTGTAATGATTGCGATATGGTGTATATCGGTCAGACAGGTTTAAAGAACATCTACCTAAAAATGACTTAAATGCCTGTAAATCAGAATATGCCGAACACTTAATGGTGCATAACCATAATTATACCGACTTTGACACCAACTGCAAGCCATTGCATCTCTGCAATAAGGGACGATACATGAACGCAGCCGAAGAATTTGAAATATACCGGGCGTTTAAATGCAATCTTAGTAACATGCTAAATGGCCAGCTGAATTTTAAATCACATCAGCTATACGATATGGTTGTGGACAAATTCATATTAAGCAGGAATAGACAGCAATCGATGGTGGGGCGTTGTGACGAGACCGTAGAGGAGTTGCAGGCAGTGCATCGCGAGCCGGCAAAGGGTGCGCACCCAGACATCGGTTAACTTGTGTAGTGTGTTTTATTTTAATGTGTAGTAGTTTAGTTTTAATGTGTTAACGACGTCCACACGAGACTGAAATCTGAAGATGGGGCCTTGAGCCTCGAAACGCGTTATTTAATTAAATACAATAAGAAGTCACACGACGGATGAAAAAAAGGTAAATTAATTTTAATCTGTATTGAATCGTGACTTGGATACCAAAGAACATGAGTTTAAAATTTTTTAGTGTTTTCTACTGTACTATTCAAACTAACAATATACTAAAGGTATTGTAACAAAAGTGTGTGTTTTAACGGATAACTTCGAATAATTCCACATTAGCACTTCCAACGGCCAAATTTCTAATTCTTGAATCTAACCACAACGCATATATTAATTTCAGCTATAATAGTTTATATACAACCACGAAAGTGACAACATAAATTATAAATCAGCGGCCCTCTTTTCTTTTCACATCTGGCTTAGAGCGACCAAAACTGACCGCCGCGCGCACCTTGTATAAACCCTCGGAAAGGACCCATTGACCGCCGCGCGCACCTTGTATAAACCCTGGGAAAGGACCCATTGACCGCCGCGCGCACCTTGTATAAACCCTCGGAAAGGACCCATTGATCGCCGCGCGTACCTTTTATAAACCCTCGGAAAGGACCCATTGATCGCCGCGCGCACCTTGTATAAACCCTCGGAAAGGACCCATTGACCGCCGCGCGCACCTTGTAAAACCCTCGGAAAGGACCCATTGATCGCCGCGCGCATCTTGTATAAACCCTGGGAAAGGACCCATTGATCGCCGCGCGCACCTTGTATAAACCCTCGGAAAGGACCCATTGATCGCCGCGCGCACCTTGTATAAACCCTCGGAAAGGACCCATAGATCGCCGCGCGCACCTTGTATAAACCCTCGGAAAGGACCCATTGATCGCCGCGCGCACCTTGTATGGCAAATTTGAGATTTCTTGACCGCCGCGCGCACCTTGTCAAATCTACTCCCATCGATTATCCTCGGTAACTCGCGGATTTTTTTTAATAAGCAGAAAAAACTTTCGACTTCTGTTCAATTAATCTCAATACACTAGTTTATTAACTACAGTTAACAATATTCTATCAAAATTATTTAAGTTATGTAAAGGTATGTCCGGCGGACGGAGCGTGTCATCGCTCACCGACAAGCACTGTCTTGTTTGTCTTTCGGTAGCTGGCTACTGTGAGTCATCCGGGCCATATAAACGTTTCTGCGGCTGTGGGAATATTAATTTTCTCAGTATGTTTGTCTTTATAATTACGCGATATAATTGAAAGCCGTTGTACTCTGACATTGACTTACTGACATATACTTTTTTTTTAGTCCCTGGTTAGTACATGTGTTGGACCTCTCACGCCAGTCCGTAATGTCCTCTTAAAGTACAGTTGAACCCTAGTAGCTTCGGGCTCGGACCGCTCGTTCTTCCCTCACGACGGACTGGTGTTCGTTGAGTTCTGCGTTGGTTCTAGTGAGAGAGGGAGGCATCCTGACTCCACACCGCCATATAGTGTTCCGCTATTGCGCCGGAAGACGGAGGAAAAGTCGGATCTCCGGGGGAGATTCCTCGGGATCTAACTCTCCTCTCCCCCCGGTGTTCACGTGTTGAGAAATGGGTTCGTGGGGGCTGCTGGTTTCACATGGTGATGGTAGATTAAGACACCCCCCAAATCTTTCTGGGAGAGTATAGTACGAGCCGCGCCACCAGTCTGATGCCTTAGTATGCATTTTCCAATCTCCGGGTCTCTTGCCGTTCAAGTGACATGTATTTTTCTTTTTTCTGACGTTTTTTTTTAATTCATACGTTTTCGGTAATTCATTCCTAAATCTAATCCCTGTTGCGCATCAAAACTTGGGAGACGTTTATTTGGATTTTGTGCAGACCTGTATAACTTCTGTGCGCATATAAGTAGTAGGCCTAACTTCATAAATACTCACTGTTAGACCATACATCTGTGATACACGTAAGACAATTTATCAGTACAACTTCTTCTGACGAAATGTCAGTCCGTGTGAATTAGTATTTAAACTGCGTAGAAAATGTGATTATTAGTTACACAGCTCCAGTATGTATCCATTGCTACTTGGCAATATCCCGCTTAATACGCGATTTTCACGCGGTCGCTTAATGAGCGTCTTAAAGGGGTTTTACTTTGAATGAACAGCAAAGGTCAACAAACAATGCAATTATATTCTACCCTTTTTTACACACATTGTGGATTATCTGCGGCGATCGCGCCACCCAATTCCGCGGATGATCAGGAGTTTACTGTATTTAACTGTTGTTGCAATCATTCGTCTTCAGCCGAATGCAACAATCCGCGAATTGTACCTTGTCCGACGCACTGACGTCACGCCCTCCCTTTTACTAACCCTATCGTGCTTTGTTAAATCTCGTCAGTCTCCCGTCAAACGCTGTGAGCAGAGCGGCCCGTCGCCGGACTTTCGTCAAGTATGGGAGCCTCAATAACCAAGGTAACTGTGATTGTTTTTGAGCTATCGTAAATCAATGCTAGTGGCTAATAATTTTGTATATTACGTTTTTAACGAAAAGAAGAAAACTTGTAATAGATGTAAAAAGATTGTTATCCATAACCAACCACGACGTATCTTGTCTGTAATAGTCAGCCTCGCCTAAAACTACAATTTCAGTCAGTCAACTTGATGAAAAGACCTAAGATATGTAAAGTTCAGTGTCAGTACTCGTATTATATGTAATTTGAAGTCGTAACCTTGTAATGCAATATTGTAATATTGTAAATTGTAACTACGCACTGTATGAATGCATGTGTGCGTGTTAATCGAACGATGTGGGTATAAAGTGTACTAATGTACTAAAAGATGTGAAAACTTTCAGTTCAAAACTTGGTTCGACGTTCCGGACCGAAGACACGAGAACACGAACTTCGTACAGTTTTTACACGATCTTCCAGCACAGACATAGCAGTGGTTCAAAGCAGGTACTGAGGAACACGCAGCCGTAGCGACCAGATACAGCAGGTTGCAAAAGGACTTATCTGGATTGCCAAGTAATATTTTTACCTTTAATAACTTACGGTGGCAGTTGCTGCATAATCACGAAGCAAAAGCGAGACAAACAACACTCATCATAAGTGTCAGAAACAATTTTATAAACTTTTGTGATAGATAACAGTGTCAGAAATTTGTAAGTAGATCACAGCGTGTACGCTGAACATCATTTTGTAAACTAGTATTCATTTATGCGACAGCCCCATATTTAGCATTTAACATTTTCTATACTCTATTTTCAAAAAAAATTAGCTCAGTACTGACCGTTGCTGACTGGCACATAATTAGGTAAATTTTAGAGGCTCGTAATGTTTTTGAAATAAACGGGTTGCATCCGGCTCAGCACACAGATTGATGCTTTCAACAATTTCTTTTACTTGCACCTCCTCCCTTTATAGAATTATGTTAATTATAGAAACACTTGAGAAATAAGTTGCAACACAGAAAAGGTGTCTTAAGCATTTTGATGGATTTAGATATTATATTATGTTATTTGTGTGTATGCTGGACACTTCCGGGGCCCAGCAGCGGGAAGTGCCGCAGCACTGTAAATGAGCAAAAAAAGTAATTTGCTCATTTAACAAACCTTTCTACATATCTTAAACATCACACTCTATTACATCAGTATAATAATGAAGATATAACAAAGATATTAAACATCTCATGAAATTTTCGATGTGAAAACTGAGGTCGATCTACTGCAGCTACTGAACCAATGTCCATAGCAATACGTTTTCACATCCAGCTGAGTTGTTGCTAATCTCTGTAGGTAAAGCGGATAAAAATCTGTAAGGTGACTTCTGCTGTAGTTCTTGATTAACTTCATTGAGTAAAACACGCGTTCACAAGTACATGTGTACTTTCAAACTTCGACGTCATTTTTTTGTCAAAAATCGTTCAACAGGTAGCAGCTTAAAGATGTGCAACTTATGTCTTATCTTGCCTCTTCTGCAGGACGGGATTGGCTTGTAAATGACACCTGATTATTCGCTTAATTTGGTTATATTTTTAGGAGAACAGAGTTTCCTATGTAGCGGCCCAACTTGCGACCCCTAATTCTGAGGACTAGTTAATTCTTTATCACAAGTTTTTTCTTCCCTTATACTGACTTTTCCAAGCCGTTAAAGAACATAGGATCAACCGTAGGATCAATCATAGCCCCCTATATAGGATCAACCGTATTGGAGATTACAAAGAAAAATTCAGTTGCTCCAAGGTAAATGTGTGTGTGTGTGTGTGTGTGTGTGTGTGTGTGTGTGTGTGTGTGTGTGTGTGTGTGTGTGTGTGTGTGTGTGTGTGTGTGTGTGTGTGTGTGTGTGTGTGTGTGTGTGTGTGTGTGTGTGTGTGTGTGTGTGTGTGTGTGTGTGTGTGTGTGTGTGTGTGTGTGTGTGTGTGTGTGTGTGTGTGTGTGTGTGTGTGTGTGTGTGTGTGTGTGTGTGTGTGTGTGTGTGTGTGTGTGTGTGTGTGTGTGTGTGTGTGTGTGTGTGTGTGTGTGTGTGTGTGTGTGTGTGTGTGTGTGTGTGTGTGTGTGTGTGTGTGTGTGTGTGTGTGTGTGTGTGTGTGTGTGTGTGTGTGTGAAATTTACAAGAGTATGTAGTATAGGGTACAAAACATAAAGTACGTTTATTTCACACGAACATCATCCAAAATATCGAAGACAGTCCTTCCAGACATTGTCTCCATAGTCACAGAATTTCGAAATAGTTGAACATTTTAAATATATGGGCTATGACCTCGCCCACTATTGCAGCCATGATTCAGAGCAGAAAGTTAAACAGGTTCAGCAGTACCGGTATGTGCATAACTACAAATTAGATTTTTAAAAAATAAGACAAGGAGAGAAAAGACAAGGTTAAGACAAGGATAACCACAGGGCACGCGAAGAGATTACAAGTACCGTAACCTTTATTTACAGAATACATTACATTTAGGTTGTTTTTGGTTCTGCCCGGGAATCGAAAACGGTACGTCTGGATTAGGAGCGAAGGTCATACACTCTGGTCCGTCAACCCCGTAATTCAATTAAAATAATTGAATTTAGAATCCGGAGAACAAACGTCTGCAGACAAAAATAAACGGCGTTTCAAAAGACAAACACACGAACACGACAATGAACAGCCGATTGGTCTAGAAACAGCTGTGTCGGTGACGAGGAGGAAATCCTATGTTTAATTGCGTTAACAATTCAAGCGTCAGTTGGGTTCGCTTAACCGATGACGGGAGGCTTAACCTAACCTAATTACCGGTCTGCTGGAAACTAAATAACAGTGATTATAACCTCATTTACTGCCATTATCGATAATTATAAGCCGCAAATAATTATATTCCTAACGCTGTCACTGTAGTCGTTAATTCGTTAAATATTCTTAACTTTGTAGGCTAACAGGACATGCAACTTCAGAGTAAAAACGATTCACGCAAAGTCTTGGTTGTCAGAATCCCTATTTCATTGAGCCACTGGCGGCCCGTGCTTGGGTTGCACGGTTGCACAACCCCCATTAAATCGCCAATTGTATTTTAAATTATAGAATTATGAATAAAACAATCATACTAACTAATAATAGCGTTTTCACGCTAAATAATCGTAATTAATCATTTGGCGATTGAAAAGCGCAGTGCAGTACTAAAAACTGTACACGCTCTTGCCGCGGTGTACACGGCAAGAGCGCATCAACTGTGACGCGCTTTGTATATGGGGAAATACTACTTGTGTATTTTATGGTGGCCGGCAACCTTGGTGAAAGTGATATGCGCAGAACGCTGTTTTTTGTCAGTGTAACGGCACATCTCACCGAGTGCGTAAGTGTTGATACGTTTTCAAAAACATTTACCATGAAGCATTTACGTTATAGGCCTGTATTTCATTTAATTATTATTTTCTACACAAGAAACATATCCTACGCTACGAAAATTTCATCAACTTCTTAAATCTAGTGTAAACTTTAAAGGTAGCTTATCGTGTTTAAGAAAAGTTATTACAAACTTAGGGTTTAAATGGAAGAAGATTAGAAATAAAGAAGTGTATCAAATGAACGTCAAGAGATAAGGGCAAAAAGAATTTAATATCTCAGGAAAATAAAACAATTCAGGACAGAAAAGCGGCCAATACTAGTAATTATTTATTATTTACATTATGTAACAATTAACAATGTTCCGGTTTTGCAAATACATATTTGATAAAATTTCAAGTAATACTGAGTAAAATTACAAATAGTAGTTAGTTGAATGAAATCCCGAAATGTCAACAATGTGTAAAACCGAGTTGAAATCATTAAATAGTCAACGGCACCCATAAAGCCGGACGTTTTTGAAATGAAGTGTTACAACTGAGCACACTTAATCTCCCCACTACCCTCACTTTTCGCGCAGCTATGAAGCGGCCACCGTAAAGTAACGCGATTGTACACACTTGAGTCTGCAGACTGACAGCGTGAAGCCACTCGGGCAACTTCGGCAACCTTCGTTCTCATCTATGCCCGCCTATATTCTGTTGTCAGATGTGAGTTAGGTAAACGTTTGGTTAAAGTTTGTGTATTTATTTTAGCACAATAATTTTATTAAGTTCACGGCTTCAAATACGTAAACTCAAGAGTAAATTTTTCGTGTATTCAAGTGTCTGTGTGTATTCGTGTATGGTTATACACCTATAACCTATACATGTCCTGTAAGCATTTCGATGTTTCATTTTAAAGTTTTGTCATTTTATTTTTAGTGTAACAGTTTTTATTAGGTACACGCGCTGTAAGTATTCTCGAAGATAAATAATAAACACAATTGAGAATAAATTCATATATCATTTCTTACATTTATAACCTTAATTGTATAAATACAACTATTTCACTAACGACTCGGAACACAAAACTTTGTGTTCGGAGTCGTTAGTGAAATAGTTGTATTTAGTTAAGTAACGGACACATCATGGACAACGAAATCCTAGAACTTAATTGTATGTTTTGTTTCAGCGTTTATCACTCCAGAAACAAAAATAATTGATTAAATTGACTCCAGATAAATACGAAACCAACCTGCGAAGTTAGTGCACAGGTAAAGAGGAGTTTTACCACAACTGATTACAGCAATATATATATCAAAACCAACATTGCGAGTACAAAAAACTGAACTTAAAAACCGGCAAAACAGTATAAAATAAGTTTTCTTAATAAACGTATATTTCATATACTAATGCGACGATGTCAAAAGGTTCATATTTATCTGGGGAGCCAGTGAAATTGTGTTAGTTTCTGGAGGAAACAAAGGTTAAAACAAAAACTACAATTATTCAGGGTAATAAATGGAGTACAACGATATGGTTAAATTAATTCTATATTATGTTTTAATATTTAACTGTGACCACAATCAATATTCATTTTAATATTCACTTCATCCGCTATGCACACAGGAAAACCCCGATTTGGATAAAAATACGTGGATTTCATTATACACGTTAAGTGTGGAGTGTAGGTTGACGAGAGAGTAGACAATAGCGGCGGACGAACAGTAACAAGTTGCCCGAGTGGCTTCACGCTGTCAGTCTGCAGACGCAAGTATTGTACACTGGAGTAGTGCTGTGGCTGGCTAGACTCGGGTGCTCCTATTGCTAGGCTCTCTTGGTGTGATTAGGGACTGCAAACCCCGCTTGTTCGTTACGGGGCCACCAGTCTGTTGGTAAATAACACGTGGTGCGCCAGGTAGGAATTAGTAATTTTATGTTGTTATGCTACTTGAGTTAGTGTCGGTCGAATTTTTTGTGGATTTCGTTGTTAGTGTCAGTTAAGTGTCAGTCCAATGCATCGTTATATGTAAATAGCAGTACATATAAAGGATTAAGGTGTAATAGTGTAAGATATTTATTATATTTAAATGTTAGGACGCGATGATTTCTGTCGTAAACTTAACGAAAACGCTGTTCAGTTTACGTCATATTGAGAAAAGAAATTAAATTACGAGAGTAGGTAGGTTACACCAGATCTTTCAAATTTAATGAAATTGTAAAATCAGGTAACAGAATATTTAATCGTAAATTTAAAAAAGATTTATACAGTAAATATTCATGGTTATGTGGGTGACACTAAAATTGCATTATTTTGTTTTCCTTACGTATTGTTTAGCGGGGAGGAGACTTGGACATTTTCTGTTCAGATAATAAAACAATTTAATACCATCCAACCCAACTGCAACCCCCAAATTTTTCAACCACCAGCCGCCACTGCATTGAGCAGGGAGAAAAATCGTACTCTCCTCAAAGTCGCAGTTACGCTTTTCGATTAACCGATTATTTCTACATGAAACAATCAAGGTTACATTAAACAGTATTTTATAATTCATGTGTTCACTTAGTAACCTGGAACACATCTACAAAATTTTTATGATCTGAATATAAACAGCTAATACAGGAGAAAGCATAGAACATTTAAAAATTACAAAGAAATATAATTTTTGTCTCATCTAAATACATGTACTGTCTGGTCGCAATTTCCGGATCGAGGTCGACCTTCTTCACCAAGCAGCCGTTTGTAAGCCAAGTGAAGATGAAGTAACAAGACATGGAACGGTTCGCGCAAATCGTAGTGCTGGCATGGAAGGCAGTGAAGAAAGTGAGGTGTGAGGTGTCCAAACATGTGACACAACCATGTGACACGCCATCCATGCTGCTGTTCTGAACACAAAATGATTGGTCTTAAAGAAACACGTCAAAGGTACGCATGCACAATGAGATCTTTTGACATAGCGCAACAGACAGCCGTTTATGTCTAATTATTTTAGCTGTAGGATGAAAAAGTGGTAGTAGCCGTTTGCCTACATTAGAGAGAATAAAGTTTCCCCTCTACTCAGCGTCTCCGATACGAGGTAATGTTTGCAGCTTAGAGCGCCCCATAACGCCCAACTATGCCTACTGTGGTTTCCATCGATGTATACTATATGGATCGCGTGCTGCCAAGCAAAGTGAACGGCAGAAAACGGTCCGAAGCACGTATAGCTTCCCACACAATGGTTGGCAATAAAGCGTTTGGCGCTGAGTTAACGCGTGTATTAAACGAGTCTTTCAGTCAGTAATGCACTTGTTTTGTTTTTACTTTTGCCTAACTGATAACAGATGACAATAACTTAAGCGTTCACACTCATTTTACTGATTTTGTATCAAGCGGAAAATTAATTAGGAGCGTCATTAGACGTTTTAAAGATTGTAAAATATATGTATAATTTATTGATTATATCTGACAGTAAACTTAATACCAAAAAATGATTATATCAGCTTGCAAAAACTTTCCCGGCACAGTGTTTAGAAAACATATTTCAAACAATGATTTTTCTGAAGACAGCCATGAAGTGAAACTTATCAAATTAGTAGTGACATTATTTTATAAAATCTTGTGCTATAATACTGCTAAGGAAAGAACCGCTGCAGCTACCTTCTCTAAGCTTGGTGTCTGCCAAAAGTTAAATAAATTTGTATTATTTAGTAATGTTTAATGTAAACAATTTTTATAGAGTTAATTCGTAGCTAATTAAATAAAATTAAAAAAATTAATGTAAATTAGCATTCTTTATTGAACACTTATTGACCATTACTTATTGACCATGGCGAGCGTATACGCCAGCTTCTTTTACGCAATAAACATTTTAAAGTTTACGGCTCACGTCTTTTATTCTTTGTTTCTGTTATCCTTATCTTTATTAGTCTGGCTTCAATAATAAATGTTCATAAATAAGAACGCAACAGAACTGTTTATGAACGCAACAGAACTTAGCGATAAACTTAAATAATGTGTCAGAATACTGAAATCGTACAGTGAAACAAATGAGTTTATTTTGGAAAAGAACTTATTAAAAACCTCCCACTTTGGAGTCATTAATTGTTAAAATGACACAGCTATACCATTTAACACAAAATATAATCCGCTAAACCAACAAAAGCTATAACAAAGCAGAAATGTCAGATTTTGTACAGGTACAGTATACAGCATACGCAGTGTTCTTGCCAACCACTGATGCAGCGGTCGGACCGAATTCAGTGAATGCAGCACGCGATCCATATAGTATACATCGATGGTGGTTTCCTTCCAGTACTCAGCCATGCTTCTTCCATCTTACAGCCTGTTCGATCATAAACTCACGGCAGGACGATAACTGTCGGTTTACAATCGGAAAACTTTGGTGCATCTAATCGCCTAAGTCCAACGCTTCCTATACTTCGTTGTACGATTGGCGTGTATTGCCAAACTTCTTTAGGAAATTTAGAATCCTATTCAGATGAGCAATCCATCACTCTTTTCTTTCTGCAATACGGTCTTGGATATCAGAACTCTGCGAATTTCTTTACAGAGTCTCGCTCTTCGTGTAACACATCACAAGAATCTCATGTCCGATGCGCAGGTGTTCCAATAATGTAACCCAAGTTTCAAAACCATGGAAACATGTACTGGCGCAGCCATTACCTTACAAAATGTTAGTCGAGTCTCTTTCCATGTTTTCCACGACAACATTCGACGAATTGAACCACATATTGACTGAAACTTAGCCAACATCATAGCCCACAGCATAAGCGATGTCACAGTCACAGCCAGGAAATGTGACACCTGCTCTGTATTCTTATTATCCAGTACGACATTAGTTCGCAAGGAGTATTTGCCCACACAGTTTTTAGTCTTCTGCACGGAGATTTTCATGTTGTAATTCGAACAGACTTGCTGTAATTAGAAGATCAATCTCTGGAGCTCGCAGTCATTGTTTTGGATGATTACTTGATCATCCGCAAACACCATTGTATTCGTGTATATTCTATTATTTACTTTTATTCCCAGATCCTCTCAAAATTTCCACTCTCTACCTACGTCATCAATATAGATATTAAACAGTGTTGTAGATAGGCTACAGCCTTGTCGCATTTAATGTAAATCTTCTCTGATAAATCCTCTCCTATAGACAATACTATTCTTTTACAATAGCATAAGCACTTTATAAAGCCTACAAGACGTGTAGGATAACCCCTCTTACACATAATGTCCCACAGAATGGACACTGTTACGTAATACGGAACGTTCTACAAGTATCTCGGCTACCCTAGCAGAGCCCAGCTGTAATATGTGTGTGCGTACATGTCGGTGCTACTTTGTGATGAAAGACAATTATGTGACACATCATGCGTCAATAATCGAGGCTATTCCAGGCCATACCGGTCGCCGCACTATGTTCAACGCCAGTTTGCTAGGTTTCTAGTGGATTATAGAGCGCCTGTAATTTGCTCGACACCTCATCCAGAAAGTGGCCGATTATTCTGGCATACTCTGGCACCAATCTCAGCGGAGTATAAATATAAGCATCCAGCGACGGTCAGTCAGTTTACGTCGGCGATTACTCAGTGCGTTTAAGTGGCGATTTATTCAAGTGAGATTCGAAGTATTGTGGCGAAGTGTTATTGTGTTATAACTGTGCGGGACTCTATTAGTTGACAGTATTATTGCGTGTGATCAAATTTTGCTCGGATTATTGAACAAGTTGATTATAAGCTGTATTTGTGATTAATTAAAGCTGGTGATTAGTGACTTAATTGGTGTCTTGTACTTTGTTTTCCACTGTACCATACGACGATCAGTGAGACCATCGTAACAATATCTTAACTCTATCAAATACTTGCTCACAGTCAATGAAGGAAAGGTGTGTCTCCAAATTAAATTCCCTTCTTTTCTCAATCAGTAATTGCAAAGAGAATATGTCCTCAATGCAAGACCGGCCCTAAAGAAATCCTGCCTTTATGTCAAGGAGTAAAACGTCCGAGATAGCAAAATATCAAAATTTTTGTCAGGCAAAATGACAACGGCATTTTGCACGACTAACACAATTTTACCTCTTTATTTTTGTCATTAAATATTGTGTGTTAGTAGCAATAAGACTTTTAATAAAATTTTATTAGCCAATGATTGTGATAAATGGTAATTTCTATAATCATATTAATAAACGTGGTCTGTATTAAGTTAAGAACAATGTTTTTTTTACTATGTTATTCATTATAAATAATTTCGAACAACAGTTTTAATCAATTAAACAAAAGAAGAGAATAAAAATTATCATTAAAATCAATTATATAATGTTCTCCAGTTGAAGAAACTGATAATACCGTATCTTAATACATGACTTCCATGTTCTAAAATTTATATTTAAAATCATTTTCGAAATGAAATATTTCCATAGAAACTACTTCTTTCTTCAGAAGTACTGTGGTCACGAACGTATACTACCTCACGTTAACGCACTCGATTTTTACTGATGATAGCAGTCGATGGCACTGCCGAAACGTCTGATTTGCAGAAAACATGTCCACGGCCAAACAGCCCGGGAAGGAATTTTAACAACAAACTACTTCTTTGTTGCCGATAACGTAGTACACATATAGAAAATTACCCCCTCCCCCTTCAACTACCCATTTCATTTATAGATATTTCATCTACCTTTCTACAGTGGATTATTATGACCTTCTTTTCAGGATACTTTACTTATCAAAATTAAGTACTTTACTCTTGTTAAAACATAAACGTTGCAGGTAAACTGCCCCTTCCCCTAAACCGATCTTCACCAAAATCAATAGGCCTTGAGTCCTCTACAACTCAGGCACATATGGAAAGAATTATTTGATTTGTTTGATTCTGTTTGTTATCGTTTGCCATAGAAAAAATTCTACAAACAGACACACACACAGACACCCAGACACAGACACTTTTCCGAAAATGACTTTTCTTCATGTTTTGAAGGTAGTACAATCAGGATCAGCCCTTATTTCGAACATGATTTTTTTCGCCATCACCATACTTCCATTTCCTTATGGAACATGGAAATAAAATCGGTATCCAAATTTATAACCACTGGATTCTAATGCCAACTTTCAACAGCAATCAAAACGTGTAAAAACTTTGGAAGTCATGTGCAGTTTGATTCAAACTGAGTTTTGCTATCAATCATATCAATTTAATTTTTTCGAGCTTAACTGTAAATTTTTCTATAGTTGTACCTGTAACGAGAGGGGGAAAGTACTTGGTTCCTTTTGACCAATTCTCGGTCTTTACGAAGCCTACGTGATTAGATTTCAAGGACTAGGAAGTCTTTACTATACTTTGCAATTCTTGTTCTCTTTTTTTTTCATGTTACCCGGTAAGTGCCCAGCCAGGATTAATGGTGGCAAATCCTATGAAGAGAATGGTTTGTCAATGAAGAACCTATGGGGTGGGTCTCCGAACGAAACCCAGAGCAGGGTCAGAGGCTTGAAGGTAGAACACTTACCAATGGTCTTACTTTTTACTTTTTTTTTGTATCGGCCATCTAAGGACCGCATGCCAATTTCAATTATTATTTATTCTTGGTTCTTTTCTTTTTCTCCAATATTCTTTTATCTTTTCACCGTGTCTCTTCTTCCTGTCTTCAGTCCACTTTGAACCTGCGTTTTTCTCTCTCCTACCCTGGACTCCTTCCATTTTTAACACTTTTGCCCGAAAAACTTCTTTATCTTTCCTCTTCTTCTTCTGCGTGTGTATTATTTTTTCTAAATCTTTTGGACTTCTTTAATCCAACTTGATGTTGGCTTCTTCCCCCACAGATATTTGAAGATCTGCTTTGTTAACCTATTGTCGTCCATTTTATATAGGCCTAAATGTCCAAAAAATTATAGTCTTCTTTTTCTCATTGTTTCTGTTATATTTTCTATACTTTGATATATTTCATCATTACTTCTTAATTTCCAACCCTCTGAAGTTTTTCGTGGGCCTAGTATTTTCCTAATAATTCGTCTTTCCAATATTTCTAGTTTTTCTTACTTTTTACTTTATTAAAAACAATAACAAAATAATAGTAGGAATTAGATTTAAAATGTTTATAATATTTTCAAAAATCTACTTAGTTTATTGTTATCAATAATATTCTATATTTTTCCTTCTATCATTAACTTGTGGAATTCTAATGTTGAACTGAACGTGCTTCAATACAAGCGGTACGCAAAATGTTAATCTGGAATCAAAACCATGTAAAAATTATTTAATTTTGTAGATCGTTACTATGGCAACAAAATAATTCATATAAATATGTGGCAGTAAAGAATAAACAAAATTTTTTTGACAACATAGATACAATCAGATAGATGATAATAAGATATGATGGTTTGCTATATACAAAATGGGAAGAATTGTCCAGTTCGATTCTCAGTTTTTACACAAATGAAATTGAATATGCTGGCGGTTATTGGATACTGTCGGCCAGAATAGTTCTCATTTTAAATTACATACTTTTAATGGTGACTTCAATTCTTGTCTTTTATCGTCGAAAGACACTTACGGATGTAATCTATCTTACTGACTTCACAGCAAACTTTAAAGTGACAGAAAAAATGATTTTTGATACACATGAGCATCACATTTATGGAATGGTCTGGAATGCTGAAAAGAAAGTTATAAACTTATGTAAAAATATGGAAAAGAGAAAGTTAACCATCGATCCAGAAGAGCAAATATCAAAAGCGAATAAATATCTTCTGAACCAAGAGCAGAAAGTAAATGAAAAGTTTGATGAGTTAGATCGAATAATGGCAGAAGAAGAAAAACTGAGTCAATTGTTTGAGAAAACTAAAAACACAATTATGACAAGATTTGAAGATGAAGAACTCAGTACGGATGTCAAATGTGCTGAAAAAATAAATTGTTTGGTGACGAAGGGGGAAGAACTACAAAAGAAGTTAGAACGAATCATGAGTGACCTAATCGATACTTTAAATATTGATATAATTGTTAGAACTTAAGCAAATGTATTAAACACGATGAAAACAGAATTCACATAGTGGAAATAAATAAGACATATTGTAAACATTTTTGAAAGATACATTTACATTTATTTTTATTAATGTAATGTGTAAGCTTTAAGACAGATGTACTTTATATACAAAATAAACAACGAAATGGATTAATAACATTAAATCAAAGGTTATAATTTATCTTTCGGGTACTTTGTTTGATCGCTTAACTTATCCTTAAACAATATTTTCAAAAAGATAATTTAAAGTCTTAAAATCCTTTCCGAATTTGTAGATTTGAAAACATTGAAATTATTGTCAAAATGTTTGTAGTAACTGTTACGGACCTTTAAATCAGTTTCATTCATTTAATATGTAAATTAACAAAATATGTTCATAGACCTATTACAAAAACATTAATAGATGTATGGAGAGCACAATATTAATAATATTGGATAATGTTCGCCACAGTAGAAGATATATTAATAATAATATTATCAAATTAAGAACAATTACAAGTTTATTACTAGATCTATATCAATGAATTGCAACATTGTTAACGAAATTATTTTCATCTCGTCGTGTTCTAAGCAGTGATTATTGCTCTAAATACATAAAAATCTTTAAAATAATTCGAAGTACTAGACTCAACTAATTTGTATACAAGACATGTCAGACGTGGGAGAAATTTGTTATCTTTTCACGAAAGCAAAGAGTGGAATCACTTTTGCCCTCATCACCAAAGAATTTGTAAAATGTTGGGTGCAGAAACCACATATAATAAGGAAAATGATTATTTGTGTCACATGTTGCTTTTCTGCTTTGTCAGCAAAAAGTATGGTTTAGAACTTCTTCTTCTTCTTCTTTTTCTTTCTGCATGGGTTGGCTGCATGGGCTATAGCCGTTCCGACTTCACAGAGTCTCTGACCATTCTTTCCAGGGTCTTCCACGATCTCTCGTTTAGGAATACGCGTGTCTACCGTGCGTTGCACATGGCACTTTCAATTCAGCCTGTATTCCTTTGTTCTCTCAAGAACGACTGTAACTTCAAGTCTTTCCTTATGTCGTCTTAGATCATCTCACAACCTACATTCCTTAACTGCTCTTAAAAATTTCATTTCCGAGGACTGTATTTTTGAAAAATCTTTTCGCAGGAGAGTCCATGTTTTACATCCATACATTAAAATCGGCACAGCCACGGCCTTCTAGAACTTTAGCTGTGTCTCCCTCTGGGTTTTATTCTTCAATAGTCGTCTTATTGTTCCACAGGTATAACGAAATTTGTGTAACTTTCTCAATACATTTAGTACATCACATTTGTGATTTCATACAATACTGTAACGGCCTCTTAGGCCTGTTACGTAAAATTTAAAAACTATCCGCTTGGCCTAGATGGAGCGAAAATGTGCTGGAGCCCAGAGTGAAGGACTTGCAATAAAACACTCATTTAAACCGTAACAGCTTTTTATTACTGTTTCCTCATTTCATCATCATAACATGTTTTGCTACAGTGTTCAAACGATTGAATTCTTGTGTATTTCATAGCAGTTCTTAGTTTTCATTTTATCAACAAATATATGTATATTCAATTTGTATTAATCACAATTACCAATACTATTAACAATACAAATTAATCAAACAGTATAACAAGTGGATCCTTTTTAACACAGTTAATAACATAAATCACAAGTATACATCCATAGGACTTGTTCTAACAAAATTTTAATCATCATAAATATGAAAATACTGTTTATATGTATGCTTGTTTTTTATGCTTTGAAAACCGGTGGAGTTATTGTTGTTGAGGTTTAGTAAATGGATTCCTCCCACCTGTACTTTTGAAGAATTGATGATACCAGGTAAAGCCTGTGATGATGGGTGTTGGTAATGGTACTGGTGAGTTCCGAAGCTCCTGCTCGTCTCCTTCTGGGCAGCTGTCTTTTGGTGTTCTGGAGTATTTCTGGGTCTGACGGCGTTGGGGAGCTTCCTAGTGCACAGCTCTGCAGATGGTGACGGGTGTTGGTGTCACCATCTCCGCATTTCCCTCTCTCCCGGCGGTACGGGGATCCTGTAACATTTTTTATATGTAGTAGGCCGTCAGAAAATACAGCTACCCCAGCTCTCTCTCGCCTCGGAACACAGACACCACACACACACTGTCACAATTGTATCCACACTTATTAGCAATACTGTTCTGTGTAATAAGAAAGCTTGAAAATTCACATTTACATTTTCATTAACATTTACAAAATTCACGTCACGTCCAAACATTTACATTAAATTACTTTCACATTTACTTTTACTTCTACCTGCAAATTTACTTTTAAATTTTTCAAGGCAGTTAAGTGCAAAGTCGCCACGTGCTCCCAGACCGGAAGTAATGTGTGAGTTACACACATACACAAACGCAACACACATAACCCATTATTAAATTAACATCGAATAATGTAATGATTCTCACCTGAGACACTTTAGAAATTTGCGAACTCATAATACAGTAGATTGAACAAGTAGTTTGCCAAGCCGTCAGACCACGAAACGCTCTGTCGGAAGGTTGAAGACGAAATGAGACAGCTTGTAGGCTGCTAACTGACCATGCTACAGAAAAAAAAACTTGTCGTGGATAGCGAACCTTTACCCGAACAGCTGATGCGGGTTGCTGAATTACATCGCCGTAGCTGGGTTGCCCCATTCCCGCACCTTGGCGGCCTTCCACGTTTAAATCGTGCCGGGAAAAATCAAATCCCGGCACAATACAGAGAATAATAACGTGGCACTGTAAAATCCCTTATCACTGACCTGTGTCAGTTACATTGGTAACCTGTAAAAATGTAAAGCAATTAATTGAACACATAAATAAAAATTGGCAGTTAAATTTGAATTTCAGGACGGTTGTTCAGAAATATGTTCCTGAATATGAGTGTATCGTTTGGTATAATCTTACCAACACGCTTAGAAAAGTGAGCTTCTACTTGTGAAGTAAGTAATATAATGAAATGTTTTATTAAATATTCATCATCATCTTCACGGATTAAACCAAGGATGGTTTGTTCCGGTCTCAAACAGGCAAAGATTAGAGCTGGCCACTCCAGCGCTTCCACGGACGTCCCACACCTCTCCGTCCCCTCGGTTTATAGTTCCAGAGTTGTTTGGGAATGCGGCCGTCATCCATTCGGCAAAGACGTTCTCACCAATTCAGCCGATACTGGGCGATCCTGTGGAGTATACTCATAACATTCAGTTCCTGCCCTATATCTGTGTTTTTTCTACAATCGTGGAGAGTATACCCTGCCACGTGCCTGAGAAGTCCCAATTCAGCCGCTTGGATGCGACTGGCCTGGCCTTTCGTTAAAGTCCAATTCTCTGACTCATAAAGAAGTGTGGGAAGAGCCATCACCTTGTAGAATTTTAGGCGTGTTCCTTTACTTGCTGACTTCAGGGTTCGCCTGATGGTCCCGCACATAAGGCTGAACTTACGCAACTTATTCACAACGCCGTTGCATGCACTATAAGACACACTGTAGCCCAGGTATTAAAAATTGCTAACTTGTTTCAGGACAGTACCATCTATAACAATTTTTGCCCGTATGGGATCAGTTCCACGAAAAGCCACCTTTATTAAATATTAATATACTAATTTAAATTGATAACACTGAAAACATTGTAGAAATATGCGGAACCACACGCGGACATACACACCTTATTGCTACAGTTTTTTGCTGCGTATATAAATTACTTAATTCTATAGTAATCAAGATATTTTCTCTAACATTGAACGTGTTTCGAGCATTAAGCATTACGCTCATCGTCAGACATATTGCTTTCCTGTCTGGTGAAGTATCTGTGAGTAGGTCGGTTGCTACTATTGATTTTGGCTTATTGGTCTTCTTGTGATTGGATGTGGCGTGTGAATTCATTCTTTGAGCATTTTCAATGAGTAGTCTAATTTATAACTAATTTATAATTTATAAGCTTACACGGTCGGTGTCAACATTATTAAATACGCGGTGGCAAACGATGTTGCTAGTTAATTGCAACCGACCACAGCCTAACAGCCTGGTTTATTTTCAATTTCATATACAGTCTTTTAAAACTGTGTCGTATTTCTATTGAACTGTATTTGTTCACGTATTACATTGTTATGGGTTTCATGAACATGTATGTTTAGATTTTCCGGATATTCATTACAGTGCCATTATTTATTCATTATTCGTGTGGTTTGTATTTCCTTACTGTCAGGTTGTCTGGGAATTCATGGCCGATTTATTTGTAGCCCGTTTGGATTTATAAATAGAAGACACTCCAATTTATAAATTGTATTTTTAAGAATGTTCGAAGTATTCCTTTTTTAACCGGTTTTTCGTCTGGCCTTCATAAAATTTGTTAATACGTTTACATTCTATTGCCAATAAGGAAACAAAATAATAATAATAATAACACAAAAAAAGAGAAATCAATATCCATTTATGCCAAACGTAGGCATTATTCAACAGTAATTCGCCCGGAAGCACTTTATGCAGCTGACTGTCTGGCTCCGAACAAGAAAATGATGATGGATCAATTGGAAGTCACAGAAAGAAAAATATTAAGACAAATCTTGGGATCAATAAAAGATAGAGAACAGTACAGAAGAACAATAATGAGTTATACACACTTGTTGAGAAGATCACAGACGTAATTAGAAAAAGAAGAAATACTTTCCACGAACATGTTCAAAGAATGAATCCTGACAGACTAACAGGGACGCTTTTTAACTATTTCAAAAAGCTCAGAATGTCCAATACGTGGTTCAAAGTAACAGAAAAAGACATAGAAGAACTCCAGATTACTCAAGAAGGCATTGAATAATGCTTGCCACTCAAAAAGACATTAAAAAATGCCATAGGTTTTCAGGAAAACCCCAAGAAGCGGACAGGTGCCATCTGGACTGACGAAAGGAGGGAGAGACGTCGATCAAGAACGAATGAGATGTGGTAGAGGAGGAAGAGAGAGGAGAAGAAATGAGGAACCGGTTGAACCAAACACAAACTGGGCTGTTTGATATCTTCGTTGATAATTCTAACGATCTGTCTAACTTTACAGCTTCTTGTTCATAACGTCTGTTGTTGAACAGAAGTTCTTAGTTTTAACTCGACCGTTTATCATTTATCTGTCTGTCTATCTGTTTGACGTATAAATCATGATAACTTTTGAACGCATCAACCGACTTTCATAAAACTTGATAAGCGAATCCACACTTTCGCCATACAGAATTCCGTTGTTTTTTTAGATTGATTCTTCCAAACATAGAAGCGCAGGAGCAAAAATGTGAGAGAGCAAATTTGCTTTTAAAAAATCGCAAAAGCCCAAGTGAGCGGTGTCAAACTAAAGGTAATTTTAACCAAAATCTGAGTACAGCATTCATTTTTGGAAATTTAAAGATTTTTGGACGTCAGGGCGCAAAAAGTGGTAAAAATTTTGATAAAACAGCAAATATTCATGTAGGGGTATCAGAATTAAAGAGAATTTTAACTGTCATCTGGATGTTGTGTTAGGTTTTGGAAATTTCAGAATTTTCTGGGACCCCAGGACCCAGAAAAGATATCAGGAATTTGAAAAAATATTTAATCCAGCGAAGTGTCAGACTAACATAAATAAAAGTACAGGAAGCATACTAGTCTTAATAATGGTGAGTGACTTCTGCAGTACAGGAAGCATACTAGTCTTAATAATGGTGAGTGACTTCTGCAGTACAGGAAGCATGCTAGTCTTAATAATGGTGAGTGACGTCTGCAGTACAGGAAGCATGCTAGTCTTAATAATGGTGAGTGACTTCTGCAGTACAGGAAGCATGCTAGTCTTAATAATGGTGAGTGACTTCTGCAGTACAGGAAGCATGCTAATCTTAATAATGGCGAGTGCCTTCTGCAGTACAGAAAGCATGCTAGTCTTAATAATGGTGAGTGACGTCTGCAGTACAGGAAGCATGCTAGTCTTAATAATGGTGAGTGACGTCTGCAGTACAGGAAGCATGCTAGTCTTAATAATGGTGAGTGACGTCTGCAGTACAGGAAGCATGCTAGTCTTAATAATGGTGAGTGACTTCTGCAGTACAGAAAGCATGCTAGTCTTAATAATGGTGAGTGACTTCTGCAGTACAGGAAGCATGCTAGTCTTAATAATGGTGAGTGACTTCTGCAGTACAGGAAGCATACTAGTCTTAATAGTGGTGAGTGACTCCTGCAGTACAGGAAGCATACTAGTCTTAATAATGGTGAGTGACTTCTGCAGTACAGGAAGCATACCAGTCTTAATAATGGTGAGTTACTTCTGCAGTACAGGAAGCATCCCAGTCTTAATAATGGTGAGTGACTTCTGCAGTACAGGAAGCATGCCAGTCTTAATAATGGTGAGTGACTTCTGCAGTACAGGAAGCATACTAGTCTTAATAATGGTGAGTTACGTCTGCAGTACAGGAAGCATACCAGTCTTAATAATGGTGAGTTACTTCTGCAGTACAGGAAGCATACTAGTCTTAATTTTGATTATGTGTTTTAATACGTAAACTAAAACACACTTCTACACGCAGACGAACAAAAGGTAAAAGTTGAAAGGGGTCTACTGAAGTTCATGTGCAACTATCATAAACACATTATTAATGCAGCACAAGAATGGAAGAGGGGCAGCTTACAACCACTAAGCACGTTTACAATCACCGTAGGTGACAAGGGAATTCCAAACAAACCTGAACTCATTACATAAATATACGTAGTCAAAAGGGGAAACATAGGCGAGTAACTATAACCATAAAGGTACGTGTACATCATATGCGTGCCCATAAACACGATAAGGGAAGCACACAATGGACGAGTGGTAGTAATGAAAGTAAGAAATTACAATGTGAATTAATCACGTGTGTCATTTTGCCGACAGCATTAGGAGTCGCAATTAAATGAATATAAACTCTACACAAATAATGGGGTTATAAACATACGAATTGGAATGCAAACACGACATCGGTGTCAGCCTCGTGACGTTAGTTTCATTTCTTGTACAGCACTAACTAAATAGTGCACTGATAAAAGAGTCAATTATGGAGACAAAACAAAGACACGATTGTTACGTCTGATAAACAGGCTACATAGTAATGCACAGAGAACCAAACCATGGAACAAGTAATGAGTTTAAAGTGTTGTAAAGAAAGAGGTTAAGGAGTCATCATCATCGTCACCATCTTCTTAACGGTTTTAAGCTTTAGCGGCCTGTCCTATTCCACAGTCCACCTTTTCTTAAGTCTACCAATTTTGTTTCTGCCTCTAGGGTTACAATCTTTCGCCATCTTCGGTATTCTACTTTCTTCCATTCTACTGATGTGTTGAATCGATTTTCTTCTGTATTCTTTAATCCTTTCATTAACTGCAAAAAATATCTTATCTCTTCATTTCTTAACTGATCTCAGAAATTTCATGTCTGCCATTTGCATCTTCTGTTCATTTTTGTTTCCTTATGACCCAACTTAACGGTTTTAGGTTTTAGCGGACTGTCCTATTCCACAGTCCACCTTTTATTAGGTCTACCAACTTTTCTTCTGCCTCTAAGGTTGTAATCTTTAGCCATCTTCTGTATTCTACTTTCTTCCATTCTATTGATATTTTGAATTCATTTTCTTCTCAATCATATAAAATATCTAAATCACTTCTTATCTCTTCATTTCTCATATGATGAAGAAATTTCTCAGAAATATCATTTCTGCTGTTTGCATCTTCTCTTCATTTTTTTTTCTTTATGATCCCAGTTTCAGAACCATACAGTAGTGTAGGTATTGCCATTGTTTTATAAAATTTTGTTTGGGTTTCTTTTCTACATTTGAATAGTGTATTTCAGACAGGGACCTGAGTCACTTTCATTATATTTTGAGAAAAACACAAAAAACTTATTAAAATTTGTTATTTTAAGAATTCATCAGGGGGTTTCTCCCAGGACCTTTTATTCACCATCAGTTATGTTGTAGATTTCTTTTCATCAATTTAAATTGCAATTTTCACTTTCATTTTTATTTTTCAAAATGTGTGACTGAGGTACCTTTCTGTAATTAAAATGAGTTTGTCTATATTAGTGTTGTTTTTTTTTTCAATGTGTCAGGTGTTGTTTAAAAATAAGCTGATTTTTAAGCATTAGAAAAGGCCAATGCTTTAATTTTACCTTTTTACAAATTAAAATTAGTATTTTATAAAAAACAATAGGTTTAAAAGAAGAATAAAGAGTTAAATGTTACTATAGCAGCAATTTATTATGATAACTAAAATTTTAACACTTTTCTGCTTATAACTTAACAATAAGATAAAAAATGATAGCTTATAATATCAAACTGTCTTTTAATTATCATCACGATCGACTCCATCAGTATTGGTATTTTGCTATAAATTTTATTTCCCAACGTTCTCCAAATCGTTCCACACATCCTTGTGAAATTCGTCACTTTATTTTCTATATCTCTACCTTGATCATAAGTAATGTCATGACCAAGATAGTTGAAATGTCTTACTTGTTCTATGCATGTGTTGTGTATGCATATTTTGGCCCAAACCGATTCATATCCTATAAAGGCCATTACTTTTGTCTTTCATTCAGATATATTACAGTTATATTATTTTCCTATTTCATGATAAGATGTATATTGCTCGCTGGAGATCGTCTAGGTTAAGGAGCGATCCAGGAGTAGGATACGCGGAATATAGAGCCGTTTAGACCGGATAGAGCCTCCACCTCAGGACCGTCGTGAGTGGTGAAGAGTCACGCCCTTTTCGTGGCGGCCCTATAATAGAACCCGACGGATCTAAACCAGAAAAGGTGGATAAAAAGTCTAGCCGACGTTGGGTTGGTTCCCCTATACGGTGGTCTCAATCAACAACTCACAATTCCAACAGTAGGTTAAGGAGTAAACGATAAAATTAATATAAATTCCAATGAATACATAATTGTTTCATTTACCTCAAGATATATTTTTTCCTTTAGGAACATGTTTCGGGAGATCCTGTTCTCCCATCTTCAGCCTTCGCCATCTTGCTTCTGGTGCAGTATTTGTGTGTTGGCTTCTGGATGTTTATGAATGAACACACAAATACTGCACCAGAAGCAAGATGGCGAAGGCTGAAGATGGGAGAACAGGATCTCCCGAAACATGTTCCTAAAGGAAAAAATATATCTTGAAGTAAATTAGTTATAAGTATTATAGTATTATATACATCAAGAAACGGACTGTAGCAGAAAGTGATTGAAATAATTGTTTCAAAATACAACGTTTTGGAAAAAGGCAGTGTGAAAGCTGGAATTGTTAAGAAAGTAGCGATTCCCATGATAATATAAGAAAATGAAGCTCGGTCTACAACTACCACAACTAAGCAGTTACCACCTCCTCACATAACTAATTAAACTAATTATTCCGTTTGGCTTACGTGGCTACAATTTAACATGTACATTTTTGTAATCTCTGACATTTACTTTTTACTATCTTCGTTTGGGGGGGAGGAGGAGTAACACTTCCAAAACTCGCTTCACTGTGCCTCTCTACTGACTTACAGATCAGCTGGTAATAAGAATTTGCATTGTAAACCAGAGGTGCCCATTCCCACCCCCCCAAGGCTATGGTGCAATTCTCCTCGAAAAATTTGATTTCGTGGGTAGGGGGATCACAATACGGTGTATGGAATAACACCCAGTTAACGGTGGATCTTGAGGCTTTATCCAAACATTTTTGAAAAAATAAAGCCATTTAAGCATTCATATTGGAATCAAAAAACTAATGTTATTCTTTTTATCGATACCAAAAAGTTATTAGTATTGCTTAGTATTAGTATTAGTATTAGTAAAGTTATTAGTATTAATTATTATCAACACCTAAATAGTTAACTTTTTGGTGCCTAAATACCAAAAAGTTAAAAGTTAGTATGCCTAATCAATAAATAAATTAGGAGAAATACAAAAATTCCAATAAAAAAAATCGTCTTGTAAAATCCCCCCCCCCCCCGAAACTTCCTGTGGGCACCCCTATCGCAAACTACGAAAACTGCTGTATGAAATCGGAACGCGACGAAGTTCAGTTCGTGAAGTAGAAAAGAACGGCAGTGTTGTAATACAGAATTACTTGAAGGCAAAAAAAAAAACGAAATTTTCAGTAAATTTACTTTGTTTGATTACTTGTTTATTAACTCGTGAACGTTCCTGCCTAATATAATATAATATATAATATAATACGCCCATTTATTATACCGATTTATTATACGTATTTTTACAAGGGAGTAAGTTATTTCTTTTTGTCGTGTTACGTGTGGCAGACGGATAGTTCTGGCGCAAATGTTGTCGGTTAGACACGGGCCGGGACACGAACGCTGCTTGGTCATATTATTTCAGCTTTCAATGTGCGCATTCGGTGAAAAATTAAAAACAGACACAAACAAAACAGTAGACTGTTGTTGTGTCACGTTTGAAAGCACCCAGACGACCGAAACAAATCACCAAACGCAGTGATGTAACATACAAAACTAAAACTTACCTGTAGATATCGAGGACTACTTTTCGTATACCTTTAACGGTGGCGACTCTAAATGATTTTATTTACTTTTTGTTTTTATTTGTAATACATAATTTTTAACTACAAAAATTGCGTTACTGCTAACTAAGTGAACCCACAGATATGGGTTCACTTATATCACTTATTCTCATGTTACAAGGATTTAAGGCGGTTTTAACAGTGTATGATACGTAATTTAACAGCTGTAAAATGTTACAAAATATAAGTTTCTTACTCCCATACATAGTTAAAGTATGTGCTTTTACTACGGCTGAGCAAGTATAATATTTCTAAGATGAGATTTTTTAGAAGATTGACTGGCATTGATCGTGCGGCCGTATCATTGGGCTAAGTCATTCGCGTATGCAGAGAAAGTGAAAAGCATTATCCATAAAAGTCTAACCAAAAGTATCCCCATCTTGTTTTTCAGAAACTTTAAAAATTTCAAAACACCTTTACTAACTGTCGGAAAATATGTTCATTTTACTCGTTTCATGAAAATCGTTCTTTTTTCAAAATTATTTTTACTTGCCAGCCAACAAGTTTGCTTGTTAAGAGTTCTGTTAATTCGCCTGTACGAGATCACTTCGTCCTTGTTTGAGATCCGTCCTGGAATAGGGCGTAGCCTGTCTAAGTATACCCGTGGTTGATATGCTTTCAGATTATTTCCCTAAGCTCGAGAGATATTACTAGGCAGGTTAAAGATTTGGACTAATATTATAAACGATATCGAAAAAGAATTTTTTCGTCGTAATAATTTATTTGAAAGGACTGAATGGGTCACAAAATTCTACTTTTTTTATTTCAAGATAAATACAGTTTGAAGTAAACGTTTTGTAGTACAATAAAGTTTGAAGTTTGAAGTACAGTAAAGTATGTGGGAAATGTATTTCAATGTGTAATGTCTCCTTAAAAATATGCTTACGGCCGGTTATTAAGTTTTCGTATCAAGACACTGATAAGCTTTGTGCTGTGGTGAGGACTCATGATGTAACTATCAAAAGGGAAAAGTACCTAGAGAAGACTATACCCACCAGCGTTCACTCCCTCAAAAGTTTTATTAAAAATTAAAGCTATGTTTCAAGACTTATCAAACGATAAAATATACAGAATAATATAGAATATAGAACTTTCACTTGTGAAACTTACTTGTTTTTCTTTCCGTATGCGTTTCGGCGTGGTGTTCGCCTTCGTCAGCAGTTTGAGACAGACTGGCCAGTAACACGTAACGGTTTTTGTTTGGAAGGTTTAGTGGGGGTGGTGTGTGGTGGAAGGGGATTGGCGCAGGGATCCAAATTATTGTTAGTTTTATGTATAATTGTGCCAAACAGTGTGTGTGATTTATAATTTAATTGGTCGTTAAGTATGTTGTTTGGTTGTGTTTTGTAGTGTTTGTATATTTCCTATTGTTCTGCTGTGTTAAGTTTTCGACTTTTGGGTAAGTAGTGTAATATCTCAAGATTAAATACTATCTAAATGTGTAGGCTTACATGGCATAACATGATTTTAATAATATTATTTGGTCACGGCTCTCAAAATTATTTTTATTGGCTAAAATGCATTATAATTAGGCATATACGATCCAGTTGTAACATTTAATGAAGGAATCGTTGACAGAAAAAGAGTGTCAGAAGGACTAGGAACAGACGTGGGTCGAAATGCAAGAGCTGATTTTAGGAAAGTCAGTGAAGTTAGCGTCACAATAAACTGAAAAACTATATTTAGAAATCATCAAATAAGCCAGAAATAAAGCGGAAAAGCAAATCAAACCGCTAATAAGGAAGATATAATAAAAAAGGCACGAAATGGTCACAGCTTAAGGAAATCGAAAATAAAAGTCACAAGAGACGGACGCCTATATTCAAGCGAACCCCCAATGTGACAGATTGCAATTAGACAACTGTGAAATATTATGTGTTAGAGACAAATGGAGAATGAGGAGTTATTCAGAAGGAGTTGAAGAAGGTCGAAATAACTTTGGAGAACGTGACCAAAAAACAAGGAAGGTAGAAGGTACTTTGTGGAGTTCCTGTGCTCCAAATGTGAGTTAAAGAAAAAAAGGCACGATTAACTTTCCATTTACATTAGAAATTATATACTTTTATCAAGAGGGATTTATTTATGAGGAGGACGAACGGGGCCGGACCCCCCCCCCCAGAGAGTCGAAAAAAGTTTATGAATTAATCTCCTAATTTTTAGGCTATTTTTTTTTAATTTTTCAACTATGTACGCTAATACAATAGTAACTCCTTTTAAATATACGAACAGATTTATTACACAGCATTTGCGTATAGGCCTACTTTTGAAATATGAAATATAGGAAAATCAATTCAGTGAATAAATATCTTTCACCCAATGTTTCAATAACATTTTTATTGTGTCATTACCATTTACATTAATGGGACTGATTTCGGGATGTTATCACGCTTTTATCAACCACTTTAAAGATAGTAATGTTGATTAGTATTAACTTATTTTTTTTCAAGCAGAATGATCACTGTTGCACACCACTATATAAAAATTATTCCGATTAGCGCTTTCAAGCTTCACAGCTCATCGTCAGATCGGATATCTTTCATCATCAGATCATTCTGCTTGTGATTTTAACCACTAACACAACTTTCTCCATTAAACTTATTTTTTTCCTTTTGTATGAACCCGACTCGACCCCGGACCATCCCAGGCCAAATTCTAGATACGCCACTGTTTACGAAGCATGTTTTAGCAGCACACGCGAAATTCAAAACGAAATATTACTCACATAGGACACCTTTCTGTACAGCCCTAAAGCATAATATTATGACCATACCTGAATTATTGTTACACTGTGACATAATTTTAATACCGTGTTAGGCACGTTATTCTCGTAGAGTTTTCGTCACGTTATCCCCGACATATGTGGTCCTGCCCATCGAGCGACAAATCGTTTACGGTTCCAGACATGTCATCTGTCTCTTCACGCACATTATGTCACTAACCCGAGCAGGGGGGGAGGCGGATGTCATAAAAAACATTTCCAGAAACACGGGTAATTCAAGAGCGGCGATGGTGTGGTGTCGGCGGCTCGTTCCTATTACACAAACGAAAGTGAGACGTCATAAAGAGCATTTTAGTGCGAGACAAAATTTATACTGTAGTCCATAAATTTTGCAAGATGACGTTCCTAAGCAGACCACCACGCCTCCCTCTCGCCGCTTTGGCACTGTTTTTTTTTTCCAGTAACAGACTTTATCCCTTCTGTCTTTATCCATTTATCCATGTTAGTTTATTTAGGTTGGTTGTTAATTTCTCTTCTTTCTGGGCCTTTTGCTGCTGAGGGGAAAAAAAAGGTTGTTAATGTGGTTAGGGTGGGTTTGGTGTGGTTCTTTAGTTTCAATATTAAGCTTATCGGCAAAACTGTAAATTCCTGTTCGGAGCTAAATATCCTCCACGCCTGATCTCGTTGTGTTTCCTGACTTCGTCTGTCTGCACATGGTCTTCCAACCCGTAGTAGGCCTACTTCTCATCACTGACGCATCTGCCTTCTTGTTTGTATGACCTTACCACCGAATTTCTTTGTGATTTCATTTCTTTTCACCTGCTACGCTTTCGTTTATTTCTATGTTCGATATTCTTCAGCTAACTGCTTTGAACCAATAATTCTAAAGTGTTTAAAATTTTCTCTCTTACCCAGAGACGTAAAATACGGGGCCCCAGGGCCCGTAATGCGGTAGGCTGCGAACTAGGGGAGCCCGCGTAAACATTTCCCTTGATTTTTTTTTAAAATGGGTACAAACCATTGAACTTAAGTAAAACCAGATTTCTCCGTACACATTTAACATTCAAAACAAATATATTTATTTTTGTTAATGTTATTTTACCAGTACCTAACAATGTACTTTTAGAGTATAAATTATTGGGTTAACAAATCACAAGTGAGCGGTGACTCCTGTTAAGAATGCACATAGACCACCAGCCGGACCTGCGTTGCATCGTTATTCGTTATGAGCTACCAAAGGACACTAATAAATGGACCAAAGTACTGTATTGCGATATACATTGGCAGCTTCTAATTTAGCCTTTAGAGGCCGTACAAATGAGATGCGCCAGCCGAATTGCGGAAACGTTATGACACTTATCGATCTTTTGAGTAAATACAATGCATTGTTAGAAGAGGTAATTAGTGGTCCGAAGAACAGTGAGAAGTATATATGAGTCCCAAAATTCAAAATGCACTCATTCAACTTTCATCTAAAAAAGTTGAAAATATTATTTTGTATCAGATTGAATCCGCTCAGTTTTTCTCCGCTCAGACTGAATGTAAACTACAGAAGACAGTAACAGAAAAGATCAGCTGAGTCAAATAATCAGATATGTTTCAATTTGTGAAGATGGAGCAGGAAGAACCACCAACATAAAAATTAATGAAAGCTTTTTAGGACTTAATAGAGTGACTGATCAACCTGCCCTAGGCTTAGAAGAAGGCATGTTAAACAGTCTCGAGGACAATGTATTCTGTTTGCGTTATATAACTTTAGTAGTCACCAAAGCTACGCGTAGGGTTTAATATTCAAGAAGGAACAATAGCATGAATTGAGCAAGGGTAGTAGGGCCCGCAAAGGATTCCTGCGTGAAGGGCCCAGAAAAAAGAATTACGCCACTACTCGTACCTATTCGTAAAGTACAGCTAAAATAATTAGACGTGAAACGTTTGTCTTTTGCGGTGTGTTAAAAGATCTCATTGGGCATGCGTAGTTATGACGCGTTGTTTTCGGACCAATTATTTTGCGCTCAGAACACCTGCGTGATTGGTATGTCACATGGTTGTGCGGCATAGTTGGTTACCTCACATCTTGCACTGTTTTCCCTGTCACCACTACAATCTGCGCGATCCGTTTCATGTCTAACTATTTATCGTAATTGTACATCGTATCTGCCACGCACATAGCTTTGTATCTCATTTTGGAGAACACGAAAGTACATGCATGCTACTTTTAGTAGTAGCAAGTTATGAGGAATTTCATCAAAATACAAACTTGGCACTTTTAATAAATCGACAAAATTAGTGTCCCTCAACACTGTTTCCAAAAATTGGACCACCTTCAAAACGTTTGTTTGCTATGCAGTGGCGTGTCTACAATTTGGCCTCGGGTGGGGGGTCCCGTCGAGTCGGTTTGATAGAAAAGAAAAGACAAGTTAAAACATTACTATCTTTAAAGTGGTTGAAAAACATGTGATAACATCTAGAAATCAACCTCAGTAAAGTAACCGGTAATAACACAATAAAAATATGCTTTATTGAAACACTGTTTAGAAAATACTTAGTGACTGAATTGATTTTACTATACTGTATTTCCAATGTCAAACGTGTACGCAAATGCTGTATAACAAATCTTTTTGTATCCTTTTAAAAAAGAGTTACTATCACACACAGCTGAAAGTACAATAAAATAGCCTAAAACGTAAAAGGTTACGTCAACTTTTTTTCAATCCTCTGGGAGGGGGGTCCGGTCCCGTTCCCCCCCCCCGTAAATACACCCCTGAAGCTATGTATTCAAAAACTTAATATATTGTTATCAGTTATGTGTAACCTATTTGTGAAAATCTTTAGAGACGTTGATCTATAGAAATGTATGGAAACACACGTAAACTTTAAAGCTAGGGTTCAATTATTTCTCACTTACGCACTGTGGTTATAAATTTTACTAAAAGCCGCTGTAGTAGCTTGGAATTTTTAGTGTTCATTGTACGAATGTCTGCTTTCCAATTGTTATTTTAATAAACAAATATCGGTATGGAGAACCATACATGACTTCCATGTTCTAAGATTTATATTTAAAATCATTTTCGAAATGTAATATTTCCATAGAAACTACTTCTTTCTTCAGCCTTAACCACATACTATGGTCACTAACGTATACCACCTCACGTTAGCGCACTCTATTTTCAATGATGATGGCAGTCGATGGCACTGCCGAAACGTCTGGTTTTGCAGAAAACATTGACCCACGGCCAAGGAATTTAACAACAAACTACTTCTGTGGTGCCGATAACCTAGTACACATATAAAAAATTATCCCCTCCCCCTTCAACTATCATTTCATTTATAGAAAATTAACCCCTTCCGCTTCAACTACCCTTTTCATTTATAGATATTTCATCTACCTTTCTACAGTGGATTATTATCTTTTCAGGATACTTTATTTATCAAAATTAAGTACCGTATTTTACTCTTGTTAAAACATAAAACGTTTCAGGTAAACTACCCCTTCCCCTAAATCGATCTTCACCAAAATCAATAGGCCTTGAATCCTCTACAACTCAGGCACATATGCAAACAATTATTTGATTCTGTTTGAATTTGCGGCAGTTATCGTTTCTCCATAGAAAAAATTCTACACACAGACACTTTTCGAAAAATTACTTTTCTTCATGTTTTGAGGGTAGTACAATCAAAATCAGCCCTTATTTCGAACACAATTTTTTTCGCGATCACCATACTTCCATTTCCTTATGGAACATGGAAGTAAAAAACAATAAGCAGAATTATCGCTGTTGCACACCACTATATAAAAATTATTCCGTTTTTATATAGTGGTGTGCAACAGTGATAATTCTGCTTGTGATTTTAACCACTAACACAACTTTCTTCATTAAAAAACAATAGTATGTAACCGGGATTTTTATAAATTTTATGAAAATTTGTAAATTATCTAAAATTGGAATTTATCTAATAATAAAAGTATTCCGTTGAAACCGGTGAGCGAGATCTGCAGCTTACTGGTTAAACTGTGTTCATAGTCTATCGGAAAACTGTAGCGATTACAAAGTGCGGCCAAAGCTATTCAGTGTACAGTATGAGTTTACGCTTTCCAGTGGCGTGAGCGGGATATGAGTGCTCTCGCCGTCGTCAACGACGTTTATTTCAGTTTTTACGAGCGTTATTTACGAGGTCTGTAAAATGCGTTTATTGGGACACCAACAACGGTAGTGCACAAAGATAGCGGCCAAGGTTATTGGAGTTGTCGGCTACCGAGTATACAAGATAACTTAGTTACAAACTAACTCCGGTTAACTTTGCGCCACACCACTGCGCGCCGTTAACATAACTGGGGTAGTACGCTAACAAGCATGCCAGCAACATGATTAATGTCGTTTTAATTGTTTTTCGTAGTTTCATTTTGTCAGAATTATGTTTCTTCGTTATAAAGCGGAGTAAAACAGAGTTGGAACTCAGTGCTTCGTCGATTCATTGGACAAATGTATGAAGTAGAGGTGGGCCGATATACCTATAACAGGTATTTTGGAACGATTATTTTTGTGGAACGGATATAACAGTGAGTGAAAAGTTGAAATACCTGTTCCGATTCGACGATAACTGAAAAGTCTAAATACCCGTTCCGATTATTCGCGGCCTCGCGGTTCCGAGTCGAGAGACTCCCCCCCCCCCCCAACGTAACTAACGAATAAACGAGTACTAAGAGTACACGAGTACAAAGTCACTTTTTGGTGTTGAATACTTCATTCGGCGCATGTGCCGATTGCCATATAAGTACGAAACGAACCAAAACAGCGAGGTTCACAATATCTCTACGCCAAAGAGACGAAGCTGTTATTAATAAATGAAAAAATTCATACAGATTCTTGTGTGTTATGCAGCCACATAATACAGATTATAATAACACATTATATATTATACTAGTCACCAACTTGGTAAATTTTGAAAAAGCGAATTATATTGTGTTATAACCTACAGAGTGGCTGATAGTTGATAGGCCATATAGAAGTTTTTGTTAATGTGATTCGGAGACGATTTTAACTTCACCGCATCTCTCACATAAATAATGAGATTGTTGTAACTCTTGTGGCTTACTGTTATGTTTTTATTATATATTTCTGATGTTTTTTAGACATTATTTGTTGTGCTATTACGTGCAGTCTAAATTTCATTGCCTGAGTTTCGCAACTGATTTGTCTAACCAAAATGGAATCAATAATTTAATATTAAACCTATGTCAGTTCGTTTACTGCTAGTGAAAACATAAATTAGTATTCCCAAAGGGAGAGAGGCCTATCAATTTTCTTGTTTCTTATTTTCTTTTAAAAAGTAACAGCTTAATGAAGTCATAGTGTAAAGCAACACTGTTAATACTTCTAGTTTCAATTTATTTCTTATAACAAATTATATAATACAGGTATGTGTATAGTAGGTATATATAATAACAGGTATTTGTACGTGTTATTTTTTGAAATGGTTTCGTTCGTACCTGTTATTTTCAAACACTAGTTTAGCACAGCTCTAGAAAGGAAGGTAATCAAGCCTTTACACACTGGGAAACCTGTTATTCAACGGCAACGGCGTAGTAACTATGGGGGTGATCAGGTATCAACCCCCCCCTCCAAGAGCCATTAGAAATTAAAGAAAATTACATAATCACTTAACGTATGCCTACCACTAAGCCATTTTTGCGTATTAAAATTATAAGCACTTCTTCTTCTTCTTCTTCTTCTTCTTCTTCTTCTTCTTCTTCTTCTTCTTCTTCTTCTTCTTCTTCCTCTTCCTCTTCCTCTTCCTCTTCCTCTTCCTCTTCCTCTTCCTCCTCCTCCTCCTCCTCCTCTTCTTCTTCTTCTTCTTCTTCTTCTTCTTCTTCTTCTTCTTCAACTTCCTAGTTTGGACTCTGTTCTGTTCTATAACAATGGTTCTACACGCTGTCACTCCACCTCTTCCTTGGCCGACCAATCCTCCTCTTCTGCTGTGGTCATTACCGTATCATCCGTCCAATTACGGGGCTGTCCGTTGTTTCTTTGAGCCATCCATATTTTTCCAGTGGATAGGTGGCTAACCTTGTCCACCAACCCTCCTCCATTATCCGGGCTTGCGATCGGCGGTGGTATCCAATATAAACAATTGTAACTGTAAAAACAAAAGGAATTTCAATATTTTGTAAATTGATAAAATAAAGGGGTTAGTCCAACCTTCAAGCTAGCTCACCCCCCCCCCCCAAGTTACGCCCCTGTGCAACGGCAGAAGGTGAGAAACGCCCGTCAGTCTGGCAGGAGAAAGCAAGCGTCAGTCACGCGGTGAAGGCAGAAGTGAAGTAGTCCTCTGCAGAAGGTGGTAATGGGTACACTATGAGTAAACGTAAATTTGGAGCTTAAGCCGACACGGGACGGTACACTAGTAACCCAACAGTTACGGGATTGTGGAAGCGTGGAGTCCACGCGGACAATACACTTTCTTGTCAACTAATCTAGACAGACAGTGTCACCGATCTAAAGGCCCTTTTAAGTATCCGATTTATACCGTACGATAAGTTCTGCATCCGATTTCTGTCGTGTGTAAAAAAAAAAATAGGACGTGGGTGTAAACAAACTCTTTCAGAGTTGTCATCATCAGTACTAAAGATGGATCCATGCGTATTGTATGCCCTTTGTCGGTTGATTTTGAAGAGAAGATTGGAAAAAAGGTTGGTACCACTGATGTCTGAAGGTAATACGTACAAACCCCCCCCCCCAGGATTAAATGAAAATATGAAATTTTTAAAACGATCACGTTCTTAATTCCCTGTACCCAGCCCCTTCTCGTTCCCTTACTTATTTAACTTTTTTTTTTATACAATTTTTCCACCGACGTAGACTGTGATCTACAGACATAAGAAACTTTACAGAAAGTATCTTTTACGTTGATTTCTCTCTGCTCAAAACGATCATGTTCATAGTGTTTTGGCTTTTAACAATGAAAATGTTTATAAGGACGTGTCGCACATTTGCTGCCGATCCCTGGTGCGTGATCGAAAATGGGAACCGGTGAGTTCCCATAGAAACTACTTCTTTGTTGTCAATAACGTAGTACACATATAAAACTTCGCTTATGAAGGCGGCTACATTTAACTTATAATCTGTACATTGGTAAATGAAGAATGAATTCATTGATTGGTGAATGAACATAAATATATATATTTTTTAGATTTATTGAAGCATTTTCAATGCCCTTCTCTGTGCATTGCATTTGTGCAATGCCTGTAAATTTTTTTTAATAAGTTTGAAAGATTGCTGCTAAATGATCGAAGACGCTTCGGATTCAATTGAGACTTGCAACTTAAAACGAGCTTGGAATAAACTGTCGAAGGAGGAAAAACAAGAAGAAAAACTAAATGACAATCCGGGTGTAACTGTTACACAAGAGGAAGCAGTAAGTGACAGAGTAGTAAATGGCATTTCTAAGTCGCTCTAAAAACCAAAGACAAGTGCAAAGATAACGACATCGTAGAGTGGTTGAACACCTGAATAGCGATGCCAACGGTGACGGTTTTCAGATTGCGGACGAAGATTTGTTCAGAACATATTGAAAGAAGACGACGGAAGACGGTCTGAGAATAAAGAGGAAGAATTTAACACTATTGTACCAGACTCCGGAGCATCTCATGAGAGAGCCTTTGAAGCTCTTGAGACGGTATTTAAATGGAATATCTAAAAGGTGAAAGAAATCCGACAACATCCAACTGTTGCAGCTCAAGCGAATTCGCGATTTATCGACGAAAACACGTAAGAGTCATTGCCCTAAACGACAATTAAATCTTTTTTTTCACAAGTCAAAATGTCTACATACATACAGGTCCTGTAAAAACATATTTTTTACTGTATCCTTTTGTGACGTGTTTTGTAAATAAATCTGCATGTAATGTACAGCGTAGTGTTTTTTCATTCCTTGATGATTTCTCTTTTTTTAATACTTCCCGCATCCGGATTTTCTCTTATTCGGACTAACCGTGGCCCCAATTGATCCAGATAAGGGTGTTTCCGCTGTACAATGCCAAGTCGAAGCAAGAAGTATTATTGGAACTGGCTGGCGGCTGGAAGAACTAGGAGAAGTGAACTAAAAATATAAAATGTGTTTCAGCAGGAATCAGTTGTTGAGGCGGCAGTGAAAAGAGCAGTCCGTTGGTTTAATCATATAATGAGAATGGAGGAAAGGAAGTCATGGAAACGCGCCCAGACGGAGGGAAGAGAAGAATCCCGATGGGTTGGTAATATTGAGAAGCTGGCTGATAGAAGATGTAAGATATTGTTACAAGTAAAACGATTTGCCCTGTTTAGGAAGTGACTGGAGGAGCCCGACTCTTGACGCCAGAAAATAAGAATCGAAAATAAGAAAAACATCGGTCCAAGAACCGCTTTATATTGGCCTTATTCCAGACAGTGGTTCCTAACTTAAAAACGTCTGATGGCCGCGCTTGAACTCAGCAATCAACCAGCGGGCCTCATCAAAAGCGATCAATTTTCGACAAGTAGCAAAAAATAAAAAAGACAGTATTTCATTTTAAATAATTAAGGAGGATGTTATTTGCACATTTAGCACGTCTTAGTACATTAATACATACCTTTAACGGCATAATCTTTATTATGCCAGTATAATAATAAAGATATAAAAAAATATATTAAAAATGTTATATTAAATCTTCAATGTGAAAGCTGAGGTCGATCTGGTGCAGTCACTAAAGCAGCAGGAATGTCCGCATCTGAAAACACTTAAACGTAACGTTTAATAACAAATGCGACTGACTACGAATCAAGGAAGAATCTTAAGACAAGAACGTCTGTTTTGTCTAGCCGAGGGATAGAAGTAGATCTTGTAGTGTGATGCACGTAAAACAGGAGTAGTCCAAAATACACACTCCATTAAACAAATACACTAAAATCGACTGTATGCTTATTAGTGATTAAGTGAAATATTTTCTCATAGGTTTCTCCTGGAAACCCATTCTCAGTTTAAATAATAATTTATTATCAACTTACTTATTTAAGTAAATAGAGTAATCGTTAAATTGATTTTCCGAGATAAGAACGCGGGCCGCATATAAAAAGGCGTCGCATGCTGCAAGCGGCCCGCGAGCCATCAGTGGAAAATCACTAGTCTAGCATGTCTCTCTCTAGGACTAAGCACTAAGCACTTAGTAAGCACTGTACTTAATTAAGTACTCCAGCTAACTATGCTTCTTCTTCTTCTTCTTCTTCTTCTTCTTCTTCTTCTTCTTCTTCTTCTTCTTCTTCTTCTTCTTCTTCTTCGTCGTCGTCGTCGTCGTCGTCCTCCTCCTCCTCCTCCTCCTCCTCCTCCTCCTCCTCCTCCTCCTCCTCCTCCTCCTCCTCCACCTCCTCTTGTTGTTGTTGTTCTTCTTCTTCTTCTTCTTCTTCTTCTTCTTCTTCTTCTTCTTCTTCTTCTTCTTCTTTTTCTATTTTGGACTAGGCCTATTCGATCCCAAAAGGAATATATCCACGTCGACCTAGCATACCGCGCTTTCAACAGTACAGACAATGTCAGACTCCTAAAATCAATAGCAAAAAGTGAAAAAACTAGATCTTAGGAAACCTTTACGTATACTGAAATCATAAATTAAATAAAACACACTAAACAGAATAAAATACTCGAAGCAATAATAGAGCAACAATTACACAATATGGAGGGGCGCGCACGCACACACAAATTAATACGTAATACTGTAATTATAATTATAAGAAGAAGTACATACTCGTAAAACAGTCAATCAGACTACCCAAAATGAGGAAGACAGCTTGTCAAACACCGATAAAGCGATTTCACTATTCCCCAAAAATACTCCGCAGAATTGAAGAACATATTTTGGAAAAGTTGTTTTAAATAGTCTATATATTACTCGCGCGCGCGCGCGCGCGCGCGCGCGCGCGCGCGCGTGTGTGTGTGTGTGTGTGTGTGTGTGTGTGTGTGTGTGTGTGTGTGTGTGTGTGTGTGTGTGTGTGTGTGTGTGTGTGTGTGTGTGTGTGTGTGTGTGTGTGTGTGTGTGTGTGTGTGTGTGTGTGTGTGTGTGTGTGTGTGTGTGTGTGTGTGTGTGTGTGTGTGTGTGTGTGTGTGTGTGTGTGTGTGTGTGTGTGTGTGTGTGTGTGTGTGTGTGTGTGTGAAGAAGGACAGAAAAGAGATAGATAAATGGAGAATCATTTCATGCGAACTGGTAATCTTCAGATGAGCTCGAGACGATTGTTAAAAAGTTATGTGTATAGGCCTACGCCAGGCGATGAACTAAATTGAAGTACGACCGTTTCTGTGTAAATAAAATCTCAGATTTTCCGTTATTAGAAAATATCGTCTCGTTTTATATCGAGTGTAGACATCCCGCTACTTCTAAAAAAAAAAGTTAATAAGCTTTCTCCATTACGCGTATTGTCGAGATTCGTTAAAGAAATTCCGTCTTTTTTAATAGGCGTTATTGAAGACTTACCAATACCTGATATTAAAGACCTAGCTTGTACGGAGATATACTTTGAAGTGTTACGTAACTAACTCGTTGGTTTGGTTGGATTTGCGTTACTGATTTTCTATAAACTGATATTAATTAATATCAATAGCGTCGTTTAGCAACACGCGGAATTTTTTTTTACTTGGCACAGTTCCTTATATTGAAGTATTAATAAATTAACTCAACACGAAAGAATGACGCAACGAGGAGGTTTGGAGTACCCCCCCCCCCAGAAGGATAAAGAAAAAATGTCAAAAATAAATAAAAATGTGCCGGTAAAATTGTAGTCATGTAAGTCGAATGAAATACTGCAATCAGGGTAAGTAGTTATGTAAGTATGAACATTTTTAATTTCCGTGCACTCTAGGTTTAGGTTCGCAGATGACATACCAGTGACTGCAGAGACCAACGAACATCTACAAAAGATTCTTGACACAATGGATCAAGTAATGAAGAATGAATTCAATATGAAAATAAATGAACAAAAGACCAACGTCCTAGTCTGTAGCAGGAAGGAAGAAGATCCAGTCAGAATAACTCTTGGAAATAATGTTCTCCAGGCAGTTAAAGAATATAACTATCTAGAAAGTAAAGTCACAAGTGATGAACGAAGCAGTAAGGAAATTATAAGCAAAATTAACAAGGCTAAAATTGCTTTCAACAAACAAACAAAAACTCTGCACTTCAAACACTATCACCCTCAAAATAAGGAAGAATGTAGTAAAGACATATGTGTGGAGTGTTTCCCTATACGGGAGTGAATCTTGGAGAATTGGAGAAAGTGACAAGAAAAGATTCCAAGCATTTGAGACCTGGTGCTACAGAAGAATATTCAATATAAGCTGGAGGGAGACGATAACGAATGAGGAAGTCTTTAGAAGAGCTCAGGAGGAGAAGAGCTTTCTGCGAAATTTAAAAGGCAGAAGAGCTAAGTTTATAGACCATACACTACGACACAATGGGTTGGTTAAGAGAATAATAGAAGGAACAATTGAAGGGAAGACTCACAGAGGTCGACTACATGAAACAGCTTATGGTCGATACGAACTGCACATCATATTGTGAGTTGAAAAGAAGAGCAGGGAAGCATGAAGAATGGCGAGCTGCTGTCAACCAGCCTATGGGCTGCTAACCTAGAAGAGAGAGCACTCTAGGGGTAGGAATACGAAATCGCTTCCTATAAACATTAGGCTAGTTGTCTATACTATTTCCGTTCTTAGTTTAATCCTGATGTAAACAAACAGGCGTGACACATATGAAACGCTATTTGCTGCTTGAATTAGAGGCGTGTCACTCTGACAGAAGGAGTACAGACATGGTACACATAACACTGATAATGTATAAACACATGTAAATTGTAATAATTTGTCCTGATCAAAGTAAAATTTGTGTTATTGTGTTAGACCGACAGTAAAATATTTTATAACAGCAGTGAATGACTTTTCCTATTCGCTGTATAGCAGTCAAAAATTTAAAAATTTAATTTTCATGCTTGACCAGTTGTTCTCACGCTACGGTGGCAGTAACTCCAAGAACAGAGCCATAAAACAAAGTAATTGGGGTAGGTGACAACTAACGCCCTATCATACAATAGACGCGCGTTCAGTACGAGGCAACAATAAGAAGTGACACTTGAGTTGACAGGAGAGTGCCAACGGATAATTATGACACCGTAACTATTTGAACAATGTACTTGGCTCGGCCGGACGTTTAAACAGAATTGAAGCGAGCGTGTGTTGAGGGTGCAGCTAAGGAACGAGGTCACTTTACAAAAAACGAGACGAGAGACAAAGGGTTCAGGACATACTGCAGTCTTTAGAAAAGATCCAAACAACAAACTATGAAGAGAACCAGCGCCAAGTCACAGCGGGATATACGCTTAAGTGACAAGCTAAAATTTACGACGAGAAAGCGTGGAGGTTACAACCGTCGACACTTGATGGAAAACTGTTAATTGCCATGACACAGAGTTTCTGTAACGAACAATAACTGGGACGTTAAGAGTAAACCCTTGCTGGAGACTCGAACAATGAGTTGATTGACACGCGGGGCATGGCTTGCATTTCCCAGAACGAGAGTGACGCCTGGACAAGACGATTCAAAGGACATCTCTAGCTATCTATCAGGACGAAGTGTTTCACGAGAGAGAGCGGAAAAGAGGCCCGTTTCCATAGCAACTAACAGAAGAACGAATCAGAGGGTAGAAGACTGGAAGACTTCGAGATGGTGGGAAACGACTTCGAGAGAGGGTAGAGTTTCCGCCTATCATGGTAATCTTAGGCGTGGACAAGCCAGAGACAAGTTTTCTAGTAGGGAGGCGTTAATAAAAAGTAAATGTCGAACGCGGGACGAGTCAGTCTTATTATAAATTTCAGCAGTCTTATAATAAATTTCGGAAGTCACGTTACAATTTTCTGCAGTGAAATAATAATGTTGAAAGTCTTATAATAACTCTCGAACAGTTCGCGAGGAGTCTTATATTCAACCGGACTACAAAAGTATCTGTGCGACATATAACTCTCGTAATTAACTTTATGATGTTATAAACAATCTCGCAAGTTTACTAAGTGCCGTATTTCTACTAAGAACATTCACGCGAATTTCGAAGTGCATCGGCATCTCAAACTACCGTGAATTCTCAAAGTACGCGAATGGGAACAGAACTTTCTTTAACTAAGAATGTTTAATCGCTTACATATTAGAAAACAGTACAGCGAACAGTAATTCACAATGTGCGTTAACGTTATAATCATATCTATAAATCACTATAACCAAGACACTAATAATTAAAGGAAATATTAACTAGCCACACAATAATACCTTTGCGTAGTCATACAAAGAACATACAGAACATTTAATCAAACATGGATATGCGCGGAGACAATTTAGAGCGTGTGAACATAGAATAACACAAAACACTATTCTGTTGGCGACGCGAGTGAGTGACAAGTGAAAGTGATCATCACCATCGAATTCAATGGAACAACATCCCCAACGATCATCATCACCAGGAGATAGCGCCGATGGATTAACGGATTAGCTAAATCAAGTAACTCTTTATGATCTTGTTAACATAATTAACTACTGTCCTGTCTCTTTCCAAGAATCTAACCCTGAGAAAATATGAGAAAAGTTAGTAAAAGAAAGTTGCATTCACTATATATATTTATGTTCTATTAAAGCCATCCATCTGGGTGAATGAACGCATTAGGTAGAATAATATTATTTGATTTATTGTATGCATTTTATATGTGTTGTATGTATTTACAGGAAGCAATTAAGGAGGAATTTATGTTTTGATATATGTTGTATGTATTTACAGGTACCAGGAAGATATTTATATGTTTGTTATTGAATACAAAATGTTTAACATATAATAAATTAGTACTAAGCAATCAATCAATAATGCGTTCATCATTCTCCGTAAACCCTGTATTATTCACAAGTCACATCACTATTATAATTTAATATTAAAGAAGCAACCTAAGTAAATTAGTAGATTTGTACCTTAATTACGTGGTGGTAATTAGCTGATGAAGGGTCTACTCATTAACCCTTACATCATTAACAATTAAGAAATTACAAATATTAATTTATGATAATAATTTGCATATTATCACCCAAATCTACCGTATAACTGTTTACAAATCGCAAGAAAACAAAAAAGTAAAGTTTTTTTAAAACAAAAATAGAAGCTGTGATAATTACTTACTGGTGTATTGAATATTATCAGTTGTCAGAGAGTAATTCAATCCCTTCCATATGTGGGCCAGTTGCCATACCTTATGTTTTTCTTGATTATATGCTAGATACAATGACGCCACTTGTCCGCCGTTGTTCATTTACCGCTTTCTCTATCAACTGTTTTATATTAAGCAGCTTATATGCTGTGTCGTGATGGGCAACATATGCTTTCAAATGGCTCCATATTACTTCAATAGCGTTCAGAATACACTGATAAGGAGGAAGTCTTAAAACGACGTGCCCCGATTTAAGTGGTAAGATAACTATACAGACATTCTGTACATGCGCTTAACATACAACATTGTGAACAGTGTCAACCCCCCTGACCAATAGCGTTTCGGATTTGCCACGTGGGTTTGTTTACATCAGGACTGAACTAAGAACGGAAATAGTATAGTATATACTCGAGTCGCTGAGCAAAAGACTGACATTTTGCTGCGACGTTGCCAACTGTACACGGGAAGCTTTACGTTTACCGAGCTCTGCGTGGCTCTGCTATCACCTATCTACGTAACACAGGCCCGACAACTACGTCATCATTGAATACTGACGTAGCACATCTAGTCCGCCATACTTCCTACTGTTAATTCGTGCAGCGTTGTGCTTGGTCGCATTGGTAGCGTTTTTTATGTGCTTTTTAGATTTTTATTTTATAATTATATTTCATTATAACTTAGAAGATGGGATTTAGATGATGCGTTCCTAACTCTCGTGGTAATTATGATAACGGTCCACGTGTATCTGTTTTTCGTTTCCAAAAGACGAAGACTCGCGACGAAAATGGGTGAGAGGTATTCACAGAAAAAAGCTTCCATCCATCTCAATATTCCAAGGTAAGCATTGCATAAAGTAATATTTTAATGCTGATTTCATGAAGTGAAGATTATTTAGGTAGGTGATGCTGCACGGGGGTTAAATGTGGGTTACAGGTCTCGGAGGTTGTATAGGATGCCGATTACTATACAACACTAAAACTCTGAGAAACGCCGACAGTTTCTGACGAAAGAGTCAGAGGTTCCCGGAAGGGAACTCAGCTCTACCCACAAATCCTACTCTCACGTTCTCGAAGACGAAAGTCGCGTAGACTCTGAATACGTAACGTAACAGACGAGAGAGGGTGAATGGCGAGTTCCCGGCGCCAGGAAACTGGGACCCATCGACTAAAGGAAGGGAACCCTAACAGAAAAATCCCTGGTCCTCCAGGTTGGGGGTTGGGCAGTAGGCCGGTAACCTACCCCCGGAAAAAATACCACACCACGGAACCTTCAAGAAAGCCTCGGACTGGACTGAAACAACGACAACGACTACGGCAAAGATGGGAGGACGCGGTGGATGAGGATGCGAAAGAAATTCTGAAAGTGCGTTCCTGGAGGAGGATGGCAACCGACAGAAGATAATGGGGGGGGGAATTGAAGGAGGACAGGGCCCAACAATGGCTGAAGTGCCATAGGAGAGAGAGAGAGAGAGAGAGAGAGAGAGAAGGCGCTGCACGGTGCAAAACTGATCACGTGTTTATCTGAGTAAGAACGTAGCAACACAGTACCGTTACACACAGTTACTATGGCGACGTGAACTAATTCCTGTAACGCGATTGGCGGAGATTCTTACACGTGCTTTTACTCACACAACGGATACATCAAACGTCAGAGTCGGTGGCTCACTCAGCGGCCCGAGACCCTGGTTGAGAAATTGTGCAAATTTTTATTCATGTTTTTGCGGGCACGTCCTCTTAGTGACAAGTAAATAGGTAGCCTTCGAATGTCTGTTTATTCACTCAGCAGTGTATCCAAGTCGGTTTACGATATTTAGTGTGTAGTTCAGTAGTTTAGTCTACAGCAGATTGTATAGTTTCTATATAATAGTTTTGTTTTCTTACTATTCGAATCTTGTACATATGTGCGATGGTACAAAGTGCACACGGTTTTTCGATCCGTGTTTAGTCATTTTTAGTACTTTTTAATATAGCGCCTTATTATCATTTCGAAAACGAGTTAACAACAGAAATCTTAAAAGCTCTCCGTTATTCCGTACTTTCATAGACCTAAGACCGGACGTCGTTTACGAATGCTCCGTAGCCTCTACCAGTGAACTGATTTCTACCACAGCTTCAACAATGAACTGATTTCTACCACAGCTTCAACAGTGAACTGATTTATACCACAGCTTCAACAATGAACTGATTTCTACTACAGTTTCAACAATGAACTGATTTCTACCACAGCTTCAACAAAATACACAGTCAACTGCAAATTTGCGCACTCCACCAGCGCGATATTAAAGTGTTTAAGGGACTTTAATGGCCATTTAATGAAATTCCAAGATTCATTTCTGTGACAAGATATCTAATTACATTTTCGGTAAATATTTACAGATACGTTCTCACTAAGAGGAAGCTTTAAAATTCGAACAAAACGTTGACAGTATCAGCATCTGAAGAAGATGGAAGAAACTATGTGCCAGTTTCCTGATATCGTTTATTTTACTTATATTAATGTAGGAGATTATCTTTACTGTTTCACGACAATGATAAATTTTAGATATCTATCATCGTAATCGCTTACCTTGTTGATTACGAAGGTAAACAAAACAGCCAAATAAATAGGGAATAATGAGTTCTTAATCTTTTATTTTGTAGTTTTATTCACAAAAATCTGAAACGCAGCCATAACACTCCTCCCCAGAAGAAGCGTTCCTAAATAAAAGCATCTTTTAAAGTATAGCCTACTTTCTTACGTAAAATACGTTTAGATCATTATAAATTATGCTAAACGTTGATCCGCTCTCTAGTGAAATATTTGTATTTAGGTTAAAAAATAGTGTTGATTGATACTGGGGCCTTTGTTTGCGGTAATCTTATCTTACTAACGACCAATCTGATTGGTGCACAGAAACAGTGTCGGGAAGTGCCGCACTTTTAAGAATACACATTATATCAAAGGTTTCCGAATGCCATCCTTTTGGCCGAAGTAATACACACGCGTACGCTGGCATACGCTTTGTTAACTAACAATTATGATGCCATCCGAATGAATATAGGTTCATGCAATTTGACGCAAGATTTAGCCGCCTTTTGGCCGAAGTAATACACACGCGTACGCTGGCATACGCTTTGTTAACTAACAGTTATGCCATCCGAATGAATATAGGTTCGTGCAATTTGACGCAAGATTTAGCCGCCTTTTGGCCGAAGTAAGACACACGCGTACGCTAGCATACGCTTGTTAACTAACAGTTATGATGTCATCCGAATAAATATAGGTTCATGCAATTTGACGCAAGATTTAGCCGCCTTTCGGCCGCAGTAATACACACGCGTACGCTGGCATACGCTTTGTTAACTAACAGTTATGATGCCATCCGAATGAATATAGGTTCATGCAATTTGACGCAAGATTTAGCCGCCTTTTGGCCGAAGTAATACACACGCGTACGCTGGCATACGCTTTGTTAACTAACAGTTATGATGCCATCCGAATGAATATAGGTTCATGCAATTTGACGCAAGATTAAGCCCCCTTTTGGCCGAAGTAATACACACGCGTACGCTGGCATACGCTTTGTTAACTAACAGTTATGATGCCATCCGAATGAATATAGGTTCATGCAATTTGACGCAAGATTTAGCCGCCTTTTGGCCGAAGTAATACACACGCGTACGCTGGCATACGCTTTGTTAACTAACAGTTATGATGCCATCCGAATGAATATAGGTTCATGCAATTTGACGCAAGATTTAGCCGCCTTTTAGCCGAAGTAATACACACGCGCACGCTGGCATACGCTTTGTTAACTAACAGTTATGATGCCATCCGAATGAATATAGGTTCATGCAATTTGACACAAGATTTAGCCGCCTTTTGGCCGAAGTAATACACACGCGTACGCTGGCATACGCTTTGTTAACTAACAGTTATGATGCCATCCGAATGAATATAGGTTCATGCAATTTGACGCAAGATTTAGCCGCCTTTTAGCCGAAGTAATACACACGCGCACGCTGGCATACGCTTTGTTAAATAACAGTTATGCTGCCATCCGAATGAATATAGGTTCATGCAATTTGACGCAAGATTTAGCCGCCTTTTGGCAGAAGTAATACACACGCGTACGCTGGCATACGCTTTGTTAACTAACAGTTATGATGCCATCCGAATGAATATAGGTTCATGCAATTTGACGCAAGATTTAGCCGTTTTTTTCCATAATATCCATTGGTTTCTTTTTGTTTACTTCCTATTTATGTACACATGTTTTCACTTTGTTTCAAAGTTGTTTTTTGTGACGTTAATTTTGTTGTCATATCTGATTGGGCTTTAGGCAGCGTTCTCAGTGTTGAAGTTACCCGGGGTTTGTCGAGATACGCCGATGGTCAACAGATTGTGGAAAGTATCCCAATTAGGAAGGTCGAGGTGCGCTGCGGTTAGCCCAAGGGCAGGGCCAACCCTTTGTTCGCTTTTCGTTTCACACTCTTCGACGGGTACTGCCTGTGTACCCGATCGTACACGATTCGTGATTGTGTTCACGATTCCTGAGGGACACGATTCGTGATTGTGTTCATCGGCAGTTTGAAACAGCACTTCACCCGTGTCATCCACGAACAAGTTAGCCGCACAAGTGCACCGCCATTTCTGTCCTCTCTGAGTCTTCGCTCTCTTCCTGTATTTGAAACCCTCGTCTACAGTTAATTAAAACCCTTTCTGACTTAACATGGAAAACATTTTGTAACTCACGAATCACTCGCTGAATAGTCGATTCGACGTACAAAGAAAAACAAAGACAATAAGTGTTTTTCATAGACAATCATTGACCAGTTTCAAGGTGGTGGGTGGTGGGTGGTGGACAACGATTTCTGTTGATCGTTGTCTGTTGTAACTCAAACTCTAGAAATACCTGCGGAATGCCCAGTCGCTAATTGTACAGGCGATTCATTTCCGGTCATTTACGTGACCCCTTTGACCACCGACGGACCTCGATCACTACCCTTAAGGGTCCTGTATAATCCTCTTAAGCATTTCTTGACCATCGGCGCACCTCGACTGTACCCTAAGATTGGGTTACGCCAAAGGAAAAGAGTAGATGGGGAGGAAATCCCAGCGACGCGACGGTAACAAACGGTTGTCTTGGTAACAGTTAACGATATCGGTCTTCTCCTCCTCTGCGATGGGGTCGTAGCCGAATCGGCATCGACGGACGACAGTTTTTGAATTAAACGGACAATAAATGTAACTGGAAAGCAGTAGTAAATATGCGGGTAAATAAGCGGAGTGAATCAACTCGTACACTGTGAACACCGTCAGTATCAGGAGGGGCGTATTTACGGAGACCGGACCCCCCCCCCCCCCCAGAAAGTCGAAAAAGTCGACTCGAAATTTTGTTAATCTCTTAATTTTTAGGTTTTTAATTTATATAATTATATAATTACCTTATTATCCACTCTAGTGATACAAAGTTTCGTCAGTTATTTAATCTATATTTTTATTTAATCAATTTTTAATCTATATTCTCAGCTGTGTATGCTCATATAGTAGTAATTCATTTTTAAGTATACAAACAGATTTATAACACAGAATTTGCGTATACGTTTGAAATATGAAATACAAGAAAATCAAAACGGTGACCCCGGAAGAAGTTGTTATTGAAATTGCCCAAAAATCATGGCGAATTACACTCTAAACATTTTCAAATAGTGTATTTTTCTTTGTATATAAAATGTTCTTCTTTTACCTTCTATTTTATTAATACTGTAGTTACAATTTTTAAATGTAAAATATTAATAAGTATCTTGTAAACAATTTTTGAATAGGACGTATTAATTGTTTTTATTGCATTAATGGTATTATTATCGTTTGCTAATGGTTTGCAGAGAGCGCTACAATGGTTTCGATTCAGTATAACTAGCAAAACGAAGGTGACGGCTTTCCCTGGGAAGCAGTCCTGTAAGAGCCAAAATAGTGATTAACAACCAACTAATTGGACGAGTCTCTCACTTTAGCTACCTAGGGTATGATGCATCGTATAAGAACAATAGAGATATAGACAATAAACCACATGAGTTTCAAATGATGTACGGCGCCATAAGAAGAACTCTAAAAAACAAGACGTGGAAAGCTAATCAGCTAAAGTTTTGCAAGGTAATGGCTGTCCCTATGCTTCTTTATGGAAGTGATTCATGGATAATGAGAAAAAGAGATAAAAGCCGCATACAGGCAGTAGAGATGAAATTTATAAGATCGGTCAAAAGATGTTCTAAACAAGATCGTTTTGGAAATGAAAAAATTAGAGAAGAGCTGGAAATATTCAACTTAAATGAGAAAATAGAGATGCATAGAAGAAACTTCAAGGTCCATCCGGAGCGTATGGATGATCGAGAACTACCAAAAGTAGCAAGTAGATACATACCGGCTGGAAGAAGAAGCGTAGAGAGACAATACTATGAAAAGATGGGAATAAATCCTATGAAGCCGGAACAGGTCCAAGGCCTAGAGGAGGAGGAGGAGGAGGAGGAGGAGGAGGAGGAGGAGGAGGAGGAGGAGGAGGAGGAGGAGGAGGAGGAGGAGAAGGAGGAGAAGAAGAAGAAGAAGAAGAAGAAGAAGAAGAAGAAGAAGAAGAAGAAGAAGAAGAAGAAGAAGAAAATTACCGTTTGCTTTAATGGGATTGATTTCAGGATGTTTTCATACATTTCAACCACTTTGAAGGTTATAATATTGATTATTCTTAATATATTTTTTTTTTAGGCCTATATGAAGCCGAACAACCGAACCCCCGTAGGTCAAATTCTGGATACGCCACCGAATATCACTACAAGCGTACGGTAACTAGATAGACAAATCTACAAACAATTCTAATTTTATTACACCGGATAAAGCAAAAACAGCTCTTTTGTCTGGCTGGCCGCAGCAAGGGATGGTGGTGGTTCGATTGATTGTATCGGACGTGTTCCATCGTGTTATCAACAATTACGTTTTGTACACAAACAGTAGGAAGGCGTCCAGTTACATTAACTAATGTAAACACGGCGCGCGCGCGCGCGTGTGTGAGCGATACAAGGCCATTTAATTACCACACATATTTCACTACAAAGCGTGCGGGAGAGTCGACCGGTAAACTAGCGTGATTACTAGCCATGTACTCTCCCTGCCTCTTCCGCCCTACGGTACTCTCTTTCTGGCCGTCTCTATATGTCTCCCCTTCTACTCCCCCCCTCTCTCTCGGCCGTATCCCAGCGATCCTTAAGTTCTCCCCCCCACACAACACACACTCACACACAATTGATCGTCACGTTACCTCGGTTGTTGGTATCTTCTGGCATTGCCCAATACCCTGGCGAATTGCCATACAACTTCTGTTAGGTGTTTCTGTCATTCACAGTATCTATAGGAACCTGTGCTTCATGTGGGTCACCGTCGTTCAGCACTTGTCAAACGCGACAGTTTTCACGGTATATTCGAAACTTTTATCGCTCAAACGTATAATTACAGGCCCTCCGAAGGATAAGTAAAATATAAAAGTCTTATTTTTACTTTAGAAAGGTATACTCTTTCCGTTCTTAGTTGAATCCTGATGTAAAGAAACCCACGTGGCAAATATGTAACGCTGTTGTCAGGGGCGTTGACACTGTTCACACAGTAATGTATTGCGCTTATGTACATAATGTCTGTATAGTCATGTAAGAGTTATCTTGCCACTTAAATCGTGGCACGTCGTTTTAAGACTTCCTCCTTATCACTGTATCCTGAATCGTATTGAATTAACATGGAGCCAGTTGAAAGAATATGTTGCCCGCCACAACATAACATTAGCTGTTCGATATAAAACAATTTATTGAGAAGGCGGTAAATGAAACAACGGCGAACAAGTGGAGTCATTGTATGCAGCATATAATGAAGGAAGATGATAAGCTATGGCAATTGGCCCACATTACCGACGTCGCTGTGGACAATGAACAATTTTATCAATAATAACGCTGACTCAAGTAATGATACAAGTTCAGACGCAGATATGGAAGGCATTGAATTACTCTGACAGAAACTGATAGTATTCAGTACACTGGTAATTATCACAGTTTTTATTTTTGTTTTAAATAAACTTTGGTTTTTTTGTTTGTTGCGACATTTAAACGGTTAATTAAAAAAAAGCCATTAACTGGTGTTATAAAGTGTTTCACTGTCGGGGTCTGACATTGTCACACAACTTTTACTTTTGGTCGGGACAAATTATTACAATTTACATGTGTTTATACAGTATCAGCATTATATGTACCATTTATTGTTGTATTGGAGTGTTAGTGGTCTCAAATATTTCTACTAATAATTTTGTACAAACCACTATGTTGTCTTTGGTATTGACGAGCGCTTTCGCCAGTCAAGCCATCTTCAGGTCATTTACCAACAGAGAAATATGAAACTGTTCACTTCTTATATACTGTTCTACCGTAACTATCTAGCCCCGCCCCCCTGACGGAGTAACGTCTTACTTAGCTCCACCCATAGTGGGTTGTCTTATATTACCAATTTTGTAGCCGTTACAATTCACGTTAACTCATCTTCTGTTAACAACAGCTATTCATTAGCTGCAGCTTATCACATTCAATGGGACCGACCCGTCGAGTCGTCATCATTCTGCTGTCAGTGTATCCGTTGTTTAATGATGTGCATAAACATGTCAACAACATAATTACACTGATGCGGGATAATAAAATTAATTACTACTGATAACAGTTGCCTTGATTATCGACGTTAACTGTTCGAATGAGAGAGTATTGTTACATCTCTAGACGACATGGCTGTTGACAGGCGGCGAACAAACTAGCGCCCGGCACGTATCTCACATGTAAGTGCGAATATACTTAGATGTTAGGGCCTTGGTAGGGTTTAAACGGCACATTCTAATCGTCAACCTTGTCGAATCGTTGTATGGTAAAAACGACTGACCACCAGTCAACACGGTACACGATGCCATACAGTGTAATGCCCAGAACTTGTAAGGGTGTCAAAGGAGTTACATGAATCTCGACTTGAACTGCGCCTTAAACAACACAGCCTGCATCTTAAACAATCTTCTTCTTCTTCACCTCTTCAAGGATTAGGTTATTATAAACCTGTACCGGCATCCATAGCATCCTCGGAGACCCACGTCTCTTCTACCAATGGCTTTATAGTTCAGTGCCGTTTTCGGCAATCGATCCTCTGTCATCCTTTGCAGATGATCCCACCATTGTCTTCTGTAAATTGAAATAATTTCATTTATGTCCTTTACTTCGAGTTCTGCTCTGACATCTTCATTCCTTGTTCTATCTTGCAATGTATAATTTAATGTATTTCGAAGAAACTGCATTTCAGCACTCTGAATCTTGCCGCATTCCTTTTCTGATATGACCCACGCCTCACTAGCATAAATCAACGTGGATATTGCAATTATCTTATCAAATTTAATCCTTGAGCTGTGTCTTGTTTTATTTCTAAGATTTCTATGAATCGTACCACAAATATTCCTAAATTCATTATCTTCTCTCTTATATCATATTCAGATTCATACCTTATTGCACAGCCGAGATATTTGAAACGGCTCCCATATTCTAAAGTGCTGTCGTTTATAAATATCTTAGTCCTCACTGGATATTTACTTTTAAAGGCCATGGTTTGCCTTTCTTGCTGAAATTTACAGCGAGTGCTCTCTTGCCACTTCTTGTAATTGAAACATAGCTCTTTGTAAATCATCCTCATTTTCTTGAATAAGAACTATGTCATCCGCATTAGCAAGGAACCCATACAAATTGATCTGTTAAGCTCTATTGCTGTATTCCCGAAGTCATTCTGGATTTCCATGCTCTCAACATGTCGTCAATGTATATATTAAACAAGGTTGGGGAAACACAGCATCCCTGCCTAACTCCCTTATTTATTGGAATGTCACCTGAGAGCCTACCATTCAGATCCAGGACTACAGATGTACTTTTATAAAGGATCTTAACTGAATTTATTAAATGCTGTCGATGTCCTCTTCTATCCATAATATTCCATAACTTTCGCCGGTCTACATTACCACATGCTTTTTCCAGATCACCAAAACGATATGCGTTTCCTGGTTATACTCTCGCCTTTTCTCTATTATCTGTCGTAATACAAGCAATGCATCCACAGTCGACATACACTTTCTAAAACCCATTTGCTCTTCAAGAAGTAATGCATCTGTAATGACTCTTAATCTGTTCTGTCTCCTTTTTACCTCCATGTTTTTTATATAACGAAATCACTCTTAAACGATCTTAGCCTGCAAATTTTTAATATCTTAAAAATTTAATAGGCCATGTTAAAGAAAATAAACTGCACCAAATTATTCACAGAGGAGGAGGAAGATAGATAGATAAATAGAGAGAGAGAGAGAGAGAGAGAGAGAGAGAGAGAGAGAGAGAGAGAGAGAGAGAGAGAGAGAGAGAGAGAGAGAGAGAGAGAGAGAGAGAGTAGGGAGAAAGCTGGTAGTCTCAATAGTCTCAAATGTTACGGTTATGGATGGTACTGAACTGTTCGGAATTACAGATCACCAACGATTACAGCAGCTGTAAATATTCGGCTCAGCTTTAAACCGCACTTATCGAGGAAAAGCTCGGTGGAGGGGAGTGTAGATAACGCGCCTTGACGAGCACACGCGCACCTGCCTCTGACCAACCTATTATCTGCTCCTAATGACGTAATCAAGAAAGCTATAACGGCTAAACTACGAACATCCATAATGTCTGCCGAGTTGCTATTACAATCACTACTGCCGTAATACCTTAATGATTAAATACTCAAGGGTCTTACGTTCTAACAAGTGAATTGTAAACACTGTATATACTGAAGATAGTACACGAAGTCGCGTAGAGTAAGGATATTCTTCCAAAAAGTAGACGAAGTATTTTAAGCGATGGCACTCTCGAGTCAACAAATCAGTAAAAATTACAATAATGATCAAACAGTAGACCAAGTGAGCTGTTTTAACTATTCGGATAATAGTTTTGTGTTGCTATAATAGGGATTATGATGTACATGTGAAGTTAGGTTAAGTTCGAGCTGATATGTGGGTGGAGCAGTTAATCGTAAGTGTAGAAATATTTACTTCGAAAGCCAACTTTAAAAAATGTATAAAAACACGCAAGTCTCTGTAGAGAGAGAGAGAGAGAGAGAGAGAGAGAGAGAGAGAGAGAGAGAGAGAGAGAGAGAGAGAGAGAGAGAGAGAGACAGACAGACAGACAGACAAGACAGATCAAAATGAAATTGGTAGCGTCTTACGTAAGAACTAAATATCTGTCAACCTGACTGTGATATCCAGATTCGGGGTAGACAGTGCTGTTAATCGGGTTAGTGGGAATGCGTCGCGTGAAGAGGATGCAGGCCTGGAGAGAAGGCGGCTAGGGTCACCGGCCGCGACATCGGCCCAAAATAGCAACCGACTGCACTGTCATCAGCCTCACGGTTCCCGACAACGCACACACACACACACACACAAACATTCGCTTTATATTCATCGCTCCCATGTTTCCAGTGCAATCCGTTAAACAAATCAAAACTCCCGCGACCGACGTTTATCAAGCTCGTTACCGAACACACGTGTATGTAAGCGCTGGTCTTGAACATGCAGAGCATGCCAAGAACATCAAATTCGTACAGCGAGCGATAAAATCTAAGTTATGTTTTCGTCGTACCGAAAACGAGAACCATAATAACCACTGTACTATTGCGTGATAACGATCTTCAGTGATCATCCTTTGAGAAAAAGGATGAGAACTAACAACTTCAACATTATTAATGGCATAAGGCAGAGCGGTGCATTATAAAGTCTTCTTGTAAGCTCAGCTATCCAAGCAGCTATATCCATCGTGTACGCTCACGTAAATGTAATAACTACAAGCAGACAAATTGGTGTGTACGCTGATGACGTAGTTACATTGGACCGTAACCAAAATGCAGCAAAGGAGACATTTATGGTTGCATAAAATGTGTGTTATTTTTGACCGATCCTCACTAACCCTGCTAAAATGCTCTAGGAGAAGACGTAAATGGTTGCATCGACTATAAATCAAAATAAACGAAATATAGATGAAAACAATAAATAATGAAAAATACACTGGACATAGGATACTACAGTTTTGAACAGATCGATATAGGGTTGCCAACTTTTTTTGAGGAAAATAACGTAACTTGTCTGTTGGAAGAGGAAAAAAAAGTATTTGTAAGAAAAAAAAGTATTATTTAAATTTAAGTTTTTATTGCCTTAAATACATATTTTTTTAAGCACAAGCACAAGCTAACAATTTTTGGTTATCTTTGAGAGTTTGATAGCTAGTATTACAATCTAAATCTAGATTTAAATAAATAAATAACTAATTTTTTATTAAATTTATGGACGCTCTGTTTCTCTCTTCTCGCCATTTTACACTTCAAACAAACACACAAGGATCACAACAACGTATAAATAATGATCTAGAAAGGAAACCGATATGGACTGCCATCTGCCGTTTCGTTCAATAATAAATATTCATTGTTAATCGTGTGTGTTCCGTTCTGTTTTATCTTAGGCATCGCTAAATCGTTCGGAAATTACGTATGAGAGTGTTTCGTTTCGTGCATTACAGTAAATACTCAAAATAAAGTATTTTCGCATACTTTATTTTTATGCATAAGTATAAAGTATATTCACCAAAAATAAAGTAAGATACTTTATTATAAAGTATGGTTGGCAACCCTAGATAGATAACGTCATCTGGGATCACTACTAAACGAAAACATCTCTGGCACCTTATGAAAGCAAGTCAAGAGTACCACAAGAAAAACTAAGGCTTTGCAAACAAAAGAACCTAATATTATATTATTACGGATTGTTAGGTCGTGGTCTACGTTGTTCATGTGTTTCACCAGACGTTTCGTCCACACCGATAATGGACATCATCGGTGACGTGAGACACAGATTACAACAACCGCGAACGAACACAAACATTTGCGCGGAAGCAACTTAGACCACGGCCTAACAATCACCCGGAAAGTTGTGATAATGTAAACACCGGATCTGAAAGCTTACGTTGATTTAAAAACCTAATATATGTTCTCAGGTCGTAACTCATAACTGAAAAGTCATCTATAAAATCATAATATGACTTCCAGTAACTTACGGCTGGGAGACGTGGACCGTTCAGAAGAAGATTAAGAAGTACTAAAAAGTTTCTAGCGAAATATATTAAGGAAAACATTTTGTGACCAGTTGTGGAACAAGTCGACAAATGGCGAAAGCGTATAAACTTTGGGCTTCCTCTATTAGTAAACAGCCAAGATCAAAATAAAAATTATTAAATCGAAGTGAATATGCATGTTGGATACAGGAACTTGCGAAGTATAGAAGTAGCAGAAGGGGCTTTTGCGGATGATGTAGTGCTAATGGCTACAAGTGAAAGGGCGTTACAGGGTAATTTGAATATATGGAATGAAGTTCTCCAGGAAAAAGGGATGAAAATAAATAAGACCAAAACAAAGGTAATGGTATGGGGGGAGAAAATAATAAATATAGAGATTGGAGGAGTGAAGATAGAACAAGTCAAACAATTCAAATATCTAGGGGTTATAATAGACAGTAATGGGAAACAAGAAGCTGCATTAAATGAAAGAATTGAAAAGACAATAAAAGTATACTATGCATTAAACAATAGATTTATAAATAAGAAGGAGATATCAAGAAAAACGAAAATGAATGTGTATAAAACAGTATATAGACCGGTTTTAACATACGGCTGTGAGACGTGGGTGCTATCCAAAAGCCAAAAAAGTAAAATCCAGGCGGCAGAAGTGAAATATCTTAGGAGAGTAGTAAGAGTAACAAGGAAGAACAGAGTTAGGAATACACAAATAAGAGAGGATCTGGAAGTGATATCGATTCTGGATTTTATTGAACAGAGACAACTATGCTGGTGGGGACACATACAGAGAATGGATAGTGATAGAATGGTAAAACAGGTTTGGGAGGCAAAATCAGGGGGGAGAAAGAAGAGAGGAAGACCGCGACTGACTTGGGATGGAATGATGGGAAACATTTTGAGAGAAAGAGGCTTGGGTTGGAGGGAAGCGAAGACATTGTCAATGGATAGAGTAAGATGGAAAAAATTTGTATATAGAGTGTAGTTGATGTACTTATCATATATTGATGTAACCCGACACCAATATGGTATAAGGGTATTTTGATAATAAATAAATAAATAAGTCGAAGTGAATTATAAGGCTGGGATATGTTTACAGAATGTATAAGACAGAAATACGAAAGCTGTTGTAGAGGGGTAACCCGTACAGTCTAGGCCCAGAGTAAGACCAACATAACAGTGGACAGTTTGGTCGTAGAGAACGTCAAAGTTGGGAGATGAAGCAACACGCTTACTGAAAAAATAAACTAGGAGTGTCACTGACACAAATGGGAGGAGCATTTGATATTCGTAATAATTTGTTTATCAATATTTTTACAACCAACAAAATATATACACTTTTATGATACACACTTTTATTGAATACATTACATTATAGTACAATATACATAAATTGTCATTAGACATATTCCACAACCTTTGCAACTCATCTCTACGATCAACCATTGATGGACTTCTATTAATTTTTAGCAGTCTATCAAAATTAAACGCTGGTTTTAATAATAATCCTGCTAATGTTTTCACTCTTGAAAGAGCAACATACGTTAATCCAACCTGAAATTCAATGTCTCCTAAATTAACAATTGTCTTATCTAATGTTATCCCTTGCGATCTATGTATATTAACACCATATGCTAACATTAATGGAAATTGTTCGCGAGTACAAGAAATTTCATTCTTGAATGATGCCACTACTGGTACAATGGGTATTGAGTTCTCGTACAGAACTGATACTGTATATTTTTCGAAAGATACAAGTATATATGTTGGCATGTCATCGTTATAATTTTCGCATACAACTGCTGGGTCATAAATAATATCAGTTACTGTCCCAACTGAACCGTTGGCTAGTCCTTTTGTGACCCAAAGATTTCTTCTAAGGATAACTCGAGCACCTTTACATAAACGTAATTGGGCAAATAATCCCTGAGTATCGTCAGATTTTGCTAGAGAGGCTTCTGGGCAATTATGGAGATTACATTGATTAGAGCCACGGGTTGTTTATTGCTTTTTAGTTTTTCATAATTAAAACGTTCGATTTCAGCATTTTTCGACATTATACAGACACTATCTTTGAAATTGTCCCCGATATTGTTTACATAAAATCTTTTAGATAAGAGCTTATAATCTTGTTCTTGTTGACTCTATTAATAATCATTTGCGACTCTATTTAATGTCTCTCTGAAATTTTTTTAATCATCACCTTGCTGTCTCATAATCTCCGTTAAAAAGAAAAACTTTTTTGAACTGTTTATATAAAAGATTCGATTGAATGGTCTGAACATTATTACCAATATTGTAAAGACTCCTGTCACAAACCGGTGGAAGTTGGGACCAATCATCGACTAAATACACGCAAAGGCCACCAAAAGGAACAGCTAAAGAACGCTGCTTTGCTTGTTTGAGTCGCATATCCACTTTGAAAAACAAATTCAAACCCAACATACTGGCTTCATCAATAATAACGAACCTCAAATCTTTTAATTCTTCTTCAAAAGCAATTTTGGATTCACCTTCTAAATCTATGAAAGTTCCTCCCCTTTTCTTTGAAGTATTTATTCTTAGAGCTGAATGAATAGTTTGTCCAGCAATATTGTTAGCTGCCACACCAGTAGGAGCCGTTAAAAGAGTTGCATCGCAGCCAAAATATGAATTAATTCTCCTAACCATTTCATTAATTACACACTTTTACCAGTTCCAGCTTTTCCCTGAATAATTTGCAAGTCTTTGATTGCAATCATCATAGTCATTTAGCTGATATTCTAAGAAAGATAATATCTTATTTTGTTGGTCGTTGAAAATAACATTGTATGATTCATGAGAATCATACTGATTCCCAAATATTTCTCGATTCCTTTCGATGAAAGAGGTTTTATTCTTTATATCTGGATATTTGTAATAGGCTGCTTCCCACTTAAGAAGTAAATCGATATCACGATTACCTAGACCAACATGAGTTGGTAGTGCATTATTAGGCATTACTGCTGCTATAGCCATCCAGTCTCTATCGTCAAAAATATCAAACTCCTTATTATTATCCTGATCAATTTCAGTTTCTTCTGCAATTAAAGACATCTGTAATTGTTCGTGAAACTGTCCAAAATTTTGTCGGGTATAAGCCATGAACCATGTTTGATCTGTACTTTTCAAGTCTTCTTCGTTACGCCAATGCTTATGTAAAAATCAAACTTTTGTTTACAATATAATTCAGTATTGACTGAATTGTTATTGGTGTTTACCTTAGGAAAAACTTGTACAATTCTTTCTTTTCTGTTTGTGCTAATTGAATTATTTCTTCCCTTAGAAACTTTTTTAGCAAAATCTACTACTATAAAACTGAATGAATGAATTACTGACATTTTCACTGTTGGTTCCATTAATTGCAACATAGTCTTCTATTGTTATGACAAGTATTCTAAAAGTTCTGGTACATTGATACATGGAATTCCATAGAGTAAATGACATGTTTCGCAAGACCCGATGTCTCTTTCTCCGATCACTCTTATCATCAAACTTGTATATGCTCGACGAGATTCATCATCCGGGGTTCTCGATTCAACGATTTCTTGAAACATTTCCGTCAAATTTTTCGAAGCAGGTTCTGACTTTGAAGCATATTTGGATACATATTCAACCACCTGGTATAAGGAGGTGACTATACTAAAAATTAGTATTTGCTCTCCATGTTTGTGCGATGACAGGATTATACTTATTCAGGAGTTCATCATTCCTTATTGGTGTATATATCCAAATACCTTTCTCATTTTTCTCTAGAAGAGATTGCTCTTGTAATTCTTTAGGATATTTGAATCTGCAAGTATATTCTTTGCCACTCCACTTAAGACAATATCCTTTGGTACATCTGGTATGTCTTTGGAATCGATTCAGTAGTTCGAAAGAGAACGATCGTTGTCGATAGCAACATCATAACATCAGTTGATCTAATCCTTGAAGGATGTATAGTTCACGATATTAATTGATGACTCGTTGGGCACTTGGTGAAACATATTAATACAAAGGTTTTGTAAAATATATAAAAACACTTGGTAAGTTTCACAAATTTTTTAATTAACTCTGATAGCTGTTTCGACTAACTTAAGCCATTGTCAAAGAGCGAGTGAATGAAATTACTGAACACAGGATGTTAGAGTAGTGTAGGTGGTAAACATCTGTTTAGGGCGTATCTGGAACATCTGTGTTGTGATGGCTAGGGGGGGAGTGTGTGCATGAGACAAGGGAAGGTCTGGTGTCTTTAAAAACTAAATACAATCATGAATGCAAAATATAAAATTAACTGAACTAAATATAAACTGAATGCAAAATTTAAAATAATGATGAACATTCAAAATAATATCTGTTATTTAGTTTAGTTTAGTTTATTTTATATTATTTTGAATGTTCATCATTATTTTAAATTTTGCATTCAGTTTATATTTAGTTCAGTTAATTTTATATTTTGCATTCATGATTGTATTTAGTTTTTAAAGACACCAGACCTTCCCTTGTCTCATGCACACACTCCCCCCCCTCGCCATCACAACACAGATGTTCCAGATACGCCCTAAACAGATGTTTACCACCTACACTACTCTAACATCCTGTGTTCAGTAATTTCATTCACTCGCTCTTTGACAATGGCTTAAGTTAGTCGAAACAGCTGTCAGAGTTAATTAAAAAATTTGTGAAACTTACCAAGTGTTTTTATATATTTTACAAAACCTTTGGATGTATAGTTGCCGGAGGAGTGAATGGCAAAGGATTGAATGCATTAACCAAATGGTCATAATACATCTTGGCACTCAAAATGTCTTCCTCAGATGCATTATCAAAAGTTCTTGGATCAGGAGCATCATAGATCCAAAGAAGACCGTGTACATGACATGAACCACGATGCTGGAATTCGAAAGGAAACCAATAATCTGAAACTGAGAATATCTTACAGACGACATTTTTTATGAATAAAGTTGCACGAAACGAAAAATAATCTTCAACAATTGAGGGATTCTCATTTATAAGTTTTTGCCTTTGCTGAGCGATTCTAGATTCATCTAACGTTTCCTCTTGCACGAAATTGCAACCCATGAGTCGTGCTAGATCAGATCACCAAAGATTAGCTGCACTCAAGTAAAAAAAACGTAGAAAGATTATCACACTGCTCAATCATTGATTCAAGCTCACCTCTTCGTTGAAACCAGTAAGATTTTGATCCTCTTATTTTTCCACACCAATAGTATAAACTTCTTATTATTTGAGACAGCGTGTTTCTCAGTTGCTGTATTGTTCCATTGAAATGAGATTTTCTAGCAAATATTGTCCCTCGTTGAATAGCTTGATGACACTGAACAGTGTTCAATGCAAAAAATCTGAACCTAGGATCTTGTGCAAAACGTCGGTCTTTATATTGCATCAAAAACTGAAAATATTCAAGTGCTGTAAGTTTCATACTACTTGCTCGAGTATTATCGTTTAGTTCAGCAGATTCATAAGGTAGTAAAGCGGGATATGCCATGCTTACATATCCTTCGCACGAGAATTAATTTATGATATCAGTACCTTGTGGCCATAGAATTACATTATTCACTGCAGATTGGAGTCGGTCAACTTCTGTGATTCTAATATTTTCCGGGATCATACTTTCATAAATTTCTTTAGAAACGTTCTCTTCATCTGTATTCACCTCAGTGGGTATCATTCCAAAAATACTATCATTTAATGGAAGTTGAGATATTTGTTCCATATCAATGATGATATCACTATAGAATGGATTATTCATTTTCAAAAAATTTAGTGCTTCTAACATTTTGTCACGTCTCACATGAAAATCCCGATGTCCATTAACACTTTCCTTTCTTACAACTATAGTGCTCAGTGAAGCGGGTGTAGAGGGCAAAGAACTAACAATCACCGTTATATTTTGACAAATATTTATAATATTTCCCTTATAAGCATATTGACCGGGAAAGCCTCTCGATTTCACCCTATACACACGCATCACTGGTTGTACTCTTGCTATCAAGAGTTGTTCTACATAAGTGAGATCCATCAGTTCTATAGGCACATCTTTAGGATCCATACGATTAACTGCAGTAAACTTATTTGGGTTTCGCTTACACTGCGGACACATATCAAAAATGTTTGCTGCATCAACACTCGAGAACAATTTACACATTCATAGAATTCTAGAGATCATAAATTATCTTCAAATTCATTCTGAAGATTCCTATATCCTGTGTTGTTTTGTTCATATAACACACGATTCATGTTATGTTCTGCAGGGCCTTCAACAGTTGCTGGAGCAACATTTTGTTGCTCTCTCATCCGTCTTTGATTTGTAGTTAAACGACCAATATTTGTACCTCTTCTCCGTCGAGGCATACTATAAATAAACGTATATATAAATTGATGAAGAAGAATGTATAGAATATGCGTATAACAGAAAAAAAGTACTTAAACAAAAAGTACAAAATTGAATAAAAAGTATAAGAATAATAATTTTAATAGAATTTGGAAATTGAATAAAGAAGTATAAGAATAATTTTTCACTGAAGGGTCGGTCAAAAATAACACAAATTTTAACTTATTTGTGTCGACGTTTGACAATGTTTACTGTCATCATCAGGACCTGTGTATGAACTCAAAAGAAATGTCAAACACAAGCGAACAATTATTTGGGTGAACGTGCTCGTGTATGTGAGTGTGTGTGCGTGCGTATGTAATTTATACATTATTACAATTTAATATTACAATGTACACGTATTACTTTCATTTCCTTCAAACATCAAATAATGTACAAGCGTCATCTGGTTGCGTTTTATAAATAGGGCGGTTGGTCTGGGAAAATTTAGGCCTACAGTTGTGTGTAACAATCATTACAACAATCATTAACAATCGTCAGCAACAATTGTAAGTGCCTCACTGATCTTATTATTTAGTATCAGGTAGGTAAACATATAGCAATCTTATAGACACATATTCTGATTAGTTTTAAACTCAGTACAGTGGTCATCTGCGTTCTGCATAATTTACACTTAGGTGACAAAAAAGAAGAGAATATAATTGTGTTATACTTAAGTATTGATGCTCGAGTGTGTAGTTGTGCTTGTGTGTGTGTGTGTGTGTGTGTGTGTGTGTGTGTGTGTGTGTGTGTGTGTGTGTGTGTGTGTGTGTGTGTGTGTGTGTGTGTGTGTGTGTGTGTGTGTGTGTGTGTGTGTGTGTGTGTGTGTGTGTGTGTGTGTGTGTGTGTGTGTGTGTGTGTGTGTGTGTGTGTGTGTGTGTGCGCGCGAGCGTGTGTGTGCGCACCGGCCTTCGTGATGGGTATAAATATAATATATTGTTGTACATTTAGTTTGTTATGCCCCACGTTCTTTGGGAGCCATGTACAACTTTAATGTGCCACGCGTTGGGCGCCATATATAAATATACCTAATATATTGTTGTACATTTAGTTTGTTATGCCCCACGTTCTTTGGGAGCCATGTACAACTTTAATGTGCCACGCGTTGGGCACCATGTACAAATATAATATAATACCACGCGTTGGGCACCATATGCAACTGTAATATATTTTATGTTTGTCTCTAATTGCATAAATTAATTAAAATTATTAATTAAATAAATCTTTCTCTTGGTTACAATTATCTTCTAGAATTTGCTTCCTCGTGTCACGCGTCGGGGCACCATATACAATATTATATATTTTATGTAAACTTATCTGCATCGATTAGTTAATTGATTTTAATTAGGTAGCCACCCCAAGTTTGGGTGGTCATATACGACTTTATATTTTCTGTGAAGTTTTGAGTGTAAATGTTAATTGTTCAAATAACTAAATTACCTTGTTTACAATGATTGACGATTCTTTATCAGTTTGGGTAAATGGTTTATTATTGATGCTAAATATATCTGCTCATAGGAACTTCATCATGTAAGGTATGATAATTAATTGTATACCATTCTAAGGAGTTTTCCCTAAATGTAGGCTTTTACTACATTTCTTGTTTACTGCCCCAGGACGGGCATGCCATATATGATGATACACTCTGATATCACTGAGCTTTAATACGCCCCACGTTCTGGAGCACCATATGTAAACAGGTGTTTTGGGTGAATAACAATTATGTGACTCAGACACTATTAATTTTCGAAAACAATACAAATTTATTATATATTTTCAATGTCATTTAAATTCTGAATAAAGTTAGCGTTTCTATACAACATATTAAATACACAATGCTGTTATATTATCTTTAACGTTTATGAACATCTACAAATCGATAAAGGTTAATTAATGACTATATAAATTTCAATATATCCTACTCTATGGATTCATATTTCTCAATTTGCGTTACTTTTGAGCAATTAAATATATGTATATTCAACTCAGTGGCAAGTTCTTTTTGAGTGGCAGGACAGTGGCAACCTAATCTAATGGTACATGAATGATAATAATTTACTTGATGTTTGTATCCAAATTGCGGTGATTAACTGCGTGGTTCTTCATTCTGCTACGAGGTCCAGGCTGAAGATACGCCAATTAAATTACACTTGACACTCCGTCACGACACTATTTGTTCCACATTTTATCCGGATACTCGCATGAACGATAATGACTAATTGCGTTAACTCGAATATTACTTCCTTGTCTAAAACTCTTTTCCGTGTAGGTTCTTTGTCACTCTCGATGTACGTGTGCAATAGTTTATGCTGCGTTTAACTAGAGCGATTGTACCATTTATAATGTATTCACTATGCAAATATAATTGGTTTTATTTGCATTTCAGTGAGTTAATTCGTGGCACCATCTTACTATATTGTCTCATGTCACTTACGTCACGGTAATGTGATATTGTCAATACCTTATCACTCGCATTCGATTCATAAAAACGAGATTTTTATGATCACAAAGTCTGATCGTACTTAACTCGACATTGTCATAGTATTTAGTCACGGGTTAGTTCTACAGTTTTACATAGTTTCTGATACACTCCCGAACGATCTCTCTGCTTGTATCAATACACTTTACTACCGTCCATCTGAAAGACCCTGGCTGGTTTATACCGAAATAGAATTGACTGACAAAATTTAGAATACGACCGAACTGAGACTGAACTCGAATTTAAAATAGACTGAACTCTCCAAATCGACTGAACTGAGATTTTAAAATAGACTGACTTCTTCTTCTCTGCGAACACCTTATTTTATTACTTCAGCAACACGACTCCCTCCACGGATATCATACCCTTACCACAATCACTGTCATGATTGGTTTCTCGCATCAGATTCTGCGAAGGCTCCTCCTGGATACTCTGGCTGGGGTCTCTAGTCTACTTCCCATTAGCTCTTCACCCTTGTCTCCATGTTGACGTCTTCTTAACACCCGCCTTTGCCGAATTCCTTGCTCCTGATAGGTCAGCCAAGACCCCTCTCTAAAAGTCTTGCTGTCCACACCACCTCCCCGTATGACGACGGACCTAATTATACGGTTGTCTGTTACGTGATTCTCTTACGTTCCCTAGTGTCCTTTCCAAGCGATTTCCTTTCCGCACATGTGTGTACCATAACCCGGGTGTGCCGAATCGCCGTATTGTCCTCGACTTCCCTTGTTACGTTCACACGCTGATGGTGGTCATCTTCCAGGAACTAACATCTGTTCTGCAGCCCTACAAGATGCTCCGTATGTCGTGCTAGTAAGCAAGTTGCCCGTTGTGCGGCTATGTATTTTCTTTTGTTCTTAATTGCATCCGCTCTTAGACCGCTTTTGTGGAAAATGTTATGCCCATGTGCAGCCGCTAACTCACACGTGTATGTCGAAAATGTTGGCGTCCCCTTAGTACACGCTTTGTCGGTAATTGTGACGAACTGACACCGTCTTTTGTTTCTTTGTTATTGTCGCCACTTGCGCTTATGTCGTTCATCCACGTCCAACATCTGTTGTGTGCCAAGGCGTTGTCTTTCTTAAGTCATTGTCTAACGGCGGCCGTTTGGCTATACCATGCATCACTCTTGACAGTTGACGCCCGCTACAGTGCCGTTTACTCAAAAAAAATCCTCTACTGTAATTGCTTTACATGGGGTTGGAACACTTGCCCGGAGTGACACTTGCACGGAGTGACATTTGCCCGGAGCCCTCCCCTCCACATAATGGTATTTGGTGAGTCTGTGACATTTGCCCGGAACTAACATTAGTATCTTAAAACTGTTCAAAACGTATCCTCTTTCAATTTTGGAAGGTTTGAATTCAGTGTTATAGTGCAATATTACTTTTATTTTATGAATTTTAAGAGACTTTTAGCCGACTTTGCGTCGTTCCCAGGGAACACCACGGGGAGGTAGTTTCTTATCGTTCCCCATATATTTTTTTCACTTTATGTGAGTTCGTCAATTTTTTTTTTTAATGTTGAATTAAATATTTACAATATTTACAAATCTTTCCAGGTGAGAGTCTACTTCTCTAACCTATAGGCATTGCCTTTACTTTAACTTCCGGACGTAAGCAACACAAACAAGGAAAGACCTTAGTTTGCCATCTAGTTCCAGTTTTTTCAAGGTCTTGCCATTTCGAAGTCCATTGTAAGTGTCACAGGATTCCATCCAGGTACTATGTTTTTCACTGCTTTGAAAAAACGATCATATGTTTCTCGTTTCTTATTTGGCAACAACACGTAGACTGCTGGAATAGTGTTGGTTTCTTTCCAAGAACTTCCCAGATCGGCTGGATGATAAATAACTGCCCAAACTGTTTCCTTGAACTCTTGAAGGTTCCGTCGACGAAGAATGAAGAACAACTTGTCAATGCAGATTTTCCTTTTTCGCTGGCAAACACCAGTATTCTGTCTTTAGGCCCTCTGTTGTCGTCTTCAAGTAGAAAATTTTTACCGTCATTCATAAGTAGATCATTTTCCTCTAATTCCTTCAGAGTCGACTGGGTCCTTTGTAGGCCCCACACTTTTTCTTCGAATGTGATGTAATGATTGTTTGGGACTTCTGTGTGATGGTAGTGAAGTCACAAGGTCATATCCTCGATAAAGAGCGGGCCTACTTCTTCTGCGTAAATTTTTGAAATCGTATTATCTGTTTCCCTTGCACGCTTCTTTGCGTTAACAACACTTTTCCTCACTTCAGTTTCCGCTATGTCCGGAATACAAACATGAGTTGCTTCGCCTACGATAGTATTATTTTTCGTTGATATTCTGCCTTTACATTTACTTTTCTTATAATCAACACATCGCCAGTAAGTTTGTTGGTATAGTCAACAATATACTGATGTCCACTGTAGATCAACATAGGCTTCCCCTTGGTGGTCTCAGTGATCTCCACCTTCACTACAACACGAATCACTACACTTATCACTTGCACAGAATACTAGTTGTCTCACAGATGTCAACTAAGGCAATGGAACTATTTAGGGGTGAATTCCTCCCCCTCCCTTGGTCCTGCATTCCTATAACCAGTCCGACTCACCCTCTACCGGACTCCGTGCAAGTGTCACTGACAAAAATACCCATGATTAGTCATTTCCTGGAATGCTTAGGACTCTGGGCAAATGTCAACAAATTCCATCTTCGGGAAAATGTCCCTCCGTGCAAGTGTCACAACTTCATTTGTGATACAGCAAAATCTGTATCGGGAAAATCTTATCTTATCGGGCAACGGCGCCCGACGGGCCAGCGCGGACGGCGGAAGCCGCACACGCACCGGGCAACAGCCAGCGATATCTCTATCTCTCTTCCTCTCACACGTTTAAGCTAAGATTTTTAAAAATCGTAATATCTTTTCAGACAAATAATTTAGAGAAATAGAAATTACATGTGTGCACTCTACACTACAGTCCGGATATGTATGCACAATTTTATAACAATCGGTTGAGTAGTTTCGGAGGAGTTCGCGGTCTAAGTTGTGCATCGAGTCATGGATAGAGGGCTATGCCTGATTGCGCTACGCTCATCAGGCTCCGCCCAATTAATAGTGTAGTACTGTTGAAGAGGTCAAATCTCACTGAAAGATGCCTAACCACAGGAAGAAGAAGAAGAAGAAGAAGAAGAAGAAGAGAGGAGGTCTTTGGTGTATTAAAATTATATTCACACCAGAAACAATGAAACGATAACAAGTTTATTAAAAGTTTTTATCAAAATTACACTTAATTCAATAATCTATTACGAATTAAAAGTTCTACTCGAATATAATACTTGTATTCACATTTACCAATAATGATAATATCTAAAGTCGTTATGTATACTAAATACAGTCGTAAGTCGTATTTAAAAATTAGTTGGAATTTAAAATCACTTCCATTAACTATTATGTACAAAATAATCGCTATAAAACAACTCGGAAGCAAATGTCGACTTAATCAATGAAACTGGCTACAATCAAGACAACAAGTGATGTATAATCACGATGGTCCTAGCTATCGTCGTCGTCGTTATTGTTGTTGTTGTTGTTGTTGTTGTTGCTATTATTGTTATTATTATATTATGATGTGCGTATCCTCATCCCATTATACAGTCAACACGGTGGCGTTATTCTCCGTTAATTTATATTTTGAAGAACGAAGAGAATATAATAAAGTTGCATTAAACGGATTTTGTACACTTTGAAACAGTCTCTGATTAAGTTAAAACACCTTTGTTTCAGAATACTTTGGCGAGAAGATGTATTTGTCAACATATTGCGACTTCTATTTAAAAGTCGCAAAGGAACGATCTGTTCCGTCTGCTTCGGAGCGGTGGTGATGATCAGCTCAGACTGGAAACTCTCGGAAGAAGTAAATAAGTCCCCCTATAGGGACTCGGGCAAGACTTCAATGTGTCATCGCTCACATTTAATAAAGGGTCCATCCAGTTATTGATGCTGATCAATTTTGTTGTTAACAAATATAAATTACGCTGTTGCATATCACTATATAAAACATTTCCCGATTAGCGCTTTCGATCCTCTCAGCTCATCATCAGGTCGGAATTATAATCGGGAATTTTTTATGTGGTGGTGATATAACCACTAACACAAATTTATTACGTGAAATTTTGTTGCTTGAACGTGTTGTTATATCTTGATTATCAGATGTTAAGCAGCGGTTTGAGGGTTACTCACACGATTTTGTGTAAATCTATGTTAGACCACCTTCCCGATAATTGTCAAAATTTTTTATTACGATAACTAATATTCTTCATATTAACAACAATAATAATAATTAGAGAGAAAGCCATAAGTCTCCAAACTTATGGTTGGTAGTGAACTGTTCGGAATTAACAGTCCAGCGATTATAGCAGCTGTAAATATTCGACTCAGGTTTAAACCTCACTTAACGAGGAAATGCTCGGCAGAAGGTGGTGTAAATAACGCGCCTTGGCGAGCACACGCGCGCGCACCTGTCTCTGACGTACCTATTATCTGTTACTTATGACGTGAATCAAGAAAGCCATAACGGCTAAACTGCGAACATCCATAACCTCTGCCAAGTTACAGTTACTACTGACGTAATTCCTTAATGATCAAATCATAAAGGGTCTCATACTCTAAAATACGTGGTATCATTCGAGATTAAAACGTCTTAGAAAAACGAGAACTACCATGAACTGGAAGGAGGTGGCTGATATAGTTAGATTTTTTATAACAGAAACTGTCATGGTTCCTATGTGTACTTCGAATGGAAGGATAAAACTTATCCAAATCGATTATGTAAAACCCAGTAGGTAAGGAAAAAAGAAAGAGCTAGAGAGACATCATTGTATAGCGAATGGGAGGCGAAGGTAGCTGTGAAAACACGAGAACACAGCAGGGAAAAGAGGAGAACAGGATTAATGGCACAGAAAATATTCAAAAAGGCAAAAATTCATCGAGGGTTATATAGACTATTGAATAAAGGCAGATTTTGTGAAAATCCGGACAAAAATCCTCCAGACACGAAATTTGGTAGAAAGTTAGTTTTGGGGTCACTTCAATGGGGGAAAAAAATCGGACACTCCAGCTCACCGCTGGGCCCCCTGGGGGAGGGGGTTAAAAGGTGGGGCAAAACGGTTTGTTGTAAATATCTCAAAAACTAAGCAAGATATCAAAAAAAGTTAAATACAAAAGTTGTAGCTGACCAAATTTCCCATCAAAATGGAGATCTTTTTTAGCAATTTTTCTTATAAGGCATTTTTACGAAAAAAAACTTGTATTTTTTTGAGTTTAGGCCGATTTTTGTATAGTAAAAAGCGCTAAATATGGGTGTGTAAGTGTTTGTACATGTAATACCAAGTATTTGGATGTAAATTTTTGTATGTATATATTTATGCACACATATACACACACACTACAACTACAAAAACGTGCATTTTTGAACGTAATCGTTACATGCATATACGGTACTGACTAATCCATGCGTATAGATGTGCATTTTTGGATTTAGACAAGTATAATATATATGCATGAAAATATTTCTACACATATTTGCACATACAGTATATGTGTGTGTGTATATACATGTATACTACTAAAAACGCTTGCGTTCAAAAATGCACGTTTTTGTAGTTGTAGTGTGTGTGTATATGTGTGCATAAATATATATACATGCAAAAATTTACATCCAAGTTTTTTTTTCGTAAAAATGCCTTATACGAAAAATTGCAAAAAAGGTCTCACATTTTAGCGCTCATATCTCTGTCCCAGTGCATCTGACGAAAAAATTACTAAGGACCATTTTGATGGAAAATTTGGTCAGCTACAACTGTTGTATTTAACTTTTTTTGATATCTTGCTTAGTTTTTGAGATATTTACAACAAACCGTTTTGCCCCACCTTTTAACCCCCCCCCCCCCAGGGGGGCCCAGCGGTGAGCTGGAGTGTCCGATTTTTCCCCCATTGAAGTGACCCCAAAACCTAACTTTCTACCAAATTTCGTGTCTGGAGGATTTTTGTCCAGTAAAAATCTTTATTCAAAGGTCTAATAACGCCAAAAAAAAGTAACAAAATGAAAAATGAAGTGAGTAAACAGTTTAGTTTTTTTTGCAGACTACCATCTAGTTTTCACTTAATACGAGTACAACTGGCATCGAAGTTAACATGAGAATGACTATTCCAAGCCCAGTGGCCTAACTACGGGGGGATCAATCCCCCGCAAAGCTACTAAAAATTTCAATGCAATTCCATATACACTTAACGCAGGCCTATTTCTAAGCCAGCTGCGTGTATTATAAGGCTTATAAATAACTGCGTGAAAAATTATATGAGAAGAATCTCGAATATCTCAATTGTCCTGTAAAAAATGGGGAGTACAACCTTCAAGGTAGTCCCCCCCCCCAGGGACCACCTCCTAGTTACGCTGCTGGGCTGGCCTACAACACACTTGGAGATGGGCAAAGTAGTTTAACGAACTTATCACAGATAGATCGTTCACATCAGAGCGAACTAGTAGCATGAACTAGGTCACTAGTTCAATATGTAGAACCCCTCCTTTTCTAAAATTTGTATACAAATTAAAAGAACAAAAACTGGCATCTTCCTCTATCTGTTTATCTTGGGTTATAGGAGAGAGATGACCTCCTCATCCACGTGAGATAACATCAAAGCGCATGAAGATTAGCTGAAAAATAACCAATACTCTTTTTTGGCGTTGCAACAGAAAGGACGCAATAAAATATTATTTAAATACAAAAAATATGAAAATAATTTTACTCATGTAGCCTTCGGCCAGAATCCCAAAACCCGTCTCTCATTTAAGAGTCGTAATAAATAACGCACATCTGAAATAACAAAAATAATTTATCCTTTTCAATTACTTGACAACTTTTAAAGCGACTTCCTCCTATAGGATCCTACCATAAGATATTCTGCTATTTTATTTCTATCATATTTATGCCAAACTTTGTCGAAAAAACAATAATCAGGCAATCAGACCTTTTGAAAACAGCCTATCTGTTTATCTTAGGTTATAGGACAGAGATGACCTCTTCATCCACGTGAGATAACATCAAAGCGCATGAAGATTAGCTGAAAATAACCAATACTCTTTTTTGGCGTTGCAACAGAAAGGACGCAATAAAATATTATTTAAATACAAAAAATATGAAAATAATTTTACTCATGTAGCCTTCGGCCAGAATCCCAAAACCCGTCTCTCATTTAAGAGTCGTAATAAATAACGCACATCTGAAATAACAAAAATAATTTATCCTTTTCAATTACTTGACAACTTTTAAAGCGACTTCCTCCTATAGGACCCTACCATAAGATATTCTGCTATTTTATTTCTATCATATTTATGCCAAACTTTGTCGAAAAAACAATAATCAGGCAATCAGACCTTTTGAAAACAGCCTATCTGTTTATCTTAGGTTATAGGACAGAGATGACCTCTTCATCCACGTGAGATAACATCAAAGCTCATGAAGATTAGCTGAAAAATAACCAATACCCTTTTTTGACGTTTCAACAGAAAGGACGCAATAAAATATTATTTAAATACAAAAAATATGAAAATAATTTTACTCATGTAGCCTTCGGCCAGAATCCCAAAACCCGTCTCTCATTTAAGAGTCGTAATAAATAACGCACATCTGAAATAACAAAAATAATTTATCCTTTTCAATTACTTGACAACTTTTAAAGCGACTTCCTCCTATAGGACCCTACCATAAGATATTCTGCTATTTTATTTCTATCATATTTATGCCAAACTTTGTCGAAAAAACAATAATCAGGCAATCAGACCTTTTGAAAACAGCCTATTCTCTCACCCCCTTCCGATTCATCGGGACTGATACTTTTTAGCCCGATATGTATATAAGTATTATTTGACAGTATAACGAAATAATTAAAAACATAAAAATATGGAGTTTGGAATACTATAAAAACTCCAAAAATAATGTTACGACGGTCTACTGATCGTCGTATGGTACAGTGGAAAACAAAATGCAAGACACCAATTAAGTCACTAATCACCAGCTTTAATTATCACAATTAAACAGTTTGTAATCAACAAGATCAACAAATAAAATAAAAATTTTTCACACGCAATAAAAGTGTCAACTACTAGAGTCGCGCACAATAATCACTTTTCACTAACAACCACTTGAACGCACAGATTAATCGCCCGACAATAACTGAAAACTAAACGGCAGGTGTGGGCTATTTATAGTCTGCAGGGTTCCATAATATGCGTCCTTAACAAGCAATCGAAAATTCTAGAGCGCGGCGTTGGCAGAAACACGCGCCGCTGGGCTAGTCGAATGTACGAGATTGTTCCGTATTACGTAACACTGTCTCGAACGTGTTAAATGACATGTACGCAGACGAACATTACAGCTGGGCTCGCCGAGAAACACGTAGAACGTTCTGTAATGACGTCACAATAAGGTGCAGTCAAGAACGGTAAACGAATTAAACAATGGGCCGACAGCAGGCAGAGGCGTGGACCTCATGGGAACGACCTACTGCAAGCGAACGACTCAACTAACAACGAACTACGGTTGTTTAGTTTTATAAGTGGCCGATAGGAGCGTGGCTAAAGGCGAGAAACAGACCGAGTACGATGCCATGCGTCGCGATAACGGATGGAAGTATGCGATCGCGCGCGATCCGCTGACGTACGTCATCGCAACGGAAGGGGCCCCACACAGTCTACGATTAAACGGGCCTCCGTCACGTTTGATTAGTATAGTTTCTGTTTTCTGAAATTAATGTTATCTAGGAGGTATAAAAAGGCGTTAGCTGCCTATTTACTTTTTAAAAAGAGCAAAAGTTAAGAAGTCGTAGATGGTGGGTTCATTCTATAAACCAAAGGCGTGAGGTGTAGGCCACATTCCGTGGCGACGGCAACATATTTCCATGAATCTTCCCTTTTATTATGCTTTTTAGAATCATTTACTCCTTTGTCTAAAGTATAGGTCTTGATTGAACCTAAAAAACGAAATTTAAAAACTTTACACATTTGTCTAACATTTATCAAAATATGTATAATGTTTAAATGTATATAGCATGTTGTGCAGTGTTTATCAAAATATGAATTATAATTTATATTTAACAAAAATCATAGATTTAATAAATAATGTACCAGTAGTTCATAAATTGTTAATTAACAAAGACAACAGGAAAAATCTACTCACATAAATTTACCTCAATTATTAATATTTCTTCGTGTAAATCCATTATGATTCTTGAACGATGCTCGCCAACTGATGCGTTAATGATGCGATGACGGACACCAACTGAGACTCGAGCTATTTGTCCGTCATCGCATCGCATGCCGACGCGCGTTAGTCATCGCAATGTACTTGGTGATATCTTGGTGACTCTCATAACGCAACATGGCCATCAGTTTTCATGCGATGACTTGCGTCGTCGCATCGCATGGCATCGTACCCGGTCTGTTTCTACGCGAACAACGAACGAACGACTGTAGTCAGTAGCTCACTTGACTGAGTAGTTCTTTTTCCCTTGGTCGTTCGCGAACGACCCGCCACTAAACACAACACAACGGAACAACAGAGACAGTAGTCGAGTGACATCACGTCAGTTATCACTACGCAGAAACGTTCAGGAAAATCGTGTACTAAATCATATTTATTTAATCATCCCGCATAATTAATGGGGAAAGTTGCATCAGCAAATTTCTATTGGTGAACGAATATAAATAATGTAATTACATAAATCAAACAAATTCCGATTATTTCCATTTAAAATTCTCCAGTACTTCAAAAACTGTTTGCATTCGTATTTAAATGTCGATAATTGAAGTTAATTGTGCCAGTGCCGCGGCCTGTAATAATCACTGCTAATTAGCGCTGACCTTTTATGTAAATTTTATATTTGCCGGCGGCCAGTAGAAGGTGTAAGCCAGCCAATGACGCTGATAGTGTTTTTGTAGAATACTAGTGGAGATGTCACTTAGCTAACACTAGTCAGTGATCAATCAATCAGGGATCGTCTAATTTTTACATCCACCTCAGTTTTCTTTTCTTCAACCGGACTCTTCGTTCGTCTCGGTATTCCCTTCTTTTAATCCTGTTCTCCGCATAGAATCATCGATGTTCCTTTGGACGCCTTCTGCCTATCAACCTCCAATCTATCATCTTGTTTAGCCACCTGTTACCTGCTCTCCTAACACCGCCATATTATAGCAATCTCTTGTAATATCTTTATACTTCGGTAGTCTGTTTTCACTCTCATCCTCCTTCCGATTTAATGTCTCATCATTCCATCTCTTCTAGTTAACCGGCTCTGTTGCCAGACTCTTCGTCTGGTACTTTTAATTGATTGCCAAGATTTCTGCAGCAAGCGTCGTTAAACGTAACAGCATACTCTCGAAAATCATTTTCTTTGCGATATTTGTGATAATTTTATCCCTTAAAACAAAACGTAGATACTGTTAATTTCTTGTCTGTCCTCATACATTAATTCGCTTCTTTCACTTCAGTTGCAATTTTCTTCTTCCTCACTACAAGGGCTAGGTTATATAAACGTGTTCCGGTGGCCACCTCATCCTCGGACGACCCACGTCTCTTCTGCCAAGGGCTTTATATTTCAGCGCCGCTTTTGGCAATCGATCCTTCGTCGTAACAAATAACCACACCAGTTTCTTCTGTAAATCGAAATAATTCCACTTATATAACTTTTCCTTCTAATTCTGCTCTTATATCCTCATTCCTTCTTCTACCTTACAACGTACAGTTTTAAGTATTGTTACGACGTCACAGAACAATCTACGTGTTTATCGAACGTTCCAGAGAGATCAAGAATGTAAGCGTGTGGCGTACGTGCTTGTAGACGCATTTACGAGAGAGTTCTCGATGCCGCCAGCGTGCGGACTGTGTCAAGGCCGCAGTTAATTACGTAGTTCATACGCACGCTACGACGCAATTCGGAATCGTCTAGATATTCAACTAGCTATAAATACCGGTACTCAACGACGTTCAGTTTAGTATTAGGCGAATTTTTGACTGTGCGGTTCGAGAACTTTCTCGTAGATGCGTCTACAAGCACGTACGCCACACGCTTACATTCTGGATCTCTCTGGAACGTTCGATAAAGACGTAGATTGTTCTGTGACGTCGTAACATTATATTTGAGAAACTGCATTTCGGCACTCTGAACCTTGTCGCATTCCTTTCTCGTCATGACCCACACCTTACACGCATAAGTCAATGTAGATATTACAATTGTCTTATAAAATCAGTTTATGTGCTGTGTCTTCTTTATTTATTTCTAAGATTTCTATGAATCATTCCACTTGTTCCCAAATTTTTTTTTATCTTCTCTTTTATGTCAGATTAAGACTCATAGCTGGTTTGCACTTTTCGTTATGGTAAATAATACGCTATAGATTTAATTTTTGAGATCTTTGAACTTACTGACAGAGAAATATAAAAATTAGAGAGAACAAAGAAACGTTAACGTTCAAATTGAGTGAAGACTTATTAGCGAAAACAAAGCGAAGGATTGGTAATTGTAGACTGTTCACTCAACAATGACAGTCAGCGCTCTGGAATAAGAATACTACCAAGCATCTAAAACGGGTGACGTACAAATCAACAATTGAGATTTTTACTGCTCTACACGGTTCACAGGTGTGGAAATGACTGATAAAAACGGAAAAAAAACACTTAGAACAATGGAAACGGATTACTGGCGATAAAGTTGTGGAATAACAGGTTTAGACTAAATTATAAATTATACGATTAGAAGAACAGAAGTAAATATTCCCTTGGAAGAAACGATCGAAGCTCAGAAGTCAATAACGTACGAACACACGTGACGTATTGCAAAAGAAAGGTGATGTCGTAAAATATGGGTTGGATCCCGTTGGCATAAGAGAAAAAGGAAGACCACGGTTACCTTGGAATGACGAAGTGATGGAGGATCGCAGTCTGAAAGACAAAGACTGGTAAGATGTGCTAAAATTGAATGTAAAAAATTCTGAGTCTATCTCGGATAGGAGAAGAACAGAAAACGGGGCACAACAACAAAACTTCAACGACTTTACCAAGTTTACTCAGCACCATTTTGCAGTGCTGAGTCTCCGGCTAGCGCGTTCATACCGACAACCGGCTCCAAATAAACATACATACAAACCAGTGGCGAAGTTACATGGAGGCAATTGAGGCAATGCCTACCCTAAAAAATACTGTAGAATAAAAATTATAAATACGTATGAACTACATAACGTAAAGATTATACATTGTTACCGCGACTGTCAAATTTATTAACCGAAACGTGCTTTACTGAGCGACCGCTAGATGGTGACAGGTGAGATTCGGCATAGCTCGTTTAAAGCGAATGAGGCAACCTCAACTTGCCTCAGCGTTTTTTGTATACATCGTATGTAAGCAATGTATAGGTATGACAGGGAAGTGAAGGGAGGGGGGATTGTCCCGCGCTGTACACATAGAGCGTTGAGGCATGCCTCACTTCTGTGGTCCAAACAGTTAAGTTAAAGCGCGCTGTGTTGTTTATAAGCGTGTTTATTTTTTGCGGTTATTAAAAGTGTCCCTGTTATTGCGCTGAACTAACAGATGATCAAGATTGGTATTTGAATTATTTGTAACATTAAACATATAATATATAGAAACTAATCAAGTTTAAAAATTTGAAGTTCAATCAGTTGTATTATTGTGTATGACTAATACAAGGATTGTTCAATAGAAACACGTATAGAGCTGTAAAGCATTTTTTATTCAACGATTTTAAAAGAAGTCTCCATTAACATTAAGACATTATTTCCACTGTTGCGCTAACCTGTAGATTCCCTGCTAGTAAATTCTTACGGCTGTTTGTGGAACCATTCGGTTACAGCAAACTCTACCTCAGCGTCCGATTTGAACCACCGTCCTTTTAGTGATTCCTTAAAAAAAATTTAAGATAAGATTTTTGCCTACCCATTCATTAACTACTAGCTTCGCCACTGATTACAAACAAACAACATATACCCTCAAAGCAATGTTAATATCTCTTATCTTAGACTTCTCTTATCCACTCCAAATTTGGCTGTTTCTGATAATACCAATTACGTCGTCCAATTTTACTTCGTTTAATCGTCACGAAAAACCTTGTAAGCAACTGTACATATGGGACTTTTGGTTTGTTTCGTATTTTGTGAAAACTACTATTGTTACTTATCTAAAATAAATCTACCGTGTTTCCTGTTGTATTCAAAGTTCGCTAGTAGTGTGAAACTCGGCCGTTACAAAAACACGCGACTTGATTTACCCATACAACTCGAAAGCGTCTCTTTTCCTATTATATTTTACAACGTTCAGACAACTGTTCAAGAAATCTATTTAAATGTATTTTCTGTTTCATATATAAATGCATATTTAGCCACACATGCAATAAACACAGGACATGAATTCCCAGACATAACCAATATGACACTAATAAAACACATACCGCACAAAGGGACCATAATGAACATTTGGGAAAATTTACAAATATACAAACATAAAACACAAAACAAACTAATACCCGAACAAATACAAATCAAAAACACAAAACAAACTAATACCCGAACAAATACAAATCAATACAAAACAAGACACACTTTTCAAAGCACTCAACATCGAAAATACACAAAATACTAATACATACACCACAATCACACACAAAAATACCACTTTGAGATACCAGAAACCAACAGAAGACCACAATGGCGACAGACCAACACATAGGTACATCACTAGACGCAGAATCGCGAAGGCTGAAGATGAGAGCACAATAACTCTCGAAACATGTTCCTAGTTAGGAAAATAAAATATCTTGAGGTAATTTCAGTACAAATAATAAATATATTATAAATGCATATATATTTCTATCACGACCATAGACGACGCGTTGCTCAAGGCTGCAGTAAACTTCTAACGGGCGGCCTTCAATAACTTATGATCTTCTTTTCCGGATATTTACCTTGGACAGTCACCACCATACTGTACTATAAACTGTTTATATATATATATATATATATTATATATATATATATATATTATATATATATATATATTATATATATATATATATATATACTACAGGTTTCCCAGTGCTGTACATGTATATATGTAATGTGAACGCAATCTTCACAAGATATTCTTATCATCCAGTTTACTGTGGAGAATTGTATAACGTATTTGTTGCAAGAACGTGTATTTATATAAGCAAGTTAATATACAGCCCGCGGCCCGTGGCCGTCTGTCGCACCCTAGTTTCCACTGCCTTTTATCCTGACATATTCCTTTGTTTAATTCTCTTCTAGCCATTACCTCTTTTACTGGTTTCCCAAGTGCGCTTTGGGCTTCCCTTCTTTCTTCTATTCGGTGATATGCATTCGGTGGACACCTTCATTGGTTACCTATATTCAGGTATTCTTTTAACATTATTATTATTTCCGGCTGTACAATGTTTACACATTTTCCGGAACCAAAGATTAGAGAAGTGATTGAATTCTCATCTTCCACTGCTGCTTGTCCATCCAAAGATCTTCTTCAATTTCTCGTTGTTTTACATATTACTTCGCCCCCCCCCCCCACCAGTTTAGAACATACCCGTTCCACCCGCCACCAGGCATTCCGTTTTTAAGGAATTATTATGAGGTCCCATATTTCGTATTCCTCGTGTAATTTTCTTATCATGTAGTCGAACGTCTGCCTTATCGTCTGCAAGATCAACTGGTCGTCGGCAAAACTGAGAACAAAGAGATACTTTGATCTCCAATTGACACTCCCATTCATTCGCCAATATTCATTCGCCGATCTTTAAGTGCTCCTTTTAAAATACGGTATATTTTTAAAATGGTAGGGACAACACAGCAACGTTGTTTGAGACCTTTTGTAACAGGGTTTCCTTGGAGAATTAATTTTCGCCTTTTATTGTACAAAAACGAACAATTATAATTCAAAAGACCTTTTGTTACAATGGTACTAAAAACAGTGTTGATATGCTACGTTCATTCCTACACTATTAAAATATTTTTACGTCATGAATATACTTCCTATACTTTTCTGACGTCATCTCGCCATTATCTTAATTAATATCGATCTGTCCGAAGACAAGGGTCAGTTGAACACCTCCCTCCATGCTGTCTGTTCCTGTACTGCGTTTTAAAGCCATCTGTAAATTCGCCCCCTTAACCAAATCCGACAGCATCGTCTTCGTCTTCTTCTATTCTCTTTGCCTCTTGCAATCTTTCATTTTATTATTAATTTATGTAAACAATCCTATTCACGACGTGACCAATCCAATGTTCTTCTCTCTTTCTAAACGCATCAAGGTCTTATACTCGATACAGGCAAAATTCCAACCTCACCTCCTAGTGGTGAAAGCTGGTATCGTCACCCTCGGATGCCCAACGAGTCTCAGGAGACCGAGTGACCACCAGGATAAGTAATCCTCTCTAGACGCTTTTGGGGTGGTTTGTCTTACCCTGGGTGTAGGTGCAGAAACCAAGGATACACCACTCCATTAAAGATCCACAGTGGATATCATGAATCCTGCTGTTTCATCATGGACGTTCTTCTGAAGAAATACTCCATAATAAACTGCCCACAATTGGATTTGAGGATAGTAATCCATATCCACTTCTTCACAGTTTTTTATTCCGTAACTTGTCTAACATCCCGTAATTTTTTTCGTCATCCTATAAACATTTATACTTTTTATAATTTAATTTCTTACTTTTCTTTCACATTCAAAGATCACCTGGTCCGATTCTGAAGGTCTAGTAATCTTTCGAATGGCATTCTAACATCTTTCTTTCCTTTGGGTGTGTGTACAGAAGCCGTTCTGAACCGTCTGTCTTCGTACTTGTTCCATAGGCTTGTACATTATCACTGTCAGCATACGAAATTCTATGGTGCCCACATTTCAACGGCGATCCGCCCTTAAACATTCCCTCAAAAGACGGAAGAAACTTCATTTCCGTTGTCTAAAATCTGCGAAGGCACCCAGTGTTTCGACCCACAAAGAAGATTCGGTACAAACACGTTTTCTTTTAGAACTGCAAAGACGTTTGTTCTTCGCAAGACATTTCTAATGGTGCCACAAACTAACTGAACGTTTTCAACTTCGTATCAATATCACTACCAACATCAAATTGAATAATTTAGTAGGCCTATATCGAATTGTCGTTTACATTTAACACAAAATTAATCTAACTTTTAACAACACTTAACATGGAAATATTTAGTATGCGAGAATTAATAAGTCTATGGTGATTAGCAGAGGAGGAAAAAGGGCAAACATAAGGATAGGCGAAGACAAAATACAACAGGTGGAGTTGTTTAAATATTTTGGAAGCTTGATAAGTGAAGATATGTCCTGTACTCATGAAATTAGAGCAAGAATTGCTAGAGTGAAAGAGGCATTTAATGAGAAGAAAAGACTGCTATGTGGCAAAATTAATAAGAATTTAAGAAAATGGTTGGCCAAATGTTATGTGTGGAGCGTTGCTTTATATGGTGCAGAGACATGAACACTGAGGAAAGAGGATGAGAAAAGATTAAAAGCATTTGAGATGTGGGTTTGGCGAGCAATGGAAAAAGTGAGGTGGGTTGATAAACTAAGGAATGATGAAGTTTTAAGAAGAATAAGGGAAGAGAGAAGAATCCTGAAGGTAACAGAAAATAGGAAAAGGAATTGGTTAGGTCATTGTTTAAGAAGAGACTCCTTGCTTACAACTGCCATGGAGGGTGTCATAGAGGGAGAAACAAGAAGAGGGCGTAGAAGAATAAGTTAATAGATAGCATTAAAATCAGAGGGTGTTACGAAGAAACGAAAAGACTGGCATGCGGTAGGACAGCTTGGAGAGCTTTTACCATTTGAAGAACACCAAATAATAACAGGAATTTAAAACGGCATATGATTGCGTAATATAATTACGTAATCTAGAACAAACCTTTTTTACTACAAACAATGGCAGCGATGAATAGTCGTCATATAGTTATACACGCGTTTTGCTCTCTCAGATGGGCTAGATTACATATAGTCTCCAACATGCCACGCCGCGCCGCAGCAAACAAGTCAATACCCAAGCACTGCACGTAGTTTCGGAGTGGCGTGTGGACTATCCGCCGAAACGGAAATCTTAGTGACGCGTCAGCAGATAGCATCGAGTTTAGTGTTATTGTATGACACTTGTTAATGTTATGTTAATTTTTCCAACCAGCTTGAATTAGTTGTATTAGTGCAGTTATATTTCGAGTACCGCGTCCTCAAAATAAAACGGTAGAACTTGCAAGCGTTAACACAATTTGACGACCTTTTCCAAATTGTCCTTCGATTATGACACTTTAATTTTGCCTATAAATCTGCTACAGCCTGACGAAAGCCGTCACCGATTTCACGCGCAGGTTGGAGAAGTAAGGCTCCTCGCTTTTGCACTTTCGCTCCCTTCTCTTCCTATTCAACGGCACGCTGTACTTTAGCTAGACTTATTATTATTTGGTGTTCTGCCCTAAGTACGAAAGGTTTAAAGATCTTCCGATCGTGCAACTCATACAAATTAACAGATTGCGTTGGGCTGGTCATGTGCAGAGAATGGCGGAGGATAGAATACCAAAAAGAGTTATGAATTATTTGCCGATGGGAAGGAGAATGGAAGGGAGACCGCGTACAAGATGGCTGGACCAGGTTGGTAAGGAGGCAGTGAGGCTGGGTGCAGCAAACTGGTGGACATTGGCCGGGAGTAGAGACCAGTGGGGAAGATTTGTTTTGGAGGCCAGGGCCCGGACTGGGCTGTAGCGCCGAGGATGTATGTATGTATGTTCTGCCCTAAGAAGGTCTTAAAAGGAAAGAGTTCTCCAAGCTGTCCTATCGCATGCCCTCTGATTTTAATGTTATCTATCAACTTCATTCTTCTACGCCCTCTTCTTTTTTCTCCTTCTATGACACCCTCCATGGCAGTTGTAAGCAAGCAGTCTCTTCTTAAACAGTGACCTTACCAATTCCTTTTCCCATTTTCTATTACTTCACCATTCTTTTCTTTTCCCCTATTCTTCTTAAAACTTCATCATTCCTTACTTTATCAACCTACCTCACTTTTTCCATTGCTTGCCAAACCCACATCTCAAATGCTTTTAATCTTTTCTCATCCTCTTTCCTCAGTGTTCATGTCTCTGCACCATATAAAGCAACGCTCCACACATAACATTTGGCCAACCATTTTCTTAAATTCTTATTAATTTTGCCACACAGCAGTCTTTTCTTCTCATTAAATGCCTCTTTCGCTATAGCAATTCTTGCTCTAATTTCACGAGTCCAGGACATATCTTCACTTATCAAGCTTCCAAAATATTTAAACAACTCCACCTGATGTATTTTGTCTTGCCCTATCTTTATGTTTGCCCTTTTTCCTCCTTTGCTAATCACCATAGACTTAGTTTTTTTTCCTTATTAATCCTCAAATTAATTCCTCGCATACTAAATTCAAATCTCTTATCATTTCATTGATTGTCTCTTCCTTTTCTGCTAAAACAGCCATGTCATCAGCAAACCTTATACATTCAATCCTTCTTGCACCGATATTAATACCTCTTGTTTTGTCAAAGCACTTCCTAATCAAGTCATCAAGATATATGTTAAATTAATTTAGTGACACACAGCAGCCTTGTCTTACTCCTCTTCCAATTTTAATTCCTTCTGAACTCTCCTTTCCGATTTGCACACTCACCTTCTGTCCAAGGTACAGATTACGAATTAACCGTCTCTCCTTCCAATTGTAACGAGCAGAAAATTTAAAAAATTTTAAATTTTCACCTCGGCAGAGTACGTTCACACGAGGCAGTGTCAACGACTTATAGTTGGCGCAATAAATAAGGAGTAATGAGAAGATGTCAGTGAGGCGTCGCTGACTTGACAATAGAAACACATTAAGTTCGATCCAACTATAGAAATTGGTGGCGTTAGATGACAGGGACAGTTTCGTCCAGAATTATTGCTCTCCGCAGCTGTAACAAAGTAAGCCAGGACATTCACACCCGTACCGAGAATTATAGCAGATGTTGACCATGTTACGTCAGTAGACGATAAACGACAAAAACGAGTGAAACTACACCATTACAATGGAACGGCTGCACTGCACCTTAAGAAACAATACAGTAAGATAGGCCTGACAAAGACTAAAGTCATGTTACGCAGCTGGAGTTATCGTCTAATTGACAGACAAGAATTTACGAAGGGAAAGTTGGGGTGACTTCACCAGCCAGCAGATGTTCAAAATTGTTAATAGCCAGAAAAAAGGGGTTAGAACTTGGAACAATGCGCCAGGAAGACTGAAAGTACAGATAATGGGAATCTATAGAAACACAGAGTTTACTCAGACAATAGGCTGATCGACAAGTGTCTAATAGCCATAGTTTCGTCGAAACGGGTCAACGTTCGTCAGAGCAAAAATCGGGGAGACCAAAGAACCTATCAGATGCCTTCAGCCAACGAGAAATTTGGTGGTGAGGAGTGTTTCCATAGTAACAGAAACGAAGGACCTATCGGGAGAACTATGACGTAGGATCTTGACATGGTGGGACAGTATTTTCCAAGAAAACTAAAAACTGACCAATCTCGAAATGAAGTAGGCGTGAAGCGCGCCAGAGACAAAATTTTGAGTAGGGACGAATTAATAAAACTATCTGCCCAAGACAGAGGACAGCCAGTGATACTCAATTTTGTGACAGTCTACACTCAATTTTTGAAACAAGTAATACTAAATTTTCGACAGTTTTTACTAAAGTTTTCAGACAGTTTTTACACTCAAATTTTCAAATAGTTTAACTTCAAGTGCGAGAGACGGTATATCATCAACTTTCAACAGTTTATTCTAATCATTCGGAGTTAGTATTATTTAAATTTCAGAAGAGTACATTAATCGTGCGGAATATTAACTCGAGTCCGGAAGTTAGAACGTTAACCAGTAACTTAAAAGACTCAGTAATACATTCATGTCACGGTAGTGAGATTTAACCGAAGTGCGAGGTAACGGACTTAGTTAAAATTATACAAAGTGAACAATCAGACCGTTACACCAACAGACATCACCACCTAACGATATACAAAACAGTTGAACTTAATATAGTGTACTACACATTATTAACAACATAATGAACACGAAATATTAAACAAATTAATGAATAATACGAATGTTTAATGAAGCAGCGACAAGTGGAACTAGACATGTATATTAACATTAAAACGAACTCACAGCACACACAGTAAGATGAAACATCTGATTGAACACTGAACTTCAATTATTCACATATACAAACGTCTACGCGAGTGATCGGAAGAGTGAGTGTTATGTGATTGTGATAAAGCAGCATCCGACGGAATGTGTCTACGAGCCATCTTCATCTCTGGAACTCGACTTCAACAACAACTAATGGATATTCAATAACCAAGTAACCATTATTATAATTATTTCTAATTAGTAACTTCTACTGACCTGGTTTCTTTCAAAGAATTCACACCTGAGAAAATTGTTAAGAAAAGTAATGAATAAATCTGAATAAAGTAATTAATGAATGTACTAACAAAAGCTTATTTGGGATTTAATGAACGCAACAAATAAGTAATATGAATTGTTATGTTATTTGATTTATATATGTATGTATGTTTCTTTGTTTTCAGCATATATTGAAACATGTATTTGTTATTATAAAATATGTATGGATTTCAGGTACAGCGACGTATCATATGTACAATTATAATGTATTCTGAATGATAATTAAACTAGAACTTTAAGTTGATCATAAATATGCGTTCATTATTACCAATTACAACCCAAATGTCAACCTGAAATTTGAAGGAATACAAATAGAGTCTCATATGTGTAAATAAAGTAAATGAATTGATAACGTTAATCTTGTAAATGATATCACGTATGTGTCGATGAGAATCAGAATAGTTATACGTAATGTTAAATGGCTGTTTCACACACGGCATGAATGTAATCAAGTAAAGCAAGTAAATACATATTATCTATTGCACCTGAATTATATAGAATTCACTATATAAACTGTGTTCCAACACGTTGGTATAGATAATTAGAGTAATAAATAAAATTCAATTACACACATACATGTGAGAGATCGATAAATTTATATATTTAATAGCAAACACAATTACATAATTAATTGCCACAAATGCAAATTACATTTATTTGCATAAATTGACATTTATAAATGGCATCCAACTTCGGGGCTAGATACATGTGAAAGATCAATAAAATATTTAATAATTAACCCATTTATGCAATTAATACGCATTCATAAAGTTACATTTATACAATCCACCCCACTTGTCCCTCAAAATATCTAATAGTCTTCCCTACTGTACTCTGTCAGCTAGACCAAGTGCAACAAATTAACTACACTACCGAATTCACCGTAATAATACACGTTTTACCTTCACAGTTGCACTGTATAGTGTTGTTTATGTAGTATGCACGTGTGTTAATATTATAAAACTATATAACAGCTGTAAACTCATGTTATAATTTGAAATGTGCCACAACATTAACTAATATTAACAACGTAAAGTATGTTGTAGATCAACTGACCACTTTTTGTAACCGCGTACCTCTTCAGTTCACACAAGGTGTTCAGCGAGTGAATGATCCCCCTCCACACATCAGTTGCCATGCGTCGCGTGACTTTTTCCTCTAAATGTGTCCAAAAATTCCTCCATTGTCTCCTCTAAAATTCTTGTTCTGCGCAGGACATTAACAACGTTGTCGCACGTGTGACATATGGCCATGTTTTAATGACGTCTGACGCAGTGAGGACACACGGCGACATCAGAATTTACTCGATACGTGTAAAACGTCGATTACGTTCTGGAACGTCCTATTTATACCTCGTTACGCACTACATTACTTCGTACGAAACAAAGTGTGTTCCATTACGTAATCAAGAAGACGCTAAAATAAGTTCTTTTATTCAGTTCGCTGTGATAAGATTGGAAGAACTTTTTTTTATGCCAGTGAGATGCGGTCTATTCTATTGTTTCAGCCACGAGTGTGCTTCCTGCTGTGCTCATGACTTCCAAACAACACAACGAAACACACTCATAACATTAAAGCTTTTACGGCCGGAGTCGTCTTCAGTAAAATTATTTTCCTGACTGTTGGGCTGAGGTCTTCTTCTTGTAGAGCCAAACGTACCGACTGCAGCTGCGACAGTCATCTTCAGCGGGTCTTCTGTTGTGCTCATCTGACGACACACACGGTTTGGGCGCCAGAGGTGCAGAACAGAAGATGATGACTACCGCAAATGCAGTCGAAACGTTTGGATCTACAAGAAGAAGAGGCCACGGCCCCAACAGCCCGGAAAATAATTTTACTGAAGAACACTGTACACCGTTTACTCTTCTTATCAGAAGTCCACCTGTGCTGCTTCCAAGCAAGCATTATTGTCAAGGATCTCAGGAATGTCATATACCGCGCGCGCGCGCCCGCGTGTGTGTGTGTGTGAGAGAGAGAGAGCTTCTAACTATTTGATAGTTTCAAATATCAAATACTTTTGATAGTTTGAAAATCAAGACTAGAAGCTCCAACTAATCCAACTATCGAATTGATTAGAGAATTCAACATTAACCAAATAATTCAATATATTGCACGGTTGATCTCTGTTCTACGGTTACAGTTAAGTAGCCCTACAAGTCGGGAGTTTGTTGAAACAAGACTATTGTTCGGTTTAAAACCAGGTTATTTTCGTTACAACAGTAGATCCTGGATTGGAAATGTCGCCAGGTCATGCATGGATTTAAGGGGGGCGGTAGGGGCAGTCGCCCCCCCAAACCATACAAATAAAAAGTAAACGCTGTATTTTAAACATTTAAAACTTTTTTTATGAGTAAAATGTATTACTTTTTATTAAACATATATGAACACTCGTCATCGTAACTGTTTACTCCAAATTTTAATTTGTTATAAATCAAAAATGTTTATTCAAGCTGCGAAGAAAAGCAACTCTGGGTAGGGGTTGATAGGTTTGGAGTTTAAAAGTTGAAATCGACAGGGACATAAAAGTTGAAATCCACAAAGTTATTGATCGTTGTTTTTCAAAAAAAAATCAAAAGAAGGTTAGAGTTTATTGTGTAAAAAATAGTTGTGTAATACTAACAAATAATGTATTTGATGTGAACTACATTTTGTACTCAAACCTAAAAAAGTTTTGTACTCAAACTTTAAACGTTTCTCAAAGTAACGTTTAACGTCATTGGCTGCATAACGTTTATGTACGATTCAAGATAAGAAAAAAAGATAAACAGCAAAACTAAAAGTACTTTTCCCCTTTTTTGTGTTTTTAAAACCTACTGTAATAAAACTAAAATTAATTTAGATATAGTAAATATAAATTTATAGCCCTAAGGCCATATCAACAATTTTACTTCTGTTAATTTCCCCCCCCCCAAATCAAGGCTCTGGATCCGTGCTTGCGCCAGGTTGATGTTTGAATACGTCTTAATCGCATGATATGTTCGAGTAAGATCGCACGATTACGAATCTTAACATTCCCACGGATACGTTCTTAAAACGGACTACACACGATATTCTGCTTGGTCAAAAATACTCTACAAATTTTAATGTCAAGCTCCGCAAGCACGTGATGAAAACATTAATACTGTCACGTAATGTGGAGCGTTCTCGTGCGTTCGATGGTGTCGTTCTACTAGCTTCCCGGTGTGTGTGTTTCTCGCAAGGCCGCGCTGAAGTATCCTCTTGAATTTTCGAGTGCTTGTTAAGGACGCATGTTATGGTACCCTGCAGACTATAAATAGCCCACACCTGCCGCTTAGTTTCAGTTTACTTCGGGCGATTACTCAGTGCGTTTCAAGTGGCTATTAGTGAAAAGTGGTTATTGTGCGGGACTCTTATTAGTTGACATTATTATTGCGAGTGGACAAATTTAATTATATCAATTATTGTACGAGTATAATCTTGTTTGCATAACTTGTTGGCTACAAACCGTTAATAAATTGTGATATTTCAAGCTGGTTTTTAGTGACTTCATTGGTGTGACTTGTGTTTTGTTTTCCACTGTACCATACGACGATCAGTGAGGCCGACGTAAGAATACGACGACTTCATCAGCAAACCAAAACCAGGGGCACAACGAAGATAGTTTGAGTGTTTAGATATGTCATAACGTAACTCTTATGCTTCCAAAGAACGAGTTTGTAATTGTATTCATAAAAAAGGAGCCCTCCCTCAGAAGAAACTCCGGCTTTGCCGCTGACCAAAGATATGACTTTTCATGAACATACTTGTTCCTACTTAGTTATGAATGGCAAAAATGTACAGTAAAATAGGCGCTTTACTTCCCGTGTAATTGATATCAGCTATGACCGAGACCATGGTATCGCTAACAAGATAGACAGAGATGATTTCTCTTCCTATTAACAGAACATTAAAAAATGCAGAACGAAGTAAATCGAAGGCAAAATTTTACAAAATAACGGCTGTTCCTTTCTTGTTCTACAATTGAATAACAACACTTGTTCCTTTGAAGCGAGAAGCGGATAACAACACAAAGCATCAGAGATTAAACTTCTTCAACGAGCTGGAGGATTTGCCAGGCTTGATCGTGCAGGAAACTGGGATATGCGGGCTCAACTGGCTGACTATATCATGAACGGCAAAGTAGCCATGTACAGTATAGTGACAAGTGGTGAAATTATCTAGACAGTATACAACGAACATCCAAACCACGAAAGTCTAAACGAGTGAGTATAAACAAAGGCGTATTTATGGGGGGGGGACAAACGGGACCGGAATCCCCCCCCCCCCAAGAGGGTAAAAAAGTTGACGAATTTTGTTAATCTCTTAATTAACATGCCAGTCGGGATCTGTATTGGGTTGCTTTTTTTCCGTCGGAACTCAAATTTTTATTGGAATGTCTCCCGAAGGATGGCTATAATGAGAATTTCGGTTTGCACCAGAAAAAAAGTTTTGCTAAACTCAGGAAAAATCGTATAGTGAAAAATAGACATTTTGGGTCCTGTTTTATGGCCTTTTCGTTCGAATATCTCGGTAAGTATTGTATCTACGTGGAAAATGAATAGAGGATAATTTGTTCGCAATACAATTTCCTATCGGAATATGCTTTTATAATTTGGAAAAGTCAATTTTCCGCGTCACAGGAGTGAAAATTCACGAAAAAAAAGTCGAAAAAATGTCGCTTTGGAAAACTGCTTATCGGAAAATGAAGAAAACTCTTAATGTTTCTAATAATGTAGCTAGAAAAACTTTAAGTTATAACAAAAACAATCGCGCAAAAAAACACGATATCTTTTTTCGTTTTTGCACAATAATTTTTCAATCTAGCTCTCTCCGGAAAATCTGAAAATTTTGAAATATTGGTGATTGAAAAATACAAGCGATGTCTTGTATGAATCGCTGATTTTTTTTTACTCATAGAAGAGCATTCAAACTTTTAAACCCATTTTGAAAAATTCAAATCGGTTAATTAGGAGAGCCTAGGGAATTTTTAGAAATTGTAATTAATTTTTTTACTTATAAACAAATAGAATATTTTCGCGAATTTTCAACCTATCAAATTCAAAAATTACAGGATGAAAGTACTCAGCAAGACGCTTTATTACAAAAAAAAAAGTTGAAATTCGTTAATTCGTTCCCGAGATATTGCCCGTCAAAGTTCACCGGTGTTTACTAGTAAACAATTAATGCTATGAGCCTCATTCTTGAACAAAAGCCTTCGTTTTTCCAAGTACTTTTCATGTGAACATTTTCAAAACTTGCACCCTTCGGCAACATAGAGAAAATACCGAAGAAAGTTTCACCTACCGCACGAAAAGTTGCTGGGAGGTGGTGGTGGGGGAAGTCAAAACTGGCTCGCTTCAAAATTATTTTGCTAGATTGCAAAATTATTGTGCAAAAACGAAAAAGGATATCGTGTTTTTTCTTGCGCGATTGTTTTTGTTATAACTTAAAGTTTTTCTAGCTACATTATTAGAAGCATTAAGAGTTTTCTTCATTTTCCGATAAGCAGTTTTCCAAAGCGACATTTTTTCGACTTTTTTTCGCGAATTTTCACTCCTGTGACGCGGATCATTGACTTTTCCAAATTACAAAAGCGTATTCCGATAGGAAATTGTATTGCGAACAAATTAACCTCTAATTCATTTTCCACGTAGATACCATACTTACCGAGATATTCGAACGAAAAGGCCATAAAACAGGACCCAAAATGTCTATTTTTTCACTCTACGATTTTTCCTGAGTTTAGCACAACTTTTTTTTTCTGGTGCAAACCGAAATTCTCATTATAGGCATCCTTCGGGAGACATTCAAATAGAAATTTGCGCTCCGACGAGTACAGTCAACCAAAGCATTTTTTTTTACAGATCCCGACTGGACTTAGGCAACTTCATTATTTTTCAAATGTGTACGCTAACATAATAGTAACTCTGTTTAAATACGCCAACAGGTTTATTACACAGTATTTGCGTATATGTTTGAAATATAGGAAAATCAGTGCAGTCAATAAGTATCTTCTAAACTATGTATCAAAAACATTTTTGTTGGGATTAATATCCCAGTTTATTTTAATGGGATTGATTTCGGGATGTTATCAGACGTTTTTAAACCACTTTAAGGATAGTAATGTTGATTAATCTTGACTTATATTTTTCTTTTGTATGAAGCCGACTCGACCGGACCCCCAGGCTAGAAAAGTTCTAGATACGCCACTGAGTGCAAACCACTAGGGCGAAGATCGTGGGAAGACCGAGGAAATGATAGCTGGAGGAATGAAGAAGGAATCTGCACATAGACTGTAGTGAATGCGATAATGATAATGATGGTTTTCTTTGTATCAAATGTAAAGACCATTCTATTTTTAAAGAAAGCGGATCGACTGCTTACTTCTCCGGCGATTACCGTCTCTTCTTCCCAAAGGTTGTGTCACTATAGCTTTATTGATTAACGTTGTATTCCCATTATTTTTACATGTCCTATAATTTTTCCGTCATATTCTCCTGTCTTCTTTACCGATAATAAGTAATAACCTTCTGAAAATAAAAGTTTAAAAAACTGACGATTTCGTTGCTCTACGTTCTTGTATTTGTTTTATTGCACTATGATTCCATGTGTTATACGTTTCAGGGGCGTATTTACGAGAGGGAGGGAGACGTACGGAACTGGACCCTCCCCTCCAACAGGGTCGAAAAAAGTTGACGATTTTTTTTTTACTTTATTAATTTTTAGGCTCTTTTATTGTTGTTTCAGCTGTTCAGCTAGTAATTCTTTTTTAAATATACAAACAGATTTATTACACAGCATTTGTGTATACGTTTGAAATGTGAACTATAGGAAAATCGAATCAATCAGTACTTCTAAACAATGTTTCAGTAACGCGTATGTTTATTATGTTATTACTGTTCTTTAATGGGACTGATTTCAGGATTTATTACACATTTTCCAACCACTTTAAAAACAGTAATGTCTTTACTTGGTTTGTTCTTTGGTATAAATCCGACTCGGCGGCTCAGTAGACCATTGGGTATGGCACCTAGCTACTAATCTAGAGGTCCCGGATTCAATTCCCGGGACCGCACCATAAAATCAAGGTGCGTTTTTCAGCCCCCAGGTCGACTCAGCCTGTTGAAAATGAGTACCTGGAATAACATCCTGGGGATAATAATGGGCGGCTGAATCGTAGTGCTGGCCACACTGCCTTCCTTGTACGCCGTACGGCTCACATTAGGCAGCCTACCCCGCCTTCTCCTAACTACTTCGGTGGTATACATGGGAGCCATTATTATATTATAAATCCGACCCCCCTCCGCAAGGCCAAATTCTAGATACGCCACTGATACATTTTTGTTCTTTATAATTTTGCCAGGTAACAGGAACAGATTCAAAACTTTCTCCTATATTAAATAATACGAATTTTTAATTCAGCTTTATCGGAGAACGTGATTCCTGACTACTAAACCATCGAGTTTAATTTAAAGAATAGTCTTTTCAGGGTTAAGGATCAAAGACTTGCGCGTCACACGCGTGGACAACCAATACAAGAATGGTAAATAAAATGCGGGATGCGCAGGCAACCATGGAAATTACTGTGCTATAAATAATAAGTTGATCCATGAAAACAATAAATAGTAAATTGGTATTCTCAAAGGGAGATTGGCCTATAAATTCTTTTGTTTCTTATTTTCTTTTAAACAGAAACAGCTTAATAAAGTCCCAGAGTTATTACTTTTAGTTTCAATTTATTTCTTATAACAAATTATATAACACAAGTATATGTATAACAGGTATATAATAACAGGTATTCGTACCTGTTATTTTTTGAAACGGTTTCATTTATACCTGTGATTTTCAAATACTAGTTTAGCACGACGATTGTGTGAGAAGGCGTTCGTCCAGCAATGAGATACGCACTGTTTACGACAATCAAGTGATCAAGTGAGCGAGTTACGGCGTCTGCCGTCGTCAACATTGAACAGGCACTAATACTACCGCAACTGATGTGACTCATTTCACGGCGCGATGAACGCATCGTGGTGCTACAATCGCTGAATTATTGCATATGCGCTGTTGTCATTTGTATTACCTCATTGCGAAGAATGACTTATAACAATCATTTATTCTGCGTATTGATAGCACAATAAATTAATTATTAACTATATAAATTTAACGATCACTGACAAGTATGTGTATAATTTAATCTTAATGATGATTCTAACTATCTACGTTCATCAACACATACGTGATATCATTTATTTAATTGAACATAAGAAACTCTTAAAATCTATTTGCATTCTTTCAAACTTTAAGTCAATATTCGGGTTGCATTGGTAATAATGAACGCATGTTTCTGGTTAACTAAAATACTAGTTTAATTTTCATTTATGACATATTATAATAGTACATAGGATACGTCGCTGTACCTGAAATACATACATATTTATAATAAACAAAGATATATCTCAATATATGCTGAAATAAAGAAAACATACATACATATATAAATCCAATGATGTTACAATTCAATATTTTACTTATTTAATGCGTTCATTAAATCCCAAATAAGCTTTTGTTTATACGTTCATTAACTACTTATTTCAATTTTACTCATTACTTTTCTTAATAAATTCTCAGGTGTGAATTCTTTGAAAGAAACCAGGTCAGTAGAAGTTACAATTAGAAGTAATTATAATAATGGTTACTTGGTTAGTGAATATCCATTAGTTGTTGACGTAGTCTCGTTCTGGTGATGGAAATGGCTCGTAGATACATTCCGTCGTTAGTTGTTTTATCACTGCCACTTATCACTTTATTCTTCCGACCACTCGCGTAGGTGTTGTATAGGTGTGGGTAATTGAAGTTTAGTGTTCAATCAATGTTCTATCTTACTGTGTTTGCTGTGTGTTCGTTTTTAAAGTCAATAAACATGTCTAGTTTCATTTGTCGCTGCTTCCACAAACGATCCTATAATTGGTTAGTTTGTTTAATGTTTCGTGTTCATTATGTTGTTGAGACACAATATTAAGTTCCACTAAGTTGTATATCGTTTAGTGATGCTGTCTGTTAGTGTAACGGTCTGATTGTTCACTTGGTGTAAATTTCACTAAGTCCGATAATGCGCACGTTGGTAAAGTTCACTACCGCGATATGAATGTATTATTACGTTTTAAGTTCCTAGTTATTTATCTAACTTCCGAATGATTCGAGTAAACAATGGAAAGTTTATGATGTACCGTCTCTCGCGCTTGAAGTTAAACTACTTGATAATTGAAATGTAAACTGTCTGAAAATTCTAACTGCAAAAACTTTAGTATAACTGACGAAATTTTGAGTGTGGCTGCGTAAAAATTGAGTATAACTGACGAAAAATTGAGTACAACTGACGCTCCGTCTTCCTGGACAGCTAGTTTTATTAATTCGTCCCTACTCAAAATTTTGTCTCTGGCGCGCTTCACGCCCACTTCTTTTCGAGATTGGTCAGTTTTGATTTTCTCGGAAAATACTGTCCCACTCTGTCAAAATCCGACGTCATAGTTCTTTCGATAGGTTCTTCGTCTCAGTTGCTATGGAAACATCCCTCACCATCAAATTTCTCGCTGGCTGAAGGTCTCTGATAGGTCCTTAGGTCTCCCTGCTCTCCGGCTAGACGATCGTTGAACCCGCTTCGAAGAAACTCTGGCTATAAACAATTTGTCTAACAGCCTATTGTCTGAGTAAACTCTGCGTTTCTATAGATTCCCATTATCTGTACTTACAGTCTTCCTGGCGTATTGTTCTATGCTCTTACCCCTTTTTTCTGGCTATTACTAATTTCGAACATCTGCTGGTCGTTGAAGTCACTCTAACTTTCCCTTCGTAAATTCTTGTCTGTCAATTAGACGATACCTCCAGCTGTGTAACATGACTTTAGTTTTTGTCAGCCTATCTTCCAGTATTGTTACTTAAGGTGCAGCGTTTCCGTTTCATTGTAGTATGGAGCATTACTTGTTTTTGTCGCTTATCGTCTACTGACGTAATACGGCCACATCTGCTACAATTCTTGGTACGGGTGTGAATGTCCTCCTTACTTTGTTACAGCTGCGGAGAGCAATAATTCTGGACGAAACTTTCCCTGTCATCTTACGCCACCAAATTCTATAGTTGGATAGAACTTAATGCGTTTCTATTGTCAAGTCAGCAACGCTTCACTGACACCTTCTCATTACTCCTTATTTATTGCTCCACCATAAGTCGTTGACACTTGCCTCGTGTGAACGTACTCTGCCGAGGTGAGAATTTAAAAAATTTTTTAAATTTTCTGCTCGTTACAGTGTCCTCAATTTCGATTTGACGATGTGACCTCTGGGAACAACTCAAATCTAAATTCTGCGCCCTGTACGTCGCCTCGCCGTGTCCATCTTCTTCAGGGGAAGGTATACACAATAACCTACTTTCAAAAGCTTATATGACCAGTGGTACACCCCCTTTTGGTTTTAATTAGTTCTCTGAATTTATTGCCAGCTATTTGGGATAGCTGAACGCATTTCACATTGTCGAATTGACATATAAATATCTTATCTTTATAATTTATAAGATAAGTCATAAATTCCATAAGCAATTAAATAATTTCATCAATTGAATAAGATCTTACCTTCTAAAATATCATATTCACAAGATATTATCAAACAGTTAAGCGGTTCAATGTAACCTTTACATGATATCAAAAAAAAAATCTCCTATACATATACACCTTTGTGCATTACTGATGATCTTACCAATAAAATCTTTTAAACTATTATTTTAAAATTAGATTGTTGATTGACACAATCGCTACGTTAACTGTAATTATCTTAATAATTTACATACACGTATAACATTTAGTTTCAATGATTGACCTACTTCATAATACATCATTTATAATCCTAACCTACTAATTACATACATTCACATTAATAAAGTTCATTCACTATCTAGTTCGTTAAATATTATCACTTATCTGATTTAAGTGTCCATTTTTCTCACTTTGTCCATTTAACTTATTACCATATAAATCAATTAATAGCAATTAAATGTCCTTTGCATTCACTGCAATAATTTTATAAAATGTCACACTAAATGTTAATTTATCTTATTATCTAACATTTAATTAGTGCTTAATTGACTAAATACATTTTTGATGTTATGTTACAACAATTAAAGTACATAACTTTCTTGGATAAGCCAGCTTGAATGATATCACCGCGTCAATTACCCTAACGCAGTTGATTCATCAGCATCGGCTAGCTTCTGAAGACATCTTCTTCTATTTCTTCCTCTTCCTTCATCTTCAATTCTCTGGTTCATAGTATTTTTTCAATTGTCTGGCATTAAATTTTCCACGGAGTTTCTTGTCATCATCGCAATCAACGAGTAGATAAGTAGCTTCTCCGAGAATTTGATGCACTTTATATGGTCCGCAGTACAGTTCGCAAAATTTTTCAATTCTTTTCTGGACCGCGTCCGATTGATGATATGTTCTGATTAACACTTTCTCACCAATGTTGAATCTTGTAATGGTTTTAGTCTCATTACATAATTTTGCTTGTTTTTCTCTCTTCTCCTTCATTTTGATATATATTTGTTTATGATCTACCCCTTTAACTAGGAGCATATCCTTGTTGATGTATTTTTCCCACGCTCTGGGAGGTTTTCTTCCGAGCTGAGCTTCGTACGGTGTTACTTCTATCGTCTCGTGGTACGTTTCGTTAATACAACTCTCGACGATTGGTACGTAACGCGACCACTTTGTATGTTGATCACCAACAAAGATCCTAAATAAGTTCCCAAGCTGTCTGTTGATTCTTTCAGCCAGATTCGCACAAGGGTTCCTTATTGCGGTAAATCGTGGTTGGATATTTAGTTCAGTTAATCCATCTAACCATTTTTTAGATGAAAATTGCGTTCCGTTGTCTGTGATAATCACTCTAGGAGATCCTAGTTCTTTACAATATTGGTGTACTCTCCTCAGTGTAGCGACGGTCGTTGCCCTTCGAAGTGTGAAAAGTCGTACGTATTTGGTAAAATTGTCAACCATTATAAACAGATACCTCACCCCACTAGACGAAGCAGGTAACGGTCCGTAAAAGTCCGCGCTCACAAGGTCACCCTTGCATAACGGTATTATGGCTTTTGTTCCTCCAAACGAATTTCTGTTGCCGGAATCCTTTTTTTTCTGACAAGTGTCGCAAGTCCGTACGTAATTTTTCACCCTCTTTAACATTCCGTCCATGGTAAAGTACTCCTGCAATAATTTGATACATCTCTTCGCACCGGGATGCCCATACATACGGTGTATTTCTGCAATTATTTCGCCAGACACACTGTTCGGTACGTACAGTTTCCACTCTCCTTTGCGTAATCTGTACAATTTCTCATCGACAAATCTATAAAATTTATTTAATTTCTTATCTATACAATTTTCCCTAATCTTATCAATAATATACTTAAGCTTATGATCTTGAATTTGGTGCCTTCCAATATCCATTAGGATCTTGCTTACCTTCTTATCCATTTTGATTGTCAGGTGGTTAATTAAATATTCGGAAATATTGTCACTAATTACTTCTGGTGTAGCGTCTTCTGGATTTCTGCTCAGAAGATCGGCAATAATATTGTCCTTACCTCTACAATGGACAATGTCAAATTTGTACTCCTGAATACTTAAGATCCAGCGTGTAATACGCGAGTTGTTTAAATGACATTTATTCATAAAAGTCAGTGCTTTATTATCAGTAATGATGGTTAACGGTTGTCCTAGTATGTATATACGGAACCGCTCAAGACATCTTACAATACACAAAAGCTCCTTCTCCGTAGTGTAATAATTTATTTCCGCACCCTTGAATGTCCTGCTGGTAAAAGCTATTACTCCAATTCTTCCTTCTTCATCCAATTGATATAGTTGTCCGCCATATGCAAAGTTGCTGGCGTCACATTGCATATAATATCTTTGGTTTATTCGGGGAAACTTTAAGATGACTGTTTCTACGAATAACCTTTTTACCTGCTGAAAACACTCATTTAATTCCTGTGTCCAGGTGAATTTCTGTCCTTTCCGTAGCAACTCGAGTAATGGTTTAGTAGTTTCAGCGTATTTGTCTGTAAAACGATTATAGAAATTTGTCAACCCCAGGAAACCTTTTAATTGTTTTTGGTTCCGAGGTGCAGGGAACTTCATAATGGCGTCTATCTTCTCGTCCGTTGCTCGTATTCCTTGCGTTGTTAGTTGATAACCGAGGTACGCGATTTCTTGTCTGAAGAACTGCGACTTCTCCAAATTGATGGTTAAATTTGCCCTTCTTAAATTAGATAATAATAAGTCTAAATGTAACAAGTGCGTTTCTAAATCTTCTGAATAACACAGGCAATCGTCGACATAAATAATGGTATTTTCTTTTACTTCTTCGTCCAATACTGTGTCCAATCCCCTGGTCAGTGCAGCAGAACTGGTACTCAGGCCAAATGGTGTAACTGTAAAACGATAACACTTGCCGTCGTACATAAAAGCGGTGAAGTCCCGGCATTCCGACTTCAGTGGTACTTGCCAGAAACTGCTAGTTAGATCTACGGTAGATAGGTACTTCATCTCTCCACATCTCGCCAAAATGTCGTTTATTGGAGGTGCACCCTCGTAGTCCGGGATAGTCACACTGTTCACCTTCCTCGCATCCAAACACAATCGTACGCTACCATCCTTCTTGATTACCGTAACTAGTGGGTTGATATATGCGCTGTTGCATCTCTCAATGACCCCATACCGTAACATTTTCCGAATCTCCTCATCTACCTTCCCTTTATAGGCTAATGGGACAGGCCATCCTCTCTGGAAGTACGGTGTCTGGTCGGTGACTCGGAACTCGTGGACATACCCATCGATTCTTCCGGGGCATTCTCTGAATAAACTACAATTTCTTATTAGAATCTCCCTTAATCTTTCCAACGTTCCTCTATCTCCGCATTCTATACTTTCTATCTTCTTGTTAATGTTTCTGATGATCTCTTCTTCTTCTTCTACGTCCACCACTTCTATATGCATCATAGGCACCGTGTACGTCGCTTCGTTATCCTCTCTTCTTATCTCGACGATTCTTCTTCCCATGTCAATGAGACACCCTGTTTCTTGTAGAAAATTGGTTCCTAATATGCATGGTTTTATCAAATCTGGTATTATTAGGAAAACACATTCATATTTAATTTCTTCAATATAGATATCACATAATATTTGTTTTCTGATTAGCTTTGATTTATTACCAACTGCGCTAACTATTAATGTGTTAGACATCGGTAATATTTCATAAGGTGTAATGTCATGTTTGTTTTGGTGAAACCACGACTCAGATAACCCAGCTATTACCGATCCAGTATCGATTAACGCTTGCACACTAACATTATTATTGAACTTGATATTTATCTCTGGACACCTAATTATTCGTTGAGAAATTTCTTCATCATCATTACACAATAAATCGCTTCGTAAGTCCGGTAGGATAATATTCGTCTGGTAGTCATTTGTTTTGATGGCTATCTTCGTTAATGGGTGGAGGGATTTTTTTTTTCCTCTTCTTGTTGACGATTTCTCTTAGGTTGAATGCCCGATGCACCAGCTGTCGTGTTTGTAAACTCTATTGTGTTGACAGCGCGCCGGTCCGTGTTACGGGGCTGATTATTTATGGCGGGTCTGTCACCCCATGTCTTCTTCTGTATACCGCCTCCTTTGTTCAAGTTACTTTCACCTTCCTTATACGCATTTCTGCCCTCGTTTGCCGCTGCATAGTTCGCTTCTCTATTAATTCTTGGTTGAATCTGTGAATACTCGATGATCAGAGACTCGAAGTTTGGTATCGTCACAATTCCTCTTGTAACCACCGCAAGCTGGATGTCACGCCCAAAGTGACGAGAGATCTTACGTATTAACTGATAATCAGATAAAGTAGGTGTTAACTGCTTACTTTCCAATAAAATCCGTTCAATATATTGAATAGCAGTAACTGGTCCGCGCCAATCAAATCTGCCAAACTCCAAATGGTCCCGAATACTGTCCTGTCGTTCCTGGCCCCAATATTTTAGAGAGAACGCTTCCTTGAATTCTGCGAAGTTTGATATCTGGTCACGTATCACTCGCCACCAAATTCCTGCGTCTAACTCCAGATGTCTGCCAATCCACTTGATATTGTCAGCGGGATAATATAACTCTTGAACTTCGGACAATTCTTTGAGGAATTCCATAGGGAATCTGCTGTGCCATTATATTTGAGATCATTGTGGTTAGGTCCGTTAATTCGATTTAACATTCCACAATCACCTTCCATCAATTGTCGCTGTAACCTCTCTTGGTTTTCTCTTACCTTATTTAAATGTCCCTTTAATTCCTCGATCCTAGTTGTCTTTTCTTTCGTAGTCTCGTCCAACTTCTGTTCTGTTGAACGTTGTCTACCGTCTACGTCTTCTAATTTTTGTATAATATTACTATTTGTTCCTTCTTGCTCCTGTTGTCTCTGCAGTATGGTATTATGCATCTCGGCCTTGAGTTCTTCCTGCTTCTTATTGTAATCCTTAACGTGAACATCGAACTTGTGATTAATCTTTTTAACGGTCGTCTGGGTAGAGTGTACCGCCGCCATCCATTCTTGTCGATCGTTATCTTGTTTTTCTTGTATTTCTATGTACTTCTTGTCGGCTTCTTCTCTCAAGTCCCTCACGATATCATCTTGCCTTTTCTGTAATTCATCGACCTTTCTTTCCCAGGTCTGCTGGCAGTCACGTATCTCGGACCTTATTTGCGTCATCTCTTCCTTATGCTGGTCGAGTTTTTCATTGATTAATTTACTGTTTTCTTCTTGTTTCTCTAATTTTTCACTAATTAATTTAATATTTTCTTCTTGTTTTCTGTTACTTTCTTCGCTAATTAATTTAATATTTTCTTCTAGTTTCTTGCTTCGTTCTTCTTGTTTCTCGTCTCGTTCTTCTTGTTTCTTTTCTTGTTGACGCATGAACTCCATTAACATTTGTAGAGTCCCATCTTCTGGTTTCGATGTCTGTCCTCGCGCCCTATCTTCTGGACTCTCTACCATGCTACTTGGTTCACTAGGTGTAGTATTGTCCTCGGTATTTACTACGCCTAATTGGTTATTAATGTCATATTCTACACTGTCTGAATTGCTCGCCATTTTAGCCCTACTGCGTGTAATCATTCAAACTGACTTACACTAATAACACTTATCTTACTTCTACTTCTATGACACTACTTTTCTACTACTTCTACTGCCTGTTCTTTACCTAAGCCGTACGTGTTAACAGTCTGTGTTAATACGTATCATGCCGTGCGAATGGGCGCCATTTATAACAATCATTTATTCTGCGTATTGATAGCACAATAAATTAATTATTAACTATATAAATTTAACGATCACTGACAAGTATGTGTATAATTTAATCTTAATGATGATTCTAACTATCTACGTTCATCAACACATACGTGATATCATTTATTTAATTGAACATAAGAAACTCTTAAAATCTATTTGCATTCTTTCAAACTTTAAGTCAATATTCGGGTTGCATTGGTAATAATGAACGCATGTTTCTGGTTAACTAAAATACTAGTTTAATTTTCATTTATGACATATTATAATAGTACATAGGTTACGTCGCTGTACCTGAAATACATACATATTTATAATAAACAAAGATATATCTCAATATATGCTGAAATAAAGAAAACATACATACATATATAAATCCAATGATGTTACAATTCAATATTCTACTTATTTAATGCGTTCATTAAATCCCAAATAAGCTTTTGTTTATACGTTCATTAACTACTTATTTCAATTTTACTCATTACTTTTCTTAATAAATTCTCAGGTGTGAATTCTTTGAAAGAAACCAGGTCAGTAGAAGTTACAATTAGAAGTAATTATAATAATGGTTACTTGGTTAGTGAATATCCATTAGTTGTTGACGTAGTCTCGTTCTGGTGATGGAAATGGCTCGTAGATACATTCCGTCGTTAGTTGTTTTATCACTGCCACTTATCACTTTATTCTTCCGACCACTCGCGTAGGTGTTGTATAGGTGTGGGTAATTGAAGTTTAGTGTTCAATCAATGTTCTATCTTACTGTGTTTGCTGTGTGTTCGTTTTTAAAGTCAATAAACATGTCTAGTTTCATTTGTCGCTGCTTCCACAAACGATCCTATAATTGGTTAGTTTGTTTAATGTTTCGTGTTCATTATGTTGTTGAGACACAATATTAAGTTCCACTAAGTTGTATATCGTTTAGTGATGCTGTCTGTTAGTGTAACGGTCTGATTGTTCACTTGGTGTAAATTTCACTAAGTCCGATAATGCGCACGTTGGTAAAGTTCACTACCGCGATATGAATGTATTATTACGTTTTAAGTTCCTAGTTATTTATCTAACTTCCGAATGATTCGAGTAAACAATGGAAAGTTTATGATGTACCGTCTCTCGCGCTTGAAGTTAAACTACTTGATAATTGAAATGTAAACTGTCTGAAAATTCTAACTGCAAAAACTTTAGTATAACTGACGAAATTTTGAGTGTGGCTGCGTAAAAATTGAGTATAACTGACGAAAAATTGAGTACAACTGACGCTCCGTCTTCCTGGACAGCTAGTTTTATTAATTCGTCCCTACTCAAAATTTTGTCTCTGGCGCGCTTCACGCCCACTTCTTTTCGAGATTGGTCAGTTTTGATTTTCTCGGAAAATACTGTCCCACTCTGTCAAAATCCGACGTCATAGTTCTTTCGATAGGTTCTTCGTCTCAGTTGCTATGGAAACATCCCTCACCATCAAATTTCTCGCTGGCTGAAGGTCTCTGATAGGTCCTTAGGTCTCCCTGCTCTCCGGCTAGACGATCGTTGAACCCGCTTCGAAGAAACTCTGGCTATAAACAATTTGTCTAACAGCCTATTGTCTGAGTAAACTCTGCGTTTCTATAGATTCCCATTATCTGTACTTACAGTCTTCCTGGCGTATTGTTCTATGCTCTTACCCCTTTTTTCTGGCTATTACTAATTTCGAACATCTGCTGGTCGTTGAAGTCACTCTAACTTTCCCTTCGTAAATTCTTGTCTGTCAATTAGACGATACCTCCAGCTGTGTAACATGACTTTAGTTTTTGTCAGCCTATCTTCCAGTATTGTTACTTAAGGTGCAGCGTTTCCGTTTCATTGTAGTATGGAGCATTACTTGTTTTTGTCGCTTATCGTCTACTGACGTAATACGGCCACATCTGCTACAATTCTTGGTACGGGTGTGAATGTCCTCCTTACTTTGTTACAGCTGCGGAGAGCAATAATTCTGGACGAAACTTTCCCTGTCATCTTACGCCACCAAATTCTATAGTTGGATAGAACTTAATGCGTTTCTATTGTCAAGTCAGCAACGCTTCACTGACACCTTCTCATTACTCCTTATTTATTGCTCCACCATAAGTCGTTGACACTTGCCTCGTGTGAACGTACTCTGCCGAGGTGAGAATTTAAAAAATTTTTTAAATTTTCTGCTCGTTACAGACTACTACGCTTATGTACACTGTATACCAAGTCACAAACGTGAAGGGCTACCTACCGCTTGTCTCAACGCTGTATAGCTTACAGGGTTAGGTAAGAAGGTCACGATATGAAAATCTGACACAAAGAGCAAGAGTCTCTTATACGGGGTCGAAACTTGGAAAACAACAAAGAAATGCGTTAATGTTTTTTGTATTTTACATTTGAATAACGTCATAAAAGAAAAGAAAAATGAAACTTATAATACAATAAAAACAGCGGCGGGACCGGACCCCCCCCCATGAAAAAAGTTTACAAATTTGTTAATCTCTTAAGGCTGTTTTGCTATTTTTTCAGCTGTGTACCCCAATATAGTAGTAACTCTTTTTTAAATATACAAACAGGCTTATTACACAGCATCAGCATATACGTTTGAAAGATGAAATATAGGAAAATCAATCAATTATTATTATTGTTACTATTACTATTACTATTGGTGTTTTTGTTTTATTATCTTGAGATAGTTGACTTTGAAATAGTTAAGGTAGGCTAACTCTTCTCTTGTGTTTATGTAAACAAGGGAAATTTTATTCAATTAGTTTTCTGTGTGTTGTTTTACTAGTGATTGTTTGAGATAGACTGGATATTATATCTAATGTATTGGTATAAATTTTAACACAGTTAGAGCCAATTCATTTAATTAACTGTGCCTATAAAATATTATATTTTTAATTTCAAGTTTAGAAATTTAGGAAGTTACAAGTTTTGAAAAAACTTATTTATTTTAAACATAGGATACTGCTTGCCTAATGAGTGAAATAATTTGCCTTGAGTTATTCTATGTAAATATAATTATTTCTATTATTATTATTATTGTTTGTTTTTGAGTTGGAAGGTCTTTATTTGTTCTTACAATGGCGTGCGAATTAAAGGAAGTTGAAACAATAATTTTTTGAGTTTTTTTTTATTTGCATCATAGTCGGTTATGCAACGATGTTTTTTACTCATAAATTGACAATAAAATACTTGTACAGGTGGGAAACAACTAGGCTAAACAATTTTTTTTTTTAATTCACTCTTTTCTATATTTCCATTTGAAATACACATGGGATCATTTTACCCACCCAACGGGGTAAAATGATCCCTTTGCAGCAATCCGAAAAATTCGTTACTACATAACGTAGAACAGTTTTATAGCTATAAAGGTCTGTGCTTTTATACAGAAAACACCAAAGTATGCATAACAAAATTTATAAAATATTACACAAAAAGAAATAAAATTAAAATTTTCCATAAGGGGATCATTATACCCCACCCTCCACTAGCTTGTTAACAATATTTCAATAACGCATATTTTTGTCGTGTTATTACTGTTCACATTAATGGGACTGATTTCAGGTTGGTATCGCACGTTTTTCAGCCACTTTAAAGATAGTAACCCCCCCCCCCAAACGCCAAATTCTAGATACGCCACTGAGTGTAATAACAAACAGTTCGGAGATCAAAAGCGCGACTGAAAATCCGTTTTGTGAGTAGGTCCGCAAGACAGAGGTTAAAAAACGCCCGGATAAAAGACAATTATGGAAATTACAAATTCAACTACAGACGACTTCAGAAATTAAAAAAAAAAAAAAAAAACGATTCGTATGCACGCCCCCAACCAATGGCCGAACACAAACTATCAAAACAAGCGTTGTATCGGCAGTCTGAAGACAGATGAGCACCAGAGCACCAGCCAGACCGAGGGAAAGCTCGAGAGATATAAGTAGGAATGTGAGGGAGGCAGGCGTACACGATAACTGAAGGGAACGACCGAGAGATATGCAGACTGGAAATCGGAAACGTCGAAGGACTTGACGATAATACACACCAATTGTTGTTGAGGTTACTTACAAAACGTGTGAAAAATATTTTTACTATATCATCACCGGTGGATCTAGGAATACTTTGAGGATACCAAAACCATGGTGTCGTACTTGACCCTCTTCATCAATACCAGGAAACGACGATAAGAAGTAACTGAAGTCCCACGAAAATGTTAAAATAAAAACACTGTTAAACAGGTGACATGTTATTTTTCGCGGGGTTGGAAAACTTGCCCGGAGTGACATTTGCACGGAGTGACATTTGCCCGGAGTGACACTTGCACGGAGTGACATTTGCCCGGAGCTCTTCCCTCCACATAATGGTATTTGGTGAGTCAGAAGTAAGACTGTGACATTTGCCCGGAACTAACATTAGTATCTTAAAACTGTTCAAAAGGTATCCTCTTTCAATTTTGGAAGGGTTGAATTCAGTGTTATAGTGCAATATTACTTTTATTTTATGAATTTTAAGAGACTTTTAGCCGACTTTGCGTCGTTTCCAGGAAACACCACTGAGAGGTAGTCTCTTATCGTTCCCCATATATTTTTTTCACTTTATGTGAGTTCGTAATTTTTTTTTTTAATGCTGAATTAGAATATTTACATATTTACAAATCTTTCCAGGTGAGAGTCTACTTCTCTAACCTATAGGCATTGATTTTACTTTAACTTCTGGACGTAAGCAAAACAAACAAGGAAAGACCTTATTTTGCCATCTAGTTCCAGTTTTTTCAAGGCCTTTGAAATGGTTTCATCACTCTTCACTGCTGCTTTTTTCCTCTTCTTCCCGTCAATATTCAGGACTGTTCTATCAAAAAAGTGGCCGTAATACTCTGCGTCCTCTCGTAGAGTCTTGAGCAGTGAATATACATTTGGATGAGACCTCGAAATTAAACTATTAATTCTTTGGTTCCACCCTTCAGAAACATTGTTTTTCCGGTGCCGTCTTCTGCAACAGTTCCACACTTTCCTTTGGATATGCTCATTCTCAAGCCACTGATCGTCGACGTAGTCATAGAACACCCTCAGTTTCTCGTCTTCAGGTGTGCTTTCCTGGATACTTAGCCAACCATCATCAACCAGTTCTAGCGGAACATGAGCGAGGGCAGAACACATTCGAATATGAAGTCGAATCTCTTCATTTCCTTTGTACGCAGGAGCAAGGCCACAATCTTGTACTCTCCTCCATAAACATTGGTTAAAATGATAGTTACAACCAAAAATTTCAGCTTCAGGAAACAAAGTTTTAGCTGATTGGATGATTGCAATTTTAAAGTCCATTGTAAGTGTCACAGGATTCCATCTAGGTACAATACGTTGTTTTTCACTGCTTTGAAAAAACGATCATATGTTTCTCGTTTCTTATTTGGCAACAACGCGTAGACTGCTGGAATAGTGTTGGCTTCTTTCCAAGAACTTCCCAGATCGGCGTGGATGATAAATAACTGCCCAAAACTGTTTGCTTGAACTGTTGAAGGTTCCGTCAACGACGAATGAAGAACAACTTGTCAATGCAGATTTTCCTTTTTCGCTGGCAAACACCAATATTCTGTCTTAGGCCCTCTGTTGTCGTCTTCAAGTAGAAAATTTTTACCGTCATTCATGTAGATCATTTTCCTCTAATCGTATTCCTTCAGAGTCGACTGGGTCCTTTGTAGGCCCCACACTTTTTCTTCGAATGTGATGTAATGATTGTTTGGGACTTATGTGTGATGGTAGTGAAGTCACAAGGTCATATCCTCGATTAAAGAGCGGGCCTACTTCTTCGGCGTAAATTTTTGAAATCGTATTATCTGTTTCCCTTGCACGCTTCTTTGCATTAACAACACTTTTTCTCACTTCAGTTGCCGCTTCGTCCGGAATACAAACATGAGTTGCTTCGCCTACGACAGTATTATTTTTCGTTGATATTCTGCCTTTACATTTACTTTTCTTATAATCAACACATCGCCAATAAGTCACATCTTCTTTGTTGGTATAGTCAACAATATACTGATGTCCACTGTAGATCAACATAGGCTTCCCCTTGGTGGTCTCAGTGATCTCCATCTTCAATACAACACGAATAACTACACTTATCACTTGCACAGAATACTAGTTGTCTCACAGATGTCAACTAAGCCAATGAACTATTTAGGGATGAATCGCTCCCCCTCCCTTGCTCCTGCATTCCTATAACCGGTCCGACTCACCCCCTACCGGACTCCGTGCAAGTGTCACTGACACCTTCGGGCAAATGTCCCTCCGTGCAAGTGTTACAACTTCAATTTTTCGCAGTGGCGTGGCATCGATTTAACCGTTGTTGCCGGTGGCAACAGTACAGGAAACGAAATAAAATTAATGATATCACCACAGTAAGCACTTTAGTTATTGAATACTTCGAAATATAAACGATGTAAGTAGGGAAACTTGAAGAAAAGCATAGCGTTGCTTACGAACTGATGGCACTTGCATCGTCATTTTAATGTTGTGTTGCCTGCCCAGACATCGGCAACGCTTTACTGCGCATGGTCATTGTAGTTGTTACTACGATGACAAGTGGGGAGGGGACACACTCGTCCGTCCAATGTGTTGCCGCTGTATAAACCGGCAACACGTTCAGTTACCTGCTTGTTCATTTTCGCAACTGTAGTTTGACAGTTACTTGTGCACCAATTTTTACTTCCATGTTCTTAAGGAAATGGAAGTATGGTGATGGAAAAAAAAATCGTGTTCGAGATTATTGCAGATTCTGATTGTACTACACTCAAAACATGAAAAAAAGTCAATTTTCGAAAAGTGTCTGTGTGTGTGTCTGTCGTCTATCTGTCCGTGTGTCTATAGATTTTTTTCTATGGAAAACGATAACAGCCGCAATTTCAAAAGAATCAAATACGTTTTTGCATACAGCCCTTATTTGTAGAGTACTCAAGACCTATTGTTTTTGGTGAAGATCGGTTAAGAGAAAGGGGTAGTTTACCAGCAAAGTTTTTTTTAATCAAGGGTAATTTTTTACTATGGAAAACGATAACAGCCGCAAATTCAAACAGAATCAAATAATGTTTCGCATACAGCCCTGAATTATAGGAGTTCTCAAGACCTATTGTTTTTTGTTAAGATCGGTTAAGGGAAAGGGGTAGTTTACCAGCAACGTTTTATGTTTTAACAAGGGTATTTTCTATGGTAAAAGATAACAGGCCCAAATTCACACAGAATCAAATAATGTTTTGCATACAGCCCTGAATTGTACAGTTCTCAAGACCTATTGTTTTTGGTGAAGATCAGTTAAGGGAAAGGGGTAGTTTACCAGCAACGTTTTATGTTTTAACTAGGGTACTTTCTATGGCAAACGATAACAGCCGCAAATTCAAACATAATAAAATGATTTGTTGCATACAACTCTGTGTTCTCAAGACCTATTGTTTTTGGTGAAGATCTGTTCAGGGGAAGGGGTAGTTTACCTGCAACGTTTTTTATCAAGGGTAATTTTTTTTCTATGGCAAACGATAACAGCCGCAAATTCAAACAGAATCAAATAATATTCTGGATACAGCCCTGAATTGTAAAGTTGTCAAGACCTGTTGGTTTTGGTGAAGATCGGTTAAGGGAAAGGGGTAGTTTACCTGCAACGTTTTATGTTTTAACAAGAGTAAAGTACTTAATTTTGATAAACAAAGTATCCTGATAAGAAGCTCATAATAATCCACTGTAGAAACGTAGATGAAATATCTATAAATGAAGAGGCTAGTTGAACGGGGTGGGGGTAATTTTCTATTAATGAAAATTATAGTTGAAGAGGGAGGGGAGAATTTTTACTTCCATGTTCCTTAAGGAAATGGAAGTATGGTGATGTTTATTATGTGTACTACGTTATCGCCAACAAAGATGTAGTTTTTTGTTAAAATTCCTTCCCGGGCTGTTTAGCCGTAGTCCAATGTTTTCTGCAAAACCAGACGTTTCGGCAATGTCATCGACTGCCATCATCAGTGAAAATCGAGTGCGAAAACGTGAGGTGGTATACGTTAGTGACCACAGTACTGTGGTTAAGGCTGAAACAATAGAAAGAAGTAGTTTCTATGGAAATATTTCATTTCGAATATGATTTTAAATATAAATCTTAGGACATGGTAGTCATGTATGGATCTCCATACCGATATTTATTTCGTTCTTTTACTTGTGTGTTTCTCTGGTTTTCTTTATTATTTATAATTCGATTATTTGTATTCTAATTTATTCTGTGGAAGTACGATGGAGTCGGATTCCATTGAACCGGGACTCTCTTCTTCTGCCAGTTAAATTTAGAAAATACACTAAAAAAATATTTTGGCTCTAAATGGATTTTTTTTTTATTACCGGGGGTCCTACAGTCTATGCCGCATCCCGCATCTCGATCTCCATTTCTCCCTATCCTTCCAGTCGTCATCTTCAATAGCTCAATCTCTCATGCTTTTCCTAATTCCTGTTCTCCATTGAGTTATCAGTCTTCCTTTTCTTATCCTGTTCTGTGGTGTTCAAGTCAATGCTTTCTTTGGTCATCGCTTCTCCTCCATCCTCATTATGTGACCATACCATAGCAACTGTCTGGAGTCTATTCTTTCTGCTGTTGTAAATACGCGCGCTGTTTTACTTCTTATATCTTCGTTCCTAACATGTTGCATTCTAGAAATATTACACGCTCTTCTTAGGAAGTCCATTTCCACAGTTTCTATCATCGTTTTCTCTTTATCTGAAATTTGCCAGCATTCGCAGCCATAAGTTAAAATGGGCTCCACAACAGTTGTGTAGACTGTCAGTTTAGTTTAGCAAACGAATAGCCTTTTTCCCTGTTGCATCCTATTTTTGATGTAATTTTTGGTGGTTCCATCTTCTGAAATAATGCTTCCCAAATATTTGAATTCGCTACAGTTTCCGATTCTATGGAATTGCAGATCTGAGTCTTCTTCTTGCATGTCTCCTATTTTCAGATAGTCTGTTTTAGTAGTGTTTATGGTTAGAACCCATTTCTCGTACTCCTCTTTCAATTTTCTAAACATATAGTCTGTGTAGTCCTCGTCACACGCAATAATTACCTGATCGTCGTCAAATAGGAGAGTTGTTAAGCACTGCTCATCAATTTGAATTCCCATTCCTGATGTTTTTCTTCTCCAGTTACTGATGACTTCTTGGATATATATTTTAAACAGGGCAGGTGACAAACTGCACCCCTTTTTAAGCGCCTTTGTGGTAGGAAACAATTCTGAAAGGACATTTCCCACTCTCACCAAACTCTTTGAGTTTGAGTATATGTTCCAGACAGCGCGAACATAAATTTTACTCAGGCCAAGCTTTGTTAATGTTTCAAAACGTTTTTTAAGGGTACTGTGTAGTAAAGCTTTCTCTGAATCGACAAGTACGAGGTGCGTAGACAGATTGCGAGACTTTCGTTTTTCTAGTATTTCTTGTAATACAAATATGTTGTCAATACATGATCGTCCTGCACGGAATCCAGACTGCTCTTCTATGTCTTCTATATTCGTTTCAATTCTATGTTTTAGCATTCTGCCGTACAACCTCCCCATTGCACTTGTCACACTTATGCTTCTAAAATTTTGGCATGCCTTCTCATCGCCATTTTAAAAGAAATATTTTATACTAGAAAAAATTCGAATTACGCTAGGTTTCACACCTCACTCAACCGGCAACAGTTGGTATGCACCAACGCCACGCCATGATCGCAAGCATTGCAAAACTACTTGTTCCACATTACAAATTGAAACAATTATTCCTTCCTAGAATACTTTGGTACTGCGGGCAATGTAGCGAACAAGCGAGCGAGTTGTCTGTTTGGTATTTATCTGTCTACTTTGCCCATGTCTCGCTATAACTTTTGATCGCATCAACTGATTTTTCGAAAAACTACAGAACCCCTGTCTTTATGAAACTGATCCCTCCAAAATACGGGGGGGGGGGCAAAAATATGGTGGCTCAACATTGTGACAAAATCGCAAAACCCCGTGTGTAATTGATATAACTAGAGACGCAATGGTGTGAGTACTGAAAATAAATGATAATAAAACCAAATACATGGAAATAAGAAGAACATCGTGCGATAGGCGATCTCTACTTTGCAAAAACCGTGAATCTGAACACGCAAAGCCTCGTAAATAAACTACACTAACACCACAAGCCGTGATATCCGGGCGAGAATCCTTAGTAGTAACCTAACCGATCTTACAACGCCTATTCAAAATTAATGTTGTCTAAAACACTGAACAAACCATTAAAATTAAAAACACACAGAAGCATAATGAGATCAGTCGTGAGATATTCACGTGAAACCTGGGTCGCAGAATGACGAACAGTATCTAAGAATATTGGAACGAAAAGTACTGCGAAAATTTTTTTGGGCCACTGCAAAAAAAAAACAATGGCTCATGGAGAATACGAAGAAATCATGAAATAAATAATTTAATACACGGAACTGATATAGTAAGATTTATAAAGAGTAGAAGAACAGCCTGTCTGGAACACACAACGAGGATGGAACAGCATAGAAATTCCCAGAAAAATTCTAGAATGGAGACCAGTAGGTAGGAGAGCAAGGAAGAGAGAGATCGAGGATGTTGACGAGGATCTTAGGAATACGGAGAAGAAGATGGAGAAAACTATGTAATGAGAGGACTGAATGGTGAAAAATTGTTAACAAGCTAAAATGGGTTGTAACGCCAGCAGAAGAAAAAAAGGTTGCTAATGGAGAAAAATTACAAATTATAAATGTAAATCAATTTACATACAATAATTTTAAAATTGAAGTCGTTTGTTAGAAGTATATTCGAAGCATCCTTAGCATATTCTGAAACTTAGCTTTCCTGTTGCTTCTACGACGCAACTGATACATTTCGTGATAACCGTGGGTTGGGACGGCAGAACAACAGACACATCTTGTAATCCCTTGAGGCGATACTGTAATACCAAGAATTTGAGCAGCGCCTCTCTCTCCGTATACTGGAAGGAGACGATCCAGGGAAATCACAACACATCTTCACAGGCAGTGATGAGAGCGTGGATTAAATTTAGAATATACAATATTAAAAGGAATATGTAGGTGTTTAGGAATATATATAAATTCATCTATAAATTATAGACAAGATCCGAAAAGGAAGAAAGGTAGTAAAATTTCTGAATGGGTCTATGGGTGGTAAACCTCTAGAGCAGTGGCTCCCAAACTTTTCAGTCCGCGGACCCCTCCCCAAATAATTTAAAAATTCACGGACTCCGTCTAAGTTCTGAAATAAAACAAACAGGAAATATGATAGAAATTCTTATGTTTTAATTAAAATTATTAAAATCAAAACTCTCTTAACTTGCAAAATTATAATAATAATGATATCAAACATAGTTTAATGTGAACAATGAAGCTGGTTTTACACAATTAGCTCTGAAATTTTGGGTTTAATGTCTGATAATTTCTATTAAGTAACTCTCGACATCAAGTTTATTTCTTAACTCTGACTTCAAGTACGTGAGCAGGAAGACTGTGGTTTCACAGAATAAGTAGAAGAAAACACAATTAAACACTTCAAAGCTTTTTCGCAAGGTCAGGGTAGTAAGCCATTACATATAACCAGAAGGCAGCTAGCTGTAATTGCAAAAACTGTAATTTGAATGAATTATCAGTTGAAAGTTCTGCCAATTAATCTTCTTTTTGTAATGTAAGAGAGAGGTCTAGTCAGTTTGATTGACAAACAGATCTGCTACACGACATGATTTAAAGACATTATTTAAGCCATTAATTTGAACAAAAAAATACTGGAATCTTCGACTATTTGTTTTATGATTCTAAAATTTAGATTTAGATTTTAGAGCATAAATAGTCTGAGAAAATTGCGGTATATCACGTTTTTCTTAAAAGTGTCTGCGGACCCCATAAAACATTGTTGCGCACCCCTAAGGGGGTCCCCACTTTTTGAACCACTGCTCTAGAGTCCAATGGAGACAGAAACTATAAAAACTACAAATACAATAAAACGAATATGAGCTTACTGTTATAGGAGTTTTAGCGATAACGTCTTGGTACATTACGACTGAGAACAAAAAAAGAAATGTAAATACCGGAACATTCTAGTGAGATGTACAAGAAGAAGACAAATAGTGTGATTTGGGCAAACGAACACAATGTTGATTAGACACAGTAAAAAAACCCAGCTAAAGAGTAGACCTGTAAGAGAAAAAAATGATAGAAAACTGAGACGGAACTGGAGCAATGTAAATGAGGTAAAAACAGGATCACGGAAAATGCACACAGGTGACGTAAGCGTAGGCCTACAGATACTAGAAAATGAGCACAAAGAGGCAGAGACAACCGTAGGAATCCGTTATATAGGAAACTAGAATAAGAAAAGGAAATAAATCTCCCTCGTGGCGCAGTAGCGATGTAAGGGCGGGTCGGAGGGGGCTGACCGCCCCGGGCCCCACTTAGTAGGGGGCCTCCGGTTTGGGAAAATAAAGTTTTTTGGTAAATTTTTTAATTTATTTGCAAATGTTCTATTGTCACGTCCTGAAATCCAACACTAGGAGAGGTGGGGATTTAATCGCTCGATTCCAAAGAATCATATCATTGGAATATTCATATTATTTTGAAATCTACCTTTACAACCTTACCTCATAAAGCGTGGCCTCAGTGGCGAAGTTACATGGAGGCAATTGAGGCAATGCATACCCTAAAAAATTCTGTAGAATAAAAATTATAAATACGTATGAACTACATAACGTAAAGATTATACATTGTTACCGCGACTGTCAAATTTATTAAACCGAAACGTGCTTTACTGAGCGACCGCTAGATGGTGACAGGTGAGATTCGGCATAGCTCGTTTAAAGCGAATGAGGCAACCTCAACTTGCCTCAGCGTTTTTTGTATACATCGTATGTAAGCAATGTAGTGATATGATAGGGAAGTGAAGGGAGGGGGGATTATCCCGCGCTGTACACATAGAGCGTTGAGGCATGCCTCACTTCTGTGGTCCAAACAGTTAAGTTAAAGCGCCTGTGTTGTTTATAAGTGTGTTTATTTTATGCGGTTATTAAAAGTGTCCCTGTTATTCCGCTGAACTAACAGATGATCAAGATTGTTATTTGAATTATTTGTAACATTAAACATATATATAGAAACTAATCAAGTTTAAAATTTTGAAGTTCAATCAGTTGTATTATTGTGTATGACTAATACAAGGATTGTTCAATAGAAACACGTATAGAGCTGTAAAGCATTTTTTATTCAACGATTTTAAAAGAAGTCTCCATTAACATTAAGACATGAGTTCCACTGTTGCGCTAACCTGTAGATTCCCTGCTAGTAAAATTCTTACGGCTGTTTGTGGAACCATTCGGTTACAGCAAACTCTACCTCAGCGTCCGATTTGAACCACCGTCCTTTTAGTGATTCCTTAAAAAAATTTAAGATAAGATTTTTGCCTACCCATTCATTAACTACTAGCTTCGCCACTGGTGGGCCATGCGAATAAATTAACCTCTGAAGATGAAGGATTCTCCTTGAGCGGTGAAACGGTGAGCTTATAGCGCCGTAAAATTGTAAGAAACTGTACAACCCTGAATGAAACAGACGCAGAACAAAAGGGCAGCCCCAGTACCGTTCGCTACTAGATTGGTAAGTTGTACAGGAAGACATACTACATACTACCAACTCCCAGCCTCAGAAATAGGACTAGATGGGAGCCATAGCAGGCAAAGTGCTCAATATAGGAAGCGCTGATGATGAAAAACGGAGAAGAATAACAACTATTAATAACTAACAACTAATAGGCTTGTAGGGCACTTCGTGACAATGAGAGCCTTCATATGTCAAAGACAGTCTGGAAATTCAGAGCGGAGGGTAACAGAGTTCTTGATAGGGCTAGAAAACCTGAGGCATTGTTGTAGCCGGGAATCCTGTGAGAATGTGCTCATAACCGAGAGAACATTGGACTCATGAACAGGAGATATGCTGCAACAATGTAACAGACAAAATGGAAACTGTTTTTGTAAGTACTTAATGTTGGAAGATTGTTTTGTGTATTTTATACATTTGCTATACAGTAGAACCTCCATTAACCGAAACACTTTTAATCGAAATGTCGTTTAACCGAAACGACCGACCAAAAACAAAGAATTATATATTCCCGATTTCTGCTAAAATGAAAATTTGTTTTCATAATAGAACACTAAAACTAATGTGATAAACATGTAATAAATTGTGCGTCATGTCAACAAAGAGGAAACGGGTCATAATAACGGTTGAAGAAAAATCGGAGGCAATTAAAAGAATTAAAAATTACGAGATTTTGCGATCTGTGGCAGGCGATTTTGGTGTTGGTGTTCCTACTGTTTCTGATTGGGTCAAGATAAAAAATAAGATTTGAAGAGCATGCTTCGAAGATGCCAAACAAAAAAACAATGAAGACGTGTCACAAAACAAGAAAGTAAATGAGGCTGTGCTTTTATGGTTCATGAAAAAAAGGGACGACGAAGACGATGATAGTAGAGAGCAGCAACCATGACACCGCTGACGAGATCTTCAATGCCTGAGAGGTAAGAGTTTTTATTTTTGGTTAGGGCATTGAATTAGGCTATAAGAAATACGCGTTTTTCTCACGGAGTTTTATTCAAATTTTCAGATAGCGTTATGATTCCACGAACGACCTGAGAATCAAAGCCCTCTGACGTTCTGCTAAAGAAGCGATGGCGAGATATTGCTGCAAGAGAGCAATGTGAAAAGAAACAGCAAAGAAAAATATAAGATTAAACAAAAATCATAAAACTAGTGTTAAAAAATGACTATGTAAATAGTTTGATTTTTATTTAAATCGTTTGAAAGTATTGTATATTGCCTCCAGTTATTTTACCTCACACTTTAAAAAATTATATCTTAATTATTATCCGAAATTTTGGTTATCCGAAACCGCCTCCCCCTCACCCTTTGTTTCGGTTAACAGAGGTTCTACTGTATTATGAATAATTTTGTATTTACATAATGGAACACATCCATATTTTGGAAAAAACATTATTTATATTCTTGGATTTCGTTGTCCATGACGTGTCCGTTACTTAACTAAATATCACTACAGTATTGACGACTCGGAACACTAAGTTTTTTATAAGTAAAAACGTAAAGTTTTACCTTACAGCCTAAACCGGCTTTCACCTTTAGAAGGCTTCATCAGAGGCTGCCATGGGTAGCGCTGTCCGTCTTGTTGTTGGCGACGGGATAGTTTTTCGAAAGATCGAAGCTGTGTGTGTGTGTGGTGAGATGTGTTCGAATAATGCTTGCGATTTGAATTGTGTCTGTTCGTTTAGGATGTCGTTTTTATTTGTTTTTGTGTGTTTGTATATTTCTAATTGTTCTAGAGTGTCTAGTTTCCGGCCTTTTGTGTGTACGTGTAGAATGTTCATGTTATTGTCGATGTTTTTATATGTGTGGTTTCCTTCAATGAAATGGTTTGCAAAGGTAGATTCTGTAGTGGTGTGGAGTGCTTTTGTGTGTTCAATGTATCTCTGTTTGAAGCTACGTCCTGTCTGGCCTATGTAGAATTTATTGCAATTTGAGCAATTTAGCTTGTATACACCGGGTAGATCGAATTTGTTTTGTGCTTTGGGCATGCGTTTTGATAGTGTGTGTTCTGTTTTGTTAGTAGTTTTGTAAGCGATTCTGTATCCTGCTTTCTTGAATTTGTGGGCTATTTTTTCAGTTTGTTTGTTGATGTATGTTAGTGTTATGAATTTGTTGTTTTCTGTCTTTGTCTGTTGCTTGTTTTGTGTAGGAGTTTACTGACTATTGTTCTGTCATAACCGTTAGATTCTGCTAGATATTTTATCGTGTTTAGTTCGTCTTTGTAGTCTATTTCATCTAAGGGAATATTGTTAAGTCTATGTATCATGGTTCTAAAAGCAGTTAGTTTGTGTTGTATTGGGTGATTGGAGGTGTTGTGTATTAGTGTGTCAGTTGTAGTTGGTTTTCTGTATATACTGAATTTGTGCCTGTGTTCTAGTTTTGTGATGGAGAGGTCTAAGAAGTTTATGGTATTGTTGTGTTCGTATTCGGCAGTGAAGATTATGTTTTTATGCATTTTGTTTATGTGCGTTAGTAACTGTTCACATTGTCTTTTGTTTCCCCTGTATAGTATTAGAATGTCATCAACGTATCTGTGCCAATATAGTATTTTATGTGAGTGTCTGTCATTGTTTGTGAGTATTTTTGTTTTTTCTAAGTGTTGGAGGAAGACTTCTGCTAGAATGCTGGATATGGGGGAGCCCATGGGTAGGCCATCGTTCTGTGTGTAGTATTTATTGTTATAAGTAAAGTAGTTTTGTTTTGTAATAATGTTCAGAGTTTCTGTTATTTCATTGATAAGTTCGTCTGGTGTGTTGTTCTGTTTGAGTTTGTTTTGTAGGATGGTGATTGTTTCAGAGATGGGGATGTTTGTGTACAGGTTTTTAATGTCAAAGGAGGCTAATGTGGCATTATGGGGGATGTGTATGTCTTTTATTTTTGTTACTAGGTCAGTGTTGTTTTTTACTGCAATGTTGTTGTCTATTTGTGTGTGTTGTCTAATAATTTTGTCTAGACATTTTGCCAGTTTGTGTGCAGGGGCATTACGGTAGTTGATAATGGGGCGGATCGGAATGTCTTCTTTATGGATTTTGGGAAGCGCTTGGAGTGTAGGTGCTGATGGTCGGATTTGTTTCATGTAGGGCTTTTGTTTATGTGTCATAATGTGTTTGGCTTTGTTGACTATTTGTTTTATTGAGTTTTGGTATCTGTCGGTGGGGTCGTGTTTTAGTTCTGTGATGTTGTTCTGTTCCATGAAGTTTTGTACTTTTTTGTGTAGGTTGTCTGTGGGGATAATTACAGTCGTGTTGCCTTTGTCAGCTTTTACAAATGTGATGTGTTTGTGTGCCTTTTCCCTCAGTTTGATGACTGTGTGTATTTCTGAGTTGTGGTTGTTGTTGTCTGGTGTCTTATGTACTCCTATTGTGTTGTTTATATTATGTCTTAATGTGTCTTGATGTTCTGGTGCTGTGTTTTGTATATTTGTTTCTGTGTCAATTATGAGCTTTGTTAGTGTTTGGTTGTTATGTTTGTAATGTATGTTAACCTGACACCAATCAAAACAGATATAATTCCCTCGCACAAATTCTACCCACGTACAGTAAACCTCGCGAACGTCACACTCACAAAAAACGAACAAACACTCCTTGATAAAGGCCTAAAACATAACATAAATTACAAACATAACAACCCGTCGCCAACAACAAGACGGACAGCGCTACCCATGGCAGCCTCTGATGAAGCCTTCTAAAGGTGAAAGCCGGTTTAGGCTGTAAGGTAAAACTTTACGTTTTTACTTATAAAAAACTTAGTGTTCCAAGTCGTCATTACTATAGTGATATTTATTATTTATATATTCTATTTTTTTTTTAGGATTAAACGTTTCATTCGTTTGGTTGAGGTTATCAGAGTATTAGAGGTTATTGGTTGAAGTAAGTTATAAGCACATCAGTACTGAGACTAGGGGGGGTCTTTTATTAAATCCTTCGTTTGGATTTTGTTGACACTCAGGAGGGAGCGAGAGAGAAGAACGCATGAAACTGCAACGGATTGTTTCAGTTGTAGAGGAGACACTAAAATATGTTGGATGGAAAGGAGGAAAAACGAGAAATTTTCAGTGGAATTAATAAGAACAGGCCTTTGCTAAACGCTACGGGCGTTATTAGAGGAAGGGTGTGGGGTATGGACTCCGTTCATAATACCTACTTACAAAACATTCTTGAAGGGCAGGGCGTTGGAGATGTGCTCGTGGGAGTGGCCTTATTTCTCGTATTCGGAGGTGTGATTAGTATGATGGAATGTGGCTCGTACGGCGAGTTGAAGAAAGCTACTAGGGGACAATTGCAGTGACGAGACTTCGCCTTTGGGGATAAGAAAGTAGCAGATTTAATTAAAATAAAATAATATAAAATTTAGAGACGTTTACTGTTGTCGCAGCCGCCTCGGATCAGTCTTGTTATAATTCATTTTAGACTACACCCATTTCGACCTTTGACGATGTTACAAAGAAGCTACCGTTTTCCCCGGTTAAGAAACAATACATAACGTAGTCCATGACACCGAATATCATCGTCTTCAATGAGGGTTACAATAAAAATGGTTTGTTTCGGTCCCAAGAAGACACGCTAGAGCCGGGGTCACTGCAACGCTTCTTCGGACGTCCCACACATCTGCGTCCCTTCGGCTTATACATGAACAGATGTTAGGGGATGCGGCAGTCATCCGTTTGGTTAAAATGATCCAATTACTTTAGCAACAATTTTGGGCAGTAGGGTAATGAGGGGAAGATTCCTAATACGTCGTAGTTACTAGTTTTCTTAATAGCTGTCGTGAGTTCGTGTCTCGACAGTTGAAGAAATGCATTCTGATGGCTGGGCACAGCAAACAAGGAGTGAACATAACGCCATTACAGTGAGTGAACAGTAACGTTGTTTAATTTTGTGGAAGTTGAAGTTATTTTGCAGTGTAAAGTAAGAGTATTTATACAAATATATACTTTCTTATTATTGTTTTCGACAGTGCATTATTAAAAGGTAAGTCTGAGGTTACACATCAACTTAAAGTTAGTGGTCAATCTTATTTTATTGAATCATAATAAGTCAGCAAAAAGTATAGAACACAGTGGGGCAAGTTTCCGGGGGCAAGAGTCCTCTTGGTTTCCTGTGCGGAATCTTACCCCACATAAACAAACTTCACATTACACTTGAATAAAACTTGCATTAGGCCTACAATTGTTGTTAAGCGTTCCAGAAGTGTGTGCTGGGGAGTCCCGCTGATTTCAAAGAAATTAGAGGAATACTGTATCGTGTTCCGGGAAAGTTGATTATTATTGCGGAGGCTGTGGGGACCTTTACGAATCCTCCTCTACAGTCGACTGGATCATGTGTCGTTAGTGTAGTACGTGGTGGGAAGAGCCGTGCACGAATTACAGTGGACTGGGCCATTTCGTGTGTGATAAGTGTCAGTAGGACTCTTACCCTACACAGACCGGACTCTTGCCCCAAGGTTGGGGCAACTTTCCTATTTTACATGCTTTTGTCTTTTAATTTTTTTTACCAAATACTGTAGTCAAAATTGTTGTGTACTCATTACATTTGTTAGTATATAGTGTAACAAATAAGCCAGTAATTTTCAATAAACTTTATTTTAGTTCAGTAGCTGAGAATTTGTTATTGTATTTTAAGTGCGGACTCTTGTCCCTCATTCCCCTACAGCTCCTAAGACCTCGGATTGCAAATATCCACACTTAAGACCAAGGCGATGGCTTTTCGTGGAACCGATCCCGTACGGGCAAAAATTGTTACGGATGGTACTGTCCTGGAACAATTAACCAATTTTGAATACCTCGGCTACAGTGTGTCTTATAATACAAGCAACGACGTTGTGAATAAGTTGCATACGTTCAACCTTAAAATGTGCGGGACCATTAGGCGAACTGTCAACTCGTTACCAAGTAAAGGAACACGCCTACAATTCTGCAAGATGATGGCCCTTCCCACACTTCTTTATCGGTCTGTGACTTGGACTCTCAGGCACGTGGCAGGATATACTCTCCATGATCATAGAAGAAACACATATATACAGCAGGAACTGAATAGGCTATTTGAGTATACTCGACAGGTTTGCTCAGTATCGGCTGAATTGGTGGGCACATCTTTTCCGAATGGATGACTGCCGCATCCCCAAACAACTATGAAACTATTACCCGAGGGGACAGAGAGGTATGGGACGTCTGAGGAAGCGCTGGAGTGACCAGCGTGGTAAACCTTTGGCTGTTTGAGACCGGAACAAACCATCCTTGGTTTAATCCTTGAAGATAATGATAATGATGATGATGATGAATTTTGGGCAGTCCTATCGATTATACTTATTCAGTTCTTGCTGTGTATCTACATTTCTTCTGCGATCTTGAAGAATATATATCCTGTCACGTGGCTGAGAAATATCATTTCGACCGCCTGAATACGACTGACCTGGGCTTTCGTTATTGTTTAATTATTACAACCTACTGTAATTTTCAAAATTCTAAGGATTCCTCCCCTTAGTGACAATCTGTAATTTAGTTGACAAAATAAATTATAATGGGAATCCGCTGTCTTTGTGTCTCCTAATGACTGTACACTTACCCTTCTCCGTATTTCATCATCACCACTTCTTTATTAGCACTGGTTTACCTGATCCGTTTCTTTATGCTGTTAGCCACGATGTTTCGTTTTCTTCCTACCCATTCCTCTCTTCGTCAATCAGACTTGCGCCTTCTAGCGTCATCTGAAGTGTACTCATAACCTCACTCTCGTTAACTGACCCTTAGTACTTCCTACGTTTTATTGCGAATAATCTTCTTAACCCGCTCCTTATTCCGTTTGTCCACTTAATTTAAAGCGTTTTCGGAATCCCCACGTTTCGAAGCCCTGAAGGTTTGATGTCTTTTTTTTTTTTTTTAATTATTCCTTTTTCATATTGGCCAGATGGAAATCGACAGCTTAGATTACAAAGTAGTTTTGTCCGCCCATTCACGAATCCTGTCCTTGCTATTACAGTTTTGTTCTTGACTATCTTGAAATGATCTAAGAATTTTCCAGAGACTCTAAATGCGCAGTCTATCGTCATCATCATCATCATTTTAGGAATTAGTAATTGAGTATGACATAGAATAAAATTAATGACAGCAGAGATGGACTTTTGGAGACGTTCGGCAAGACGTGAGAAAATTAGAAAAGAAGTAATTAAGGACAGAAAGAATGTGAAAAATTCAATTGTTGATTTTATCCAAACAAAAAAATTACAGTGGTATGGACACACGAAAAGAATACCACAGGAAAGATTGCCAAGGAGAGTTATGGAATGGACCCCACCAGGAAGAAGGAAAAGAGGAACACCACCTATCACCTGGATAGAAGAAATTCAGACTATATAGAGAGAACGAGAAATTGAACTTCTTTCGATGGACAAGCAGCAGTAGAAGATGAGAATTCAATCATAATCTATATAATCTTTGGTTCCGGAAAATGTGTAAACATTGTACAGCTGGAATAATAATAAGTAATTGAGTGTGGCTGTTCCGGACTCCCAAGTTTGTTGTCCCCTTGTTGTTTCTGGGCGTCCTGGACTTCTCTTACCGATTAATACATGTAAACCTTTCTTGACGAAGTTATCGTCGGACCGTGTGCATGTTTCTTCCATTTGACGAGGAACTCTATTATTTTTTTTTCTATTTGTATCGGCCACCTGAGGACCACATGCCAATTTCAATTCTTTATACCTTCTTATTTTCTTTTTCTCCAATATTCTTTCATCTTTTCACTATGTCTCTTCTTCCTGTCTTCAGTCCACTTTGAACCTGCGTTTCTCTCTCTCCTATCCTGCACTCCTTCCATTTTTAACACTTTTGCCCGAAAATCTTCTCTTTCAATTGCTTCTTCTGCGTTTATATTATTTTTTTTTCTAAATTCTTTTTTACTTCTTTAATCCAACTTGATGTTGACTTCTTTCCCCATAGATATCTGAAGATCTGTTTTGTTAACCTGTTGTCGTCCATTCTGTATAAATGTCCAAAAAATACTAGTCTTCTTTTTCTCACTGTTTCTGTTATATTCTATTATTTTTTATGTTATTGAACAACGTTCCTCTTATAATTTCGTAACGTGTATCCTACTACTGATTAAAGAAATTTCAGCTCTGCAGCTTGTATACGTTCAGTCTTTTTCTGTTAATAGGCTATCTACAACTCGTTGCCATATAACCGAATATGGAACAACCATTACTCTACACAATTTCAATAAAGCGTCTTTTAGAACTTCTCTTGTAGCAATTCCTATAACTGTGTTACACAGATTTTGAAACCCGTATATCTTCTTTATTAAATCATAATTAAAACTCTCACATGCGCAATCTATAAAACACGTATTACGCCCGTGTCAACATACTGTATATGTCTCAGGAACATGGAGTTGGCAAAAAATAATGATCGTTTATAAGGCATACACACATATAGCCTATGTAAGGAAGTCGTTAATGACGGTGTTTGGCATACACGTCACAATGCTGAGTTCTACCATCTCTACGGCCAACCTGAGACGAGAAACACTAAAGCGGCGTTTTGTCAACCCATGGTGCGCGGCCCACTACTGGGTCCCGAGGGGGGGGGGAGCGTTTGGTGGGTCGCGAAGCCGGGCTCGACTATGTATTTCCTGCGTCTCAAGAACCTATTACATTTAGTATTAAGTAGAACCAAGTATTTATAATTTGTTTGAACACAAAAGAGGGCTTGAAGTGCCCGATGTTAGCAAAAATACGATTATAAACTGGGTGCACACTCCTAAAAGTAATTCTGCGGCGCCCACACTTATGGGTCCCATGAAGTGTAATACCCTTCAAGATGGGCCCTGGACAAAAAAAGGTTGAGAACCACTGAAGTATACATATTTACGTAAGTGTAGTTATTATAAACGTTTGTAAAAATTATAGACATTATAAATAAAACCTATTCTGTTTAGAAACATATAGCTACCATCTAGCTGGTAAGGCAAAGAGTCACCACAGGAAGAAGACAAAAGTCGGTCGCCGACACCACAGTCGGAAACTCTGAGGTAACCAACCCCTTTGGAGACGCAAGTTAACGAGCTACTGAGAGGGAAGGGGCGTTCTGCTGATTGTTATCCCCGACAGAAATGTTCTAATCATCATCATTCATCATATGCGAGTTTCTGTCTGTATCCGCCTATCACATTCTATTCTTGGTTCCACAGTCGGATGAGACGATGAGCAAGATAGGGAAACACATTGCGCTTAAGCGTTTTTTTTACGTTCGCTATTACGCGACCTGAAAACCTCGACCGATAAAAATGAAGTACTGGATAATTGTAGAAAATTTACAAAGTGGTAACAGTTTTTTAATTCTTCATTTTTTTATACTTTATACAAATTTAGCCCAAAAACTGAGTCGGTAAAATTAAAAAAAAGTACGAGGGCCATTCAAACAGCTGTGGAGCAAAAACGTTTTATTCAATCAATACAAATTTTTTTTTTTACTTTTCAACGTAATCTGCAGCAACGTCTATGCACTTGTCCCATCTCTTTACAAGCTTTTTTATTCCCTCAGCAAAGAATTCTTTACCTTGATGTCGAAGCCAGTTTTGGACTTTTTCCTTCACTTCTTCATTGCTGTTGAACTTGACACCACGCCAAGTCTCCTTGAGTGGACCAAACAAGAAAAAGTCAGATGTGACAAGGTCAGGGCTATAAGGGAGGATCTCCCAACCTACTTTTTTTATTGTTTCGAGCGTCAGTTTTGCCGTGTGGGCGGGCATTATCGTGAAGAAGAATCACACCTTTCCTCTGCCATCCCGGACATTTCTTCTTCAATGCAGGCTTAACTTTGTTCACAATAATGTCAGAATAGTACTGACTATTGATGGTACGCTGGTCTTGTAGGTAATCACAGAAAATTGGACCTTGGGAGCTCCAAACGATGGTTAACATCACTTTACCAGCCGATGGCTGGGTTTTGAATTTCTTTTTGGCGGGTGAACTGGGATGCTTCCACTCCATACTTTGACTCAGGTTCAAAATAGTGAATACAAGTTAGTGGTTCCAAATCCAAAAATCATATAACAGAACGCTGTTCTTTGAAAGTATTGTCCTCAAGAGGACACGCCATCGTAAATAAAACTGTATTGGTTATGTTTATGCAATATATTATTGAACAGCTGATCAAAAATCACAACGACGTTGCCAGGTAACACTCCTGAAAGTTTCAATCAGCTGCTACAATTAATTTCTTTTCTACAACTGTTTGTCTGTTTACTTATTGAATGACCCTCGTAATAAAACCACCGCAAACTCGATTTAATACGTATTAAAATATAAACTGTCCTTATGCAAGATGTTCTTGGTCCTTAACGATAATTTTTTTTGTGTGCATGTATTCCAGATCTCGTACATGATATACATTCCAGTAAAATTAATAATGTCCCTGTAACGACAAAATAAAAAGTAAAATCTCATATCACGTTTTAATTTTTTCCAGATATAGAAAGAAGCCTGCGAGAAACTTTTTCCCTATTGAAGATAGACTGAGAAATTAAGCGAGTGAATTGTACAGAAAGATTCAGATTTAATATTTATTTAACTCCTAATGTTCTATCTTTATTACGAGTAGTTTCCAAATTATTGAGCGAATCGTACAAATATAGGCCTACTTCAGCGGTCGTTTCCCGTGCTTTTCTACTTCCAACGCCAACGTCCATCCGCCATGTCTATAGCAACATTCACTTCCGTGTTCAAACTCTTCCATGGTGTGCCTCTTTTCCTTCCGTGTGCGGGAGTCCATTCGATTATTCGTTCAGTCCACCTTCTTATTTCCGAATTCCTTATTCAAGATTTGTTAACTGGCACCACCTCCGCCAGTAGGTTTCCACACGTTTTATTGCAGATGCACCTGTTTCTCTTTTTATTAATTATAATTCAGCATCGTAGGTTGCAATACTTTCTGCGATTGTTTTGTAGATCCTTATTTTGGTGTTCCGAGTTAGGGGCGTATTTACGGGGGGGGGGGGACCGGACCTCTCCCATAGGGTCGAAAAAAGTTTATGAATTTTGATAATCTCTTAATTTTTAGACTAGTTAATATTTTTTCAGCTGTGTACGTTAATATAGTAGTAACTGTCTTATATAAACATTTTATATAAAAATACAAACAGGTTTAATCACACAGCATTTGCGTACAAGTTTGAAACATGAAATATAGGAAAATCAATTAAATCAATATGTATCTTCTATAAAATGGTTTAATAACGGGTATTTTTATTGTTTTATTGCCGTTTACTTTAATGGGATTAATTACAGGGTATTATCACACGTTTTTCAACCACTTTAAAGACAATAATGTTGATTTATCTTCACTTGTTTTTTACTTCTATGTTCCGTAAGGAAATGGTAGTATGATGATCGCGAAGAAAATCTGTTCGAGATACGGGTTGATTCTGATTGTACTGCCCTCAAAACATGAAGAAAAATCATTTTCCGAAGTTATGAATGCAATTTTTTCTTTATGAAACCGACTCGACCCTCCCCCCCCCGATCAAATTCTAGATACGCCACTGCCCAATAGATATTGTTACTCCATAGTATCCCTCTCAATTGACATATATAGCAGCATTTCCTTGAGCGACTCTAGTAGCGATTTCCTCCGTACTGCGATCATCATTTGACAGCTTCACGCCAACGTATTTATAATAACCTCTATGTTTAATGTCGGTGTCACCAAACGTTAAATTTTTCCCCGAGTTTCCGCTACTAGGTATTCTGTGTTAGATGGATTTATGGTCACTCCACAGTTGAAAATATTCTTCACCAACTTTTCGAGCATGTAGCGTATATCACTTTCATCCTGCGCTAGAACCACTTCGTATTTTGCAAAGTTCTGACTGCAAAGCCTACCGTCTTCAACCGCGATACCCACTGGCCCACATTTTGTCCCCACTTTTCTAACACGCCCCCTAGATAGCTTCATCAGTGTTAGTTCAATACAAAACCTCTTCTAAGTTCTTTTATGTGACTGTTTTAACTCTTCCGACACCCCCGTTGCCCACACTTTACTAAACTTGTCATGTCCTCGTACAACCGTCTCACAACGTTAGACACCAATGATATACATGTTAATTTTAGCACATACCAGAGTTTGTGTCAGTGGTACCCTGTCACATGCTTATTCCTGGTATACGCATACCATACTGTTCTAAATCGCATTTAAAACAGCCAAGTTTTTCGTGTCCGTTTGTTTTAAACTTGATACACACATGACCTTGTTGGTGACACCGAAAAGTCTTGTATAGCGCAACCCAGCAGCTGCTAGCGGTTCACCAGCAAATTTCGAGATATTTAATATTTTTCCTGCATGGCTAATGGTTATCGTAGACGGATGTGGAGTGGAGATTCCCATAAAAATATATACTTTTTGAAAAACTAATTAACAAAACGTTCTGTTATTTTGACAATATGGTAATTAAAAAAAAAACACAATAAATTTATATATATTTAGTTATTATTTTTTTTCATCATCTGTAAGAACTTACAAACAAAACACTTATTTTTTTTTTATTAATATAAACATTGTCCATTATAATAAACATATGTATATATATAATATATAGATAGTTATACTATATATAAAAACGGACACTAGAAAATATATATATAAATATACGTATAAACGAATACATTATTAATAAATATAAATATATTACTCTATGTTCTCATTGCATGGATTTATAAAGTACTTATTTATATTTAAATTGAGTCTATGATTTTTCTTTTTCTCATTCTATTTATTATTTATATAGAAAATTTGTCAAACAGTAACAGTCAAATTTTTAACTATTGTAAACAGCAAAAAGATACAAGTAAAAACAACAAATATTATGTGATTAATCAATAATAATAGTAATAATTATAATAATGTTAATCATAATAATCAAAAAAATACTTTACCGCCCCAAAAAAATTACACGAACCAAAAATTAACAAAAGGATGGAAAATCATCAACACACTTGTGCTATTAATATTATCGTATTAATGTTTTCCAATATTTTTTCTCTCTTATTTATGGAACATGTGTACATAACTACTTCGTATAATAATTATTATTCATCTGATTTAAAATACTGTAATATCTTTCTTTTTTATGTTATTAGTATTGTTTTCATCTCTCGGTAAAATAAATATATTATACGGTACCAAAAAATACAGTGTCTATGTCTTTTGTAATTTTCCATATATATATATATAGATCTATATTTCTTTTTTTCTTTTACGTACAAAATACCCTTTGCACTAAAATACGTAATATTATTATTTCCATTGTTATAATAATTATTATTATAATTCTTAAATATTGCAAATATATTCTTTTCTTCCATATGCACACACAATTATATATATATATGGTACATGATAACTATTATATAACAAGCTTTTATAACCAGTGGCCATACATAGCAGCAGTTTCAGCAACACTATAATGTTAGATACATAATATATAATATAACTTGTGTGTTTCGTGTTTTTGTTGTTTTTTCTTCAATAAGTACAAAATTAGAAAATATTTAGTTATGATATATTTATATTTATACATAATATATTTTATTTTTCATTGATATATATTATAGTATCTACTACTTTAAAAAGGATACAATCGACCAATCAGTTAGTCTTTCTTATATTCCGGTGCCTTTTTTTATACCATACATGACCACTAAATATCAGTGCACTGTATTTTAATGTCAAGTGTGCGTAAAAAATAAATGTATTCAACAAAGCTGTTTGGTTGTTTATTTATTGTTGCTAGGATACCGAATTCAAACTTTTATGAGATACATGAAATTAGTTTTCATAAACGATATTAATTTTATTGTTAATCGAATACAAACATTTTGTGTTTAAGATTTTTTTTAACATTAAATAAAGAAAATTCACTACAGTAACAATAAATAATATCAATTTATAAGACTTGTTAAAACTCGATAAAACAGATAATTCGAACAAATTAAGTAATACGCCAATTAGGTGCTGAAATGGTTCATTTTCTTATTGCTAAATAAATATTATTAATTATGAACGATTTCTACAGAAACGAATCTACACGTTCCTAAACGTACTATTTATTCTATATTTTAGTTACTTTCTGAATACAGTTTATTTTATAGGCGCTCAAAAAATTTTCTCTACTCAGTTGGGTCAGTGACTTTATGAAACGATTTAGAAACCAAAACATTCTGCTACAACTGGCACCCACACGATTTTGAAGCACGTGGCTACAAATCAAGAAATATTACTTCAATAACAACATTTGATATTCTTTTCTCTATTCACGTGGAAAAACATACACAAGAATGTCTCCCGAGTTCTATGGAACCCTTTTTTGACGTTAGGAAAGCATCCCTTCATTCTTTAAAATTTTCACAATAATTAATCGTTTAGAATTAATAATAATTTACTACAACAAACAGAGATTATATTATGTAACAATTTCGATCTAATACATTTATAAGTTCGATAGATCTAACCTATCAGTTCTTCCACTCCTTCAGTCTATTTTCTTTTTTTTTTAACCAGTAACATAGAATATATATATATTACATGTTCAAAACAGTGCAGATTTTAGTTTTATATTTATTTATTTATTTATTTTTAATGAGACACAAACGATCGATTCACAACGTTTTATTGCTGGTTTCGCATAATAAGGTCACAAAAATGTCAATGTAAAATATATTCCAGCTATATTTTTATATCCAATTCCCCTTTTGCAGGTGTCATATACTCTCAGGCTTCATTATCAGTCTCTTCCATATTTGGGAAAAGTTAAAAAATGCCATTTTATAAACTGGACAACACAAATGTTTCTATTCAGATGCTACTCTTAATAATAATCTATGAATTCTTTAAAGGAATTCACCCATTGAATGATTAATCCTAAGGTTTAATGAGAAGCAAGTTTTAAAAGCAAAAGGGTGAGAAACGAAATTTATATTAAAAAATAAAATTATAATAATACAGAACAAGAGAAATTATGGAATGTTTCTACAATTTTATACGAAGAATTGATAATATAAATTTTATTTGTCACAAAAGGAAATAAAAATTTATTTATCACAAAAAAATAAAAACATAGGTTCCAACAAGGAATGGGCGGTTTAATGTCTACATTGATCCGAATTAGCTTAAAACAATATACGCTGGAGGTCAAAAACTACAATCTAACTCTAAGGCTACACTAAGGTTGGTTTAGCATTTCCAATAAAATTAGTATAAATTACCTGACGACAAATTACCTGTCTAGACCACCTTTAAACTGGGACGAAGCTAGGGGAGGGAATCTTGAGTCAACTAGAATTCAAGTCGTTTGGAAAAGGATAAAATTTATAACGTTTGATAGAAGATAAAATGTATTACGAGAAAATCAATATAACTTGTTTACAATAATAAATGGACTATTTAATTCTTAATTAGCGAACTTTAGAAAGAAAAAATATTTGCCCAGTGCACAACTCTGATGACGTAAACTTAGACTGCGATTTGCAATACCTACTCGAATAAAATGATTTATGAAACAAGAAAGATGGATTTTTCCTTAAATGTATTCATTTTACTCGCGTTAAAAACGATGTTTTCAGAATGTTCTAGCTGAATTTTCCTCGTTAATATGGGACGCGCTATTACTTATTCCTGGAACAAAAAAGTTTCAAGTCAGCCAAGGAAAGGAGGAATATTTAGAACCTAATTCCTTAAACGTTCGAAAGAAACTGCTATAAGGTTTCTACACCAGACATGAACTGACATGGACTGCCTTCATAAATAAAATTATCAGATGACTTATACAAGAATACGAATAGCGATAGCATAATTATTTTAATGACCACTCGCTTCAGTAAGCAGTAGTTGAATTATCAGCTGACTATAATCTATACAGATAAAAGCTGCTTGAAGACGGTGAACACCGAAATCAACAGACGATCAGTTCGTGAAACAGTCGTTTAAATTAAAACTTGCGCTTGATTTGCGTATTGTTAGTGTCTTCAACATTTACCAAACGTCCTCGGACAGTGACTGAAAAAAATTATGTCACTTTGTGACACGTTGAAAGTTACTAAAATTATTATTGTATATTCGGTTCTAAAACAAAATTTGAATCATTAGTTCACACACAGCGAATATTGATTCCCCTACCGGGGAGGGCAAGATTTACTGATTCAATTCGAATTTTTATCCGCGGTTCAGATTCCTAATCATCATATTAAATTGTGACGTTTAAATCTTGTTTGGTTAGCACTGTAAACAATACCGTATTTTTCGGTTTGTGAGAAAAGAAAAATATTTAAGCAGCGAGAATATCATAATAACCATGCAAATTTTAACTTTTTTGAGACGGTAATTTCTTTGTAGAAATGATCGATTCTGCGACGTAATTGTGTTTGATGATGATGCATTTATGAAAGGCTGTGAAGGACACAGAACACTTAATCACATTCACAACAAATTTAAAGTATACATCTTGAATGGCTACGAAAATATCTATAAAACTTTTTATTTAGAGTTAATGAAAAATCATGTTTATAAACATGATTTCACCTAGCGTCGTTTTAATCGCAATTTTTCAATAAAAACAAAATATTAAAAGCGATCAAAAAATCGTACACTTTATAAGAATCTATTCAGAATTCACATAACTAACGTGATTAAGCTTTGAACAATCTGGGCTGAGATAACGCCAACTTGAAAAGATCTGCGTCAGCTTTTTTCGCTCTATCAGTTTTTAACGGGTTATCTATGTTTTAATATGTTTAATTCAGCGAATTTTAACCCAACAACGGATTCAAAAAGTAGATCAGACTTGATTAAACAAACATTGCTAACTCAATTTAGACATTTAAGTCAGAAGCGAGAAACCGGATCTATGTATAAAATTAATTACATTTTAAGACACGCTTAATTGCGTTCGGACGAAATAAAATTTAAAAAATCCTTTTTTATATTAAAAATTTTAATGTGTTCACAGTTGTATAAAATATACAGTATTACATAAAACACAATTTATTTCATACAAAACTTAGATATCTAAAAAAGTATTAAAAACGTTAATGTATTAACACACACATAAAAAAGTTCTATTTCAGTAATATAATAAATACATTTATCGGTAATACTTTGTTTTTTGAATAAAACCAACAATAAGAACATATAAGTACTCTTATATTATGTATATAATTATTATAAATAACAACAGAATTACATGAAATTTTCACAATAATTTCAATCTCAACTAAATACACTTACATTCAACGTGCACGTAGAAACAAAATGATAGCTTAATCTTAAAACATATTAAAATTTAATAATAAACCATTTTTTTTTACTAACTATAATAGTTGCCGAAAACACAATTAACATGACTTGACTCACATTTAAATTTTATAATTAAACAGACTTTTAAAACAGAATTTTCCGTTTAATTACCATCAATTGTGCGAAAGTTGTACTTAAAATTGTGACTAAAAAAATGTTCGCTCAGCACTGTAAATGATGAAAGTTTCGACGTGGAATGTGGAGTAAAATATTGTCGGTTCTAAAAAATTTTGTATTCCAACGTGGAATTCAAATTGCAAAACTTACAAAAATTAAAAAAAAACTGAACTAAATCACATTTTTAATCTGTGGATCGCCATCGCATTTTTAAGCTGCCACCCGAAATGACGAGCACCTCACAGAAAATTAATAAAAAGGTTTACCTATCTAAATTATAAATAGTCTTAAACAGTTACAGAAAGTATGCTTACAAACCGAAATGTACTTAGTCAAATGCTTAGGTTTAATGAGTTTTCAGACCTGATTTACAATCAGATTCACCTCGAACCTTGCCAACGGTTAGTTCAGGCCATACTGCATCTCGAAACAGGTTAATAACAAAAATCATCTACAGTCCTGATTGCAAACGTTTCATTACAAACACTAATAACAATAACACTTACGTTCAATTGAACTAAATAAAATTTTTCCTTATTACACATTTTCTATTAATTTTTCAAAGCATCATTATTACACTTTTACTTATCAAGAGATATGTTCATAATAAATGGTTACATATAAATATATATTATTATAAATAAAAATTAACTTTTAATAAACTTTAAAAACATATAACCTTCATTTGAATAAAATATATATCAACCATAAAAAAATATCTGTTTGGTACAAAATAAGAAAAGTATAATATTTTTCTTTTATCTCTTTGTAAGCGCCATTTCATTTTTTTATTGCGAAAAATAAATAATTTCAATATCTGCTTGGAATGTGAAAAAAAGTTTATATCACCGTCCTATTTCAGCCTTTTATTGAAGATTATTCACGGAATCAAGTTAATTAATTACGTTATTTATGGTAAGGACGAAGTATTTTAATGTCAAAATAATTAGGCTAGTTAACGTTTTAGTGTTAATGCAGTTTGGGCTTAATTTGCGAGTTCTAGACTCATTTGTGGATCCGGATCTTACAATGGCGAGAGCTGTAGCGTTCGGAATGTACCGTCTACTTCAGGATGTCTTTTAAACGTTCTCAACCGTTAGTGCTGACTCCACGAACGAGATCCGGCACGCGTGACATACGTTAGCAGGACGAACAGCACAACCTGCGACCGCTTACTGCCTTCTTTCATCCCCCCCCCCCCCCGATATGTGCCAGTATAGACTTTTGCGATAAATTCTGAACAGTGGTTTTCAGATGCACAGTGGACAAACAGAATTTTCATTCATTACGCACATGCGGAAATCGGTCTTTTAATGTGTTCGACAGTTGTAGGTTCTGTACGCACACCAGTTTTGCTACCGAGACGCCTGAGGAGGGGGGGGGGGTCTACTGAATGATAGTGCGTGGTTGTGTTGGTGGAGTACTACTGGTTCTGAAAACATTGTTCAGACGTTCAGAAGACGTATTTAGTTGTAATTTTGTGTGCGTATTAGATTGAACGTTCGTACATTATATATGTAAGTGTAATTTATTGAATATTTTGTTAAAGTGTTTTTTTTTATTCGCTACAAGAAATACTTTGTGAGAGACAGTCAAGGCACACCGAAACTGTGTTAAACGTATTTTAAATGTGTAGTATTACAGTGGAGTGGGATGGCACACGTCACCACATTCCTTGTTCGGTAGCAAAGGTGATCTACTGCTGATACTACAGCTGACGGGACATAACAAGTAGTGTATGCAAGTGTCGTTGTGAAGCGACAGAGATAGTGTGTGAGTGAGACAGCCAACTGTTATCGCGTCGCCTCGTCTATTCACCGTACGCTATACTTTTAAAGAGAAAGGGTAATTCTTTAGCTGGCTCCGGACAATTCCACGCTCTAGAATGAGACTTGTCACACGGGCATAGACTCCAGACGCACTACACGACCGGTCCCCGCGACTCTAACGACTCGACTTGTTCCCAAGCAACAAATATCGATTTCCGTTGCTTTGCGCAAAATCTGCCGTTACCCAACACGGTTTTACATGTAAATGGTTGACCAACCACAAAACAATGTTTAAGTCACAGTTAATCCCTGTATACACAGTAGATTGAGTTTTTATCAGTGCTGGTTACATTAAATTATTCGGCAATGTAGTCAGCAAGTCTAACCCGTAAGGTCGGGGGGAGGGGGGGTTGCCTTCAACTAATGATGTCAACGGGGCTGGGCGATTCACGGTCCGACTAGACGTCAAAAAATCGGTCCAGCTTAAGTAGACAACGACCCACGCCTTGCGATGCGTTTCCTATTCGGAGTACACGTTTTATAACACAAATCTCGGGAAAATCTGAACACAATTTAACTAATTTAGCCACTTCCGTCTCGTGTGTTAAAAAATGTTGTTTGCATGACGGCATTATTATTTCACTGGGTGTCGATTTAACAAGCACTGATGGACATGACGAAGCAATAAAAAAAGTTGCCTGGTGAATATACCATGTGTGTGTGTGTGTGTGTGTGTGTGTATATATATATATATATATATATATATATATATCATGTCCATCAGTGCTTGTTAAATCGACACCCAGTGAAATAATAATGCCGTCATGCAAACATTTTTTCCACATATATATTCGCGTCACACAAGTAAACAGGAAGGACGTACCATATTGAAGCGCGCCCGTAACGGGACCGAATCTGCAAGAAGGCCTTAAACATGTCACGAATTTTTCTGCAATTACACGAAGCGTTATATTTTCTTGCCATATTCTGGACAAGGTACCCAGAACGCCGCGTAAAGGTAAATGGGTTGTTGCGAAATGCAGCAACAGAAAAAAGGTCACAATTACGTTTGGGCTACTCAAATACGGGGGCTACCGCGCTACGAGAACCATTTAGCACTGTTCACGTGATTTTCGTCATGCAGTAGGCACGTGCTGATCACGTTGAAAACGCCGCTGCCATTAAAAGCATTTAACGTTCACATCGGCGCAAAAAAAAAATCATTTAGAAAAAGTAACATTTAGACTTGCTTCAGTATCTCTCAGGTTTACTTATTCGAAACTGTTAGAATTTGGAAAACACGTTTATGTTTTTTTTTTCGATTCTGTAACCACCGCTATTGACAGAAAACATTTCCGCGCGTTTGATAGCTCTCGTCCGTCAGTTATCCGACACACTTCATCCTCACCACAAATTGTTTCATTTTATCAGTAGTAATTAACAATAATCATTTTTTGATTTTTGTTTTACAAAAACCTACACAATATGTAAAAAGAGTATTGGTGTTATTATTATTATTAGAAAACTCTTTTTTTTTTTTTTGGTTTCACTAGACAAAAGCTCTGAAGAAGCTCATTATACAGCACAATTTTTTAACGTTAGTAAGGTAAGACTGAATATTTATTCTGTTGGTAGGCTAAATTTTGTTAAAAATAAATTATTATTGTTTGAATTGAGCAAATAATTGTAGTTATTTACACATATCATTATTAGTATTACATTTTAATTAATTATTATTATTAGGTGAAGGGACACTTCCATTCTTTTTTTAACAATAACGAATGAATTTATATATATATATAAATTTCCCTTTATATATATATATATATATATATATATATATATATATATATATATAATGCAAAAGCGATATTTGGCACTATTAATGATTAAAAAATAACATTTTTCATATAATCCAACTCAAGCATATCAAATATTATGTAACGTTCTTTACTCGGTGCTGGATATGTCGTTTTTTGGAGCCTTTGCAAATGATAAATTTGCCGTAACAATTTGAGAAAATAGATCCCTTTCAAACGATAACAGGCCTTTCAGCTGGCATTTCCTGAACAACGCGACTTCTTTTGTTTTACACAATTCAAGTGGTTTCTTTCAAACGTTTACAACGCTTCCAGGATGTAATAACATTTTCATATTGTTCTTTTCATGGTCGGTGAAAAATATAATAACACCTTTCAACCGAAATGAAAGTATTTCATCAACAATTAATTAATAAAGTACGAATTCCAAATCTTGTGATCGTTTCTGCTCGTTGCCGCATAAACTCAACTAACGTTCCTTTGATACGTACAGAACGATTCGTTTTTTCTTTATTACACTGTGGTCATATACGTCATCGTAAGATCAGAAAACCTGAACCGTCTTCGCCCCACTGTTCGTAGGGCCTTCATGAACGTTTAATCAGTACCGAATACAACCGGAATATTCCACCCGCTTAAATATCTTGCGGCCTTTCTGCAGTCGCACCTACAAATTATTATCACGGTATATGGCTGAATGTCGAATAAAATCAAGTTTACTTATCCTCTGCCTTGCATTACAAATGGAATAAAATCGTTCACAATTTCCATTCGTAACTACAAAATCTTATTTCTACGAACATCTGCTTTCTCGTACCTACTACTTACGATCTCCGACAAAACCCAGGTGACAGTTGGCGGGCGTGTATAGTTTTCCTTATGCGTGGGTCATTTAACAGACTTGCTTTCATTGTCACACTCTTCCATGCCTTGGTCCAAGTCTTTTTCGACATCACTAATACGATAAAATTGCAGGATAGACTACGAAAGAAGCACGTTCGATCTGGTCTCGCTGAACAAAGACGTATTTCTGGTCACTGGTCTTTCGGTAAAAAAATAATTAAGTTTCTCGGAATCTATAAGACAAAATTCGGGGGGGGGGGTGAAAATTTTTCGGGGCCTAAATGAAATCCACGTAAGCGTACACACGCGTTTTACAGACCGGATTTTCCAGAAATTCTTGTATCCGACAGATTTGTGACACCTTCGCATAACGCACTACTTCCGGGCGTCCACTAAAGCTGAAAAGAAACGGAAAATCCTGTTATAATAAGCCGTTCAGTAAGCGACTCTTGACATTACACTGCAATGTTCTCCAGCCGTACACGGAAAGCTTTATATTTACCGAGTGATCCACGGTACAAAACTGACCAGATGCTAACACAGTACTGCAACAGGTCGTTGCTATGGTAACGAGAACGTATTGTTGTAACGTGATAGGCGGAGATTATTATACATGCTTTTACTCCCAACGCACGTACGCCCAAAAGTCAGAGACGCTTACTAAACGGCTAGAGTCCCAACGTGTTCTTCTTGTTTTACCGGAAGAAGTACTTTACAGAACCACCCTAACGACATTATATTCACTTATCCAACCATTAAAAATTCGCCACAAAAACTTCTGTAACGAACTCGACCATTTATTTATAAAATACTTTTTTTATCTGTTCAGATTCCAGTTATTCTCTAGAAACACACGAAGAACTCTTCCCCTATTACCACACTACCACCAGAACCTGAAATTCGTCCACCTCACGGAAGAAATACGCTCGCCCTACTCTTTTCTAAACCACAATTGCCGAAAAGAACATTTGAAAAATATTACCGGCAGAATTTTTACTATTTCTGAAAGTTCGTAATAATCCCACTTGACTTGAATCAACCGACTGTTATTCCATGCAACATAACATGGAAACAAGTTCCTCTTTTCCTTCTTCCCATTACACTCGCAGAAATACTTATTTTCTCTATAAATTAAAAAAGTCATTAATCTTTCGTAAAAATAATGCGATAATTACAGAGTACAATCGCAGTTCCTCTTTGATCAGTTCTGAACCGCGATAGGACAGAAAGCAGCAGAATGATGTTGTTCCCTACCTACCAATGAGAATATCAATCGAAATCCCTCACAACGTTTAACGTACACCAACCACTACAGACACACTATTACAAGTTATACATGGTTTTGGCTACTACTGTAAACTTCTCTTACCTAAAAACTATGTATATATATACTTTTTTTATATAATATATATAGACCCTATATAAATCTGATAGCGACTAAATTATTTACAAAAAACTATGTACGAAAAAAAAATTATAGGACTTCAGCTCAGCACATCTTGGTTTTCATGTTATCGTCCAGGTAATGCGACATTTAACGGGTTAATAGTTATTTTCAGATAAACTAAATTAAAGGAGAGAAAGTAAAATTGAACCATCACGTGGCCACTCATTATTATACTAGCGGTTTAAGGTATCCTTAAATTGACAGTAACTGAAAAGAATTTGCAACTGACAAACTTGAACAATACTGAACGGTTTGGTAGATTTTAATCGACAGTTAAAAGGCGGAGCCGTACAATTCCTACTACTAGTTTCGCCCACTTTTGTATCCTAGTAGCGTCTGGAGTTCTAAATTAACAAGTTGTAAGACCTAAATTATAAATCTATTACCAACGGGTTCTGATTCCAGGTTATGCAAAAAAAAAATAAAAAATTTCAGTCGCACAACAGAATACCACGTTATATTTTCCGAGACGTAGAAGCGAAGATCTGGTCTATAATGTTTTTAGAAATAGCTTTTGGGACAACATGCGGAAAAGGGTAGTAGCGCGCGTCCCAGACAGCTCGCCTTATGAGTTACCCGTTTATACTCCCAGTAAAGTTCGGTTCAAGTGATACCAGTTAGTGTAACTCGAAATTTTACGTATATTACCAGTTAGTGTAACTCGAAATTTTACGTATATATGTTCTCATATCTTATGAATCTGGTATAAAAAAACTTCTGGCTAATAATCTTGTAGTAGAGTTACTTTACAAGATAGAATTCCCTCACGGAATATCCGACTAGGTTTTACTACCAAGCACACCCTATCACGGAAAAGAAGGAGAGGTTTACAAAAGTGATACCGGCCCGCAAAAGAAACAAAACGTTCACAAATTTGGTATTCTCTGTTTCGCAGCTTTAGTGGTGTTCTCATCCCCGTGAATTCACAAGATTACGTGTCATTATTTAAAATTCTCCGCCAACGCAATGCTTCTTTTATGAAACGGCAAGTTTCCTCTAGTTAGAAGGCTCAACTTCCTATCATGGATCCACCTATTTAGAACTCTGGTCCTTACTGTTCATTTTTTCTACATCAGATTGTACGTTGACAAGACTTTAACAGCAAAGATATTTGTGGGCTAACTTCTAAATGTTTTAACTACTAATGTTAATTATTACACTAACAACATTTCTAAAGAAAACTATGACAAATTAGGAGCGACATGAAGAGCAACAATTTATCTCGAAACAGTGCACTTAATTAATCGAATACAATAATGTAGATTTTCGTGACAACCTTAAAGCATACACTCTTTATAGAGAACTGTCTTCTCAATTAGGTCTCCACTAGCCAAGAGAGCTCGTCGTTTCTACAGGCTACAAGTAAAACAAACAACGAAGAAAATACAACTCTGGACGAAACATAAAACCAAGAGGCGCGCACCGCCAGTCTCATAATAGTACAATGATAAACAAAAAATATACATATTCTCAAAATCTCTCTGTATATCTTGTGTGATTTACTATTAATAATTAATACTTAAAAATCAACATACATATACAATAAATATATATTTATTTTCCAATTCTTATTTTTTTTTTAATAATTAACATTATTTTTACTTTGATTGTCAGCGTTTGTTTACAGTTCTTTTTGCTTTTTTCAATTCTTTCTGTTCTTTTCTATTATTATCATTATTACAGTAAAATTAATGCTTTTAATATTCGCACATTATACAGGTTGGATTTTACTAATTATTGCAAAATGTCTTTCTAAAACACGCCAAACAGACCGACATCGGGTACACAACTGATGCCACTCTTTGTCATAAGTGTACTTTACTTGCAGCCAGTCACGCGACCCTCAAATAGGATTAGCGTCTTTGCCCGTATGCATTTTGACGCAGTTCTCCAAGAACGTGACCTGTAACTTCCCATTTCTTTGACCATGGCCATAAAATTTATGTAATCGTGAAATGTTTTCACTATTGCGTTATAAATCTATATACCATAACCAAAAGCAGCCACCCGAGCTCAAGAGCGCGTGCTACAGTACAATGAAACCAAGTTAAATCTGGATTCAAACACGAACATTCGAATCATGGGGGACTGGAATATACTTTGAGTACATTACCACCAAGTCTGTTGGTAAAACGTGTCCACAAGCAACATGAAGACACCAAATCATGTTGTAATCCACGACGATCACTTTATGATGATGACTGATCGAATGAAAACAACCAACAATTTGAAGCAGTTATTGGATCCATATGGCATGATAAACTATACTCTTTTTTGAATTTTTATCCCAGTCGAATTTACTTCAGATATTCCTCAAGAACACTACAGGGAGTAAGCTCTTTTAGTTTATACAAACTCATGGAAAACGGAGGGTGTTAGTCGAAGACACCACTGGCTAAGTTTGTCATCGCCTTGCAAGGGGGAGATATATATATAAGAAAAACGGACATTTTGGCCGCAGATAACCTGACTCTAGTACTCGAGCGTCAAGCTGCTTTACCAACACAATAAACGATGTAAATTGGAAGAATTTTACTGTGTACACCTGTTCCAAAATAGTCTTTGTTGACATTATTACTGGAAGTAGTATTACCAAAGGAGTAAAAAAAAGCGTGAATTACGTATCAAACTAGACCAATCTTCAATTCAGTATGTTAGAAGACATGAAAAGGAAGATTGGTTGTGTAGCTGAGACTTCTCATTGGGGCACTTTGTAAAGGCCCAGCAGGCGTTTTAAAATTACAAAGAGCAAGAGCGTTTCTAGTTCTGCTACTGTTGGCAATAAATCCCAAGGCCGACAATAAACACACACCTACGGGAAGGATGAGCATTTGTTTTAGCAGGAACACACAGTCTTGAATGTCAGGGGAGTATAATTTCAACTTTCACCGAATGGTTCACTTCGTTTGGGGGATTATGGCAGATGACACTTTTGAAATTTATTTGAAAAATTACATGGTTCAATAAACCAGATTATGACCTTTATGCAGATGCTAGTTTTACAGACTCTTAAATAATTTAATCAGGAAATCCTTCACACTCTACTCAAATCTCACAGACCGTCCTCTCTTTTGTGTGACACTGTTGTCTATATTCAAAACTAACACTTGTTTTACTGTGGTATGGCTCTATAGGGGAATGGGAGTTGTGAAGATCAGCATAAAAAATTATTGCATTACGGAGATGCTTTCATACAATTACTGTGGGTTCAACGCCAATAAACCATCATGGCCCTACTCACAAAGTCCAAACAATTCACATAGACGACTGCAAAACATTGGATGGTTGGCTGCAAGTCCGGCTCGGTTGGCCAGGGACTTCTACACTACTAAAGGTAAAACACATATATGTTGTGGCATATATCGCAATCTAAGACAAGGGATTTGTGTCGTCTTGACAATGAACATCGAATATCCGACGACTTCATGGTACCTGATGCTCCCTTTTGTCTGCCAACAGACGTGTTACAAAGAAATGAAAATACCAAGATGAACCTAACCGTGTGTAGTTAGATGATCATAAAGGGAAGCACTGTTGAGAATTAGAGAAGAGTACTACTGGGCCTCAAAAGACCAGTAACCTCCTTAGCAAAGCATTACGAATTTCAGTCAATGACAAACTTCAATTCTGCCCCTGAAGTAGTGTAAACAATTCTATAATCATCTACTTTAGTAAACAAGTTTTGACCCTTAAGTTTATTACTTCGGGAGGAAACAAGAGTGTTTCAATTATTTAAACACGCGTGTATATATATTACAGCGACTTTCCAAGTAAACAAACAGTCAGTGAACAAATATACACATCATAATATATTATTATATACATACACACACAATATACCTTTATAAAAAACACCACACAAAATATACATTTATTTATTTACCAAGTGCATGAAAAACGTGTGGAAGGGGTCTTTTTTTTTGTTTCAACGACATTCATACAGTGAACAACGCTCATGCAAAAACGAAAAAATTCACACACAACATCCATGACAACGATAATGATCAAGATGATGATGATGATCATAATAATAATAAATATTTATTAATAACTTATTTTTGCAGAATGGTGTGTGAGCACAATCTTTTTTCTTGTTCCCGGACCAAAATGCTGTAGTCTTGGGTTTATTGCTTGTGAAAAAATGCCACCTTCACGAAAAAATGAGAGAAGACGAGAAAGCATGTTGGTCACAGGAGTATTAATATTATTTTCATTACTAATATTTTTTTAACTTTTTTATTCTTACAGTAAAAATATCTAAGATAATATTCAGTATTAATAAATTATAATTTACTATATATTTTTTTCAGATTATAGTCTCTTTTGTTCTATTATGATAATAAAACAAAAGAGTAAAAAACACAGACAATACAAACAATTCACAAAGTAAAATTTTGTGATTTTTTTTTAAATTTTACACCCACACTCAAATATTATAAATACGCATGCGGTAACATGCATATAATAAGAATTAGGCCCAAACCTATTTTTTTCTTGCACACAATTTTACATGTATATATTAAGAGATAACAACCTAGTGTAAAGTCGACATTTATTTATTATTTATATATATATATATACTTAACACCACATCAGTCGAAAGCGCTACCTACTGATTAACTCTTTTCTTAAGTCTGTGTGTTTCCTTCACTAATTCATATATATCGTTATTATAATATACAATATAGATTGTAAATACAATGACATAACAGCATTTATATAAATTTATTAATATTCATTTAGCATGCACTTTTTTTTCGTAACCTATTATTTATGTATTTTTACTTGCATAAACATAAAAATCACTTGGGCTAACACTGAATGAATCTAAAAAAGACGAATATAATAATAAATCCATACATCAGACTGTGTAGGAGGAAATCACTTCACAAGATGGGTTTGGTTTCATTGGTGTCACTTCGCTACACAAAATCTGCGACAGTGAAATCTGTGTGTACAACCTAAATGTACCAGGTACGAGTACAAAAAAAAAGCGAGAAAAACTTCGAAATAAAAATGTTTAAATGAAAGTGGAGGTGTAACAAAAACCATGTTCAGATTTCCACAGAGTCTTCTGTATTATTCCCCAACCTGGCGGAAATCAGAACCAAGGAAACAAATAACTAAAATAAGAACAAAATTCCAATTTTTCTTGAAATAATATCAGAATTCCAGTTATCATTACGCTTATCAGTCATTCTGAAAACTTAATTTTAACCACCAGTGAATTGTGCTAAGAATGGCATAACTTTACGTCCCATTGCCCCAAAAAGGTGTATGAAAAATCAGTAACACACAATCACTCCATCGCCCTAAAAAAAGGGTATGGAAAATCAGTTAACAAACTCACTTTGAAAGAAATCTGTAAAGGATTTGTACCAAAAATTGTACTTTGGTAGAATGCTGCAGGGTAAACGCTGAACACAACACGGGGGGGGGGGGGGCTATTTCCTACAATTCACACATAACGTAACATCAGTTCCACTACACAGTAATTTTACTGTAATATAAAACACAGCAAAGTCGACTGTCTAATAATGTCTAATGCTATTCTTTCTCTGTCAATGTCACATACATGACCACATTCTGTATTATAAAAAATTGTTAGTTTTGTAGCAGTTCTGTCATTCAGAGGCTCAGAGAAACCATAACCAACCGGTTGTGTGTGATTAAGGTTAGGCAAGACAACTGGATACCAGACTATTTCTTCATGGTGGGGAGGGCAGTGGTAAGGGACCGAGTTTAAACTGGCTCACGAAGGTAACGAATTACTGCAAACTACACCAACTTTTGTATACTTGATCTTAGCACAAATATCTGCTCCTGTGCTCCATCAATTCCTAGACCCCTGCATTATCAGACCGCTCCCTTGCATTATCAGTACCATCTATAGTGTTTACCACATCTTACATCTTCCCAGGCTCAGTGTAAAATGATTTAATTATGTGGATTCTAGGACTGATCTATCAAACTGTCCAATTCGGACACCATAGGACCCTAACGAAACAGTACTACTACAATATTGGGGAGAGACAAGGTATGACATACAGGGAGAGTCTATATCAGATCCTCTCGGAAAGTCTCACATTCGGGAGATTCTGTCCTCCCATTTGCCTTAATCAGTACATATGTACACCTTTAAACCTTGGCAGAATTTATGCCCGCCTTACCAAATAAAAATTAAAAAAAGGAAATAAAAATAAATAAAATAAAAACAAAAAACAATTTTACAAAACTAATACGTTTAATCCATCGAAAAATAAATTACAGTTAACGTACATAATATAATTTTTAATTTTGTTACACCTCTATATAACAGAAAGAAAAGCAAAACAAAATATATATAAAAATAGTAAGACAATAATAATAATAGTAATAATAATAATAATAATTAGCTCAAAAGTGGAAACACATCTAACCTTCAGCACTATTCAAACGCAGTCAGTTACCATCTTTGAGCAGACCAACATAAAAAATAGCTTCTCCATGTCTCTAACTATTACATATTTTTTAATGAAAATTTATATATACGTTAGTTATATATAATATAGTAATATACATTATAATATTTATATATTTATATAATAGGATTGTAATAAAATAGAAAGGAAAACATTTTAACTTTTTTTATAATTATATATATAATAATAATAATAATATATTACTAATACTCTTGAACATTTTAAGTTGTGCATTATACAACAGGAAAACAAAGAGTAAAAATGTCTCTCTATACAGTATACAAAACTGCCAAAAAAAATTAAAAAATTCTTTTTGGCTACAATTAATAACAAACTAAACTTAGGGAACTTGAAAACAAATTTTCTTTAATAAACAACAATAACTAAAGCTATATATTATTTTGTATTAACGTTGCATGTACAGGAAAGTTCATAATTATTATATAATATACGTAAGTATTCTACATACTCTCACTGTACAAAAGTAGTAACAAAGATCTTTGATTTATGAAAGTCACTCCAGCTTGTACTGAGAACGAAACCACAAAGGTGCCAAAAGGTTGCCAAACTCAACCTTTCCAAAATCCAACAATATCTTAAATTAAATATACTTTTACGAACTTTCCTGTACAAAAAAATATATAAACATAAAAAAGAACATTAAGAATTCAACTAATTTTTTTATTAAATATTTATATTTTTAATAAAAAAATAAACCTTGTATATTACGTCCTTCATTAATCATATATATCATCAAACTAAATTTAAAAGGAAAACAAACAAAAAAATATAGTTATGTGTAAATATTTATATATATTATATTAGGCCTACGTACATAATAATATATTTAAAAGTTTTCTTCCTTAAAAATACTTAAAAAATAAAACTACAACAAAAAATATACAATATTTAATTTTTTCTTTACAAAATATTTTCTTATTACACAAATAATTAAATTAAAGATTTCTCTATGCTTATGGAGAATAATACATCTCCCTCACACTTCAGACACTCACAATTGCAGTCTATCTACTACTTCTTTCTTACTAATGACATCATTCGCACTCACATTTATCCTAAAATTCTCTATCACACAATCTCATATCACTTCTTGCTCCTCAAGGGTGGGTTATTATTTCACTACACACATGCTGCTCGTCACACACCTCACATTTGAACATCTACTATAATTTAAATATTTTCATTTCTTATATTTATATTTATATAAAAAGTAAACAAATATTGGAAAAAATATTTTTTTTTTTCAATTTTTCTTCAGCTTTTTCATATATATTACAATTAATATTTGAGGCAAATCTGAACAGTTACAAATATAATTTGAGAACAGGATTGAATGTTTGCAATAAAATCAACCAACATATTTAGCAGCTACAAAATTATTTTATACACAATCCATTTTGGTGGGTTGAAAAGGAAAAGAAGATGATGGTCGTCAAACACATGCAAAAACATTTTACTTCTTTTCACACTTACATTGAGCACTTCTCATTAAACTAAATAAGTATCAGCTGACAGCAGTACTGCTTCGGAAGAATTTAGAATTTTTTTTTTAAACTATCTTCTATGGAACCCGAATGTTTAAACAGGAAAAAAGTTCCAATTTAGCATCACAATGTACACTTCATTTGATAGTCAAAAGATAATTTTTTTTAAGGACAACTAAAAGATCTGACACTAACAAAAAAGTATAGAGAAATGTGCAAGATTCGTGTACACAAAAACGTATTTAAAATCTCAGTCTAATATTAACGAAAAATATATATTTCTTTTCAGTCACTAATAACATTAAAAAATTGATTTATTCTAACGTATAATAAAACATGTCTAATATTAAAAACAAATAGACTACTCTTTAAAAAAATTACATTATTACTAACAAACTAATTTCAGCTAATAATCGTGTTACTTAAAATCAGTTACCAACTCAAAGCACACGCAACACAGTTCTTGGGTCTTCTTACAATTAAAAAACATCAGCGTGTCCATAGAAAATAATTGTCTATAGAAGCTACCTTAGGAGTACTCCATTAACTCTGTTATTTATTCCCAATATTTATACATATATAACTAATATGTATATATCAATATAAAAAAAGTTATAACATCGTTGACTAACAATTAAAAAAATATGTGAACTGATATTTAAAAAACACTATCTGAATAAAAACGGAGTAATAAAAAAGTTACTAATATGCGTTTAAAAGAAATTGCTAATAATACTAATAATTGTTAGCAGATTTCAGTATTTTTTTTCATTTAAAATCTGATTATTAGTATTATTAAACAGTGTTCCAAATATAGTAGAGCAAAACCCTAGTCCTAATAAAAATTGCATTATTCATTTTGTTATGATGAGCAAAAGGTAAATGAGAATTGAAAAACTGTATATAACTCGTTTGTACACAAAACTTCTAAAATAAACAAAAAAAATAATTAAAACAATCACAAAAGTAGAAATGACCGTGTGTATGTGTTGTGTTGTGTGAGTTTGTAACAGTATACAATGAACTATACACAGTAGTATTTATGTATACACAACAGTAATCGTATATATGTACACAATTGTCGACTACATGTATTCAAGTTCTACGGCACAAGAGAACACTTTCAATATAACAACATTTAGATACTTTCTTAAGAATGAAAAATGATCCTATTTTATTCAAATATTATTATTTAATATACATATACAACTTATGGCTATATCACAATAATAATAATAATTAATAATAATAATAATTAAAAAATAAAGTAAACAACAGAGCTTATTTTATCAACAATAAAGGGAGGATATGTATTGAAAATTCTCAAACCACCACAAAACCTAAATTACAAGTCGATAATGAAGACAATAATAACAACAAGGAATGGAGAACATCAAATATCTACTGATCTATATTAATAGTAATAGTATTAGCTGTGTATGTATGCACATGTCTACATCAAAATACACATCATACCAGTATAAAAAGGATTGCATCTGCATCTTGTTTATATATATATAATATATATTAATTTATTGTTAATATTATGTTATTAAAAAATTAAGGACAAAGCGACTTCTTTTTATTATTATTATTATTCATTTATACACTTATATAAAATGTCGACTGCGTCCTAAAAAATTGGCAGTTTAAGAATCACAGCCTGAATATAATAATTATATATATATATTTTATCAATCCCATTCTCAAATTATGTTTGTTTTTAATTTTTTTTAGCATTTTCAATAAATTTTTAAAGGTGGTAGTAAAAAAATCCATTATTATTTATTATTCACATTCTTCAACTATTTTATTTAAAAAATACATGAAATCAGCCTCGTTAAACACCAGGGATGGGAGTAGAATTTAATGAATGTGATTAAATATATCATTTAATTGTATTTAAAATAAAAAGGCAAGAGCCTGCTTTCTTTTTTTAACTTTTTGTTTAAAAAAAAAGTTGCATGCCACATGGCCACAATTTAATAGATTCTGATTGCAAAAAGGAACATAAAACACTTCTCCCTAGTCAGTTCATTATGTCTTTTTATAATCTGCACAATAAAGTACTCTCTCTCTCATTCAACATATATATATCTAAAAACAACAAAAATGACACAATATAAGTAGAAAGATGAGAGATTCTATGGACTTTCGTCATGTTATCTGCTTGTCATCCTATCACTTTGTTGGACATTTCCTGTGGGGATCTGTAAGGGACTGGTGGGTCCTTGAGGGAAAGCAAAGAAATGGTATTGGGTATGTATAATCGGAGGACCATAAGGAGGAACAGGGTAGAATTATTAAGGGTATTTGTTAAAAAGAGATCATAATTACAAATAGTATACAAGCAGTACAACAAAATATTATAAATACACTAAATACAAATATATTAAAAAAAAGGTAAAACAACATAAAAATATACACATTTGAATAATTTATATAATCAACTGCTCTGTCGTTGTGTACGAAAATGAAGAGTGGGTTTACCGACCTTCACACAACACCTTTACATAAATGAACAGAGAAAAAAGAAAAACTGGCCACTTACTCTGAGGAACCAATACAACCACAACACCACAGAGTCTGCTGTTATTATTTAGCCTAACACAAACCGGTAAAAAAATGAGGTATTTTATTATGAACAGGTTCACAAGGAAAACGGGGTTGAGAAAAATATACATCCTTACAGGTGACTCTCTTTTATGATAGAAAGGATGGAAAGTGGTGTTTCTTTTTAATAAAAAAATGTAAAAAAAATTAAATAAATTAGGAAATGATTCGCATGGCTTGGCATACAGGCATGTGACAAGCAGGACACGTTGGATCGTTGCCCTGGCACAGGTTTTCCCCACAGTCCATGCAGAAGAGATTGTGTCCACATGGAACAAGAGCGGCCGTCACTTCGCGTTCACCGCACATAATGCATTCACGTTTGCCAGTGAGAGACTCGGCTGGTGATGTGGAATGTGGTGGAGATGGCCTCGCCGATGGAAACGACCAAATGCTGGAAGAAGCTGTTGCAGTTTCAAACGATGGCGATTCGCCGATACCTTCGTCTCGATCCAGTGAAGTGCTCCAAATGGAACCCAGATCACCTAATCCGGTGATTCCAGAATTGGACGAACTCGATGACGCTGAACTGCAACCTGAACTGCCAGAAAGCGTTGATGAAAATCCCAACGTGTTGTCCGAAGGTAGGTTGTCCATATAATTGAAAATACTTCCCAGACCGGATTTGTAGAGTGAAGCCAACATTGTTGATGACGAATCCGAATTCAGGAAATTCTCACTGAACAACGAGTCGGGCAGAGTCGTCGCCCCCGTACGGACCGCTATGTGAGCTTCGATCTCCCTCCGTGCCGCTTCCACGCTGTCCGGCAAACCTGTCACCTCGAACACTGGCTCCTTATCTCTGGATGGTGTGACAATGTAAGTGTGCGTCTGGTGTTGGATCCGCTTGATGGTGGCGCCTTTCGGACCGACAACTAGACCAACTACACGATAAGGAACACGAACCTGAATGGTAACATGTCCTGGAACGTTGGCCGGCGGTCCTGGTGGTGACAAGGAACCGGAACCGGACAAGTTGTTCTTGCGCGAAGCTCTGATCTGTGAAAAGTGTTCAGCTGCTGACAGGATCTCTCGCTTCGCTTTGGCAACGTCCTCTTTGCGTCCGGTGACCACAAATACTGGCTCCTCTCCCCTTACTGGAGTCTTTATGTAGGTGTTTGTTTTTGCTCGCAGTGCCTTTATCTTGCAACCTGGAAAAAAAAATACGTATTACTAAAAGTTTACCACAGTGACAAAGTACAACATAACATACAAAACAATCATACATCGATTAACTGGCGACCCTAAACATCCATATCCAAGCGCACAAGAAAAAACTGACTAGCCAACAGCACCACTTAACAAATGTCGAGTAACAACTTATTCTGTACGCTGAATTTGATGTTTCTTACATCGCATAACTTAAGTATTAGGTGCTATCCAGCTACATACAGTAAGAAACCCAAGGCACAACAGATTCATTAGGTATTGCCAACTTAACAGGAACATGTGCTTACAGGCAACAACCAGTTTTAGTATCCGTGTTATAATAACGCTGTAATCGATCAACCTCGTACTAAATTAACGGAAAACCTTTTTTAAAGTATTTAAAGATCTCGTGAACAAATTGATGTTGCTATTTTTAACCCGATTCATTTTAGTTGTGGCATTACCATTACCATGGAGCAAAATCTTAGGTCACAAACGGTTTGAAGGATTTTTCACGGTCAGAACTGTTGATGAATTTTTGAGTATATTATCCCACTTTCGGTTATAGTAAGTACCACGCATAATTTCTTTCATGTTAAATTTGATTCCGTCTGACTTAATAAGCGTTTTATAAACAAAAATTAAATAAGTGTTAAAATTAACAAGTATGAAAATTATGACAATTATAAACTTGCACACGAAACGATATACAAGATTGTATTAAATTTTGAAAAAAAAAATCCATGAAACGTACTCGCTTGAAAAAAAAAACAAACAAAAATAATCATATCTGGTGTTAAACAATTCGTTCCATACTTCAAAGAAATTGCAGTTACAACAGACAGAAACCTCTAAAATTGAGGCTCAGGAAATTGCATTTGTGTGATGAAAGAAAATTCGATGATTAGCGGTTTCTACCGACCAAAATTTCAATAAAGTTTTGGGCGGATAATAAAGGGTTCGCTGCAACGGGGCGATCTCTCAAGTTTGCCTTTAGGATACGGTTCCAAGGCAGGTAAAAGGGATGACCAAATAAACATTCGATGGCATGCTATAATAAACAAAACAAAAAATTTGTAAAGAATAAAAATACAGTTTTTTGTCCAAAACTATTCCGAAACAAAAGGGAGATTTGGTTTCATTCTCAAAGACAATGTGTATGTGTGTGTTTTGCGCTGTCCTTCACTTTGCCTCCGAGTCACCTTGGATACGGACTTTCAACTTGGCGATATATCGCTTTGTAGTCTGGGGATATCATTCCGTCTCGCTTGCTCTCGCGCGTCGATACCGGTACCTCGCTCTCTGTTTAGTCACAACGAGACGAGAAAAACGCTGGAATGCAAGAGAGAAGAAGTTACCAACAAACAACCTGCAGCAACATTTCTTCTTCTTCTTCTTCTTCTTCTTCATTTACGAATACATGAAAACTAACCTAACTCAAAGTCGAATACACGTATCTAACACATTTCGATACCAAGACCAAACTAGTTTCGTAAATTGGTTTATTTGAAGTTTATTATACAGCACGATAAATTTAATTTTGTTTAGTCAGGAACTGTTAAAAATAAAATAAAATCCGATCTGCAGATACGAAATAGCGTTTTATTTACAATCATATAACACGCGGTGTTACGTTAAAGAGTTTCGTAAATTTAAAAACAAGACGAACAAAAGCATTGTAATTAGAAAAATTATTGTAAACACAATGTAACACCCAAAAACATTTTTTTTTTAAATTAATTTACGAAGAATAATGGCAACTTTTTATTATATACATAAACTACACTAAACCCGCATCAAACGAACATTTGTTTGAATATCATTAAACATTGTTAACTTTGAAGAACATGGTTAAAAAATACAGCTGAAAATCGTCGAATCATCACTAGTAAACAATCACTTGTATTCACGTCACAGATTACATCAGTTTATATTAATTATGCAATTAATATGACAGCTGAGCTAAAATAGTTGTAGTGTTAAGTGACACCATAACAATTATATGTTACGATTGCTGGTTGATCGTAACGAGGCTTTTAAATTTTTCTGCTGAGACACGTACTTAATGAAGAAAATTAAAGAAAAAGGTGCATACTGTGCAGTGTGCATACAAGCTAGAGTTTTGGTGACTAATCGATTCTGAACATTGATATCAGCAATCAGATATTAAAACATTTAGAGCCTATATACTACATAAAATTAAATTTCGACAACAATAATAGAGGTCATATACATGCAGGCACATACATGGACCTGCTTCGTTCGGTTCGATAAGATAATATCTGACAGAAGTACACAGTTCACAACGTTATTATATAGGTAGATTGTATTTGTATTGTCTCGATCCGGAACAACAATTAAAGAGCCTCTGCTGAGATCGACACAGTCTCGCGTGGGTTTTTACTCTGCATTGGCCTGTCTTACGCGCAAAACTGTTCTGCATTAAATTATCCGAACACTGCGGACGCAAAGGAACAACACGTCCCAATTTACTGTTTACTGAGGGTAAATATTACGTAGTAGTCGATAGTTATTGAGAACCACACACACTACATTAACAGTAAAAAATCTAGTTATAAAAAATACGTGGTTCTAACACGTATGGTCTTACACGGACGGGCACAGCAACGGTGCAAAAAATTTGCATACTGCAACTTAAAATAGCTTAATTACGAGAAACTATCCCTTACTCAATTTCACCATAAAACCACAACACAAGCTATCAAACCTTACAGACAAAAACAAACTAAACTTGCCGATTACACAAAACGCACAATTAGCGGCGCCGAAGATTCGATACCCCTTCACAAGCCGTTGGGGGGTAGTGGCATTGGCGGCGCGAGGTCACCCATATGTCAAGGGTAAGCCGTGGTGACACGAGAGCTGCGTCACTGTACTACGCCGAAATAAAGATATGACTGACTGCGCCCGAAACTGATCGATCGTAGCAGTAGTCTCCCGAGTTTCTGTTCGTAAGTTATATATATTTTCGCAGACCTGACACTTAGCAGAAGTTTTGTTTACTGTAGTAATCCCCGATGACGTAACGTTGTGCAAGTGAGATAACTCGTTGTATACGATGTAATTATTATCTGCCCCCCTTGCCGCCCTTCACGATGAGTGAGAACGCGGCCACTCTACCCAATTCCACTAAAATTAAATTTCTTCGTAGAAAAAGGGCGTTTAATAACAAACTAGTAATTGAATTCTTGGCCGGCGAAATCGTGTCGGCATTTATAATATACAGCTCTACGACTAGACTTAAACCCCCGTACGCAAAAAACATTCCGGCCGCTTAAAACATTACACCAAAAAAAGCCACTACTGCAACGTTTTTAGGTTAAAAAAACGCGTTAACATACAATGTAGGTTCCGAATTCGAATTGTTCTTAAAACGTTTTAGGATTTAAAAAATGGTATCGTCTCCATGTGTTCGATCATCACGTTTACTTTTGCTACACTGGAACACGGCTTCCACGTAGATATTCCTGTCAAAATCGATAGTCAAAATCATGGTACTCGAAAGAGAAAAATCGTGTACAACACACAACCAATATTGGTTGTCAGGATTTCCTCCTAACTGATTGTCACTCTAATTATTAGGCTCAGAAAACAATGCTAACCACTCCAGGAGAACATAACTGGTACCGGCACATATTTTTTTTACTTTTGTCAATTTTTATTGCAGTAAAATAATTCAATATTTCAACTGGAACACGATGCACCTCAGTTTCCTTTTATTTCGTTGGAATTTGTACGGTTCGTTCAAATACTCGAAAAATTCAAGTGAAGTAAAAAAACAGTTGATTTTACAAATTTTATAGGGTTTTATACGCACACCTGCCAATTTTAAAACACACTAACATAACATACTACATCGTCGTATAAATATGCTCTCTACACGGGCCGGAACCAAGATTGAAAAGTAGATACAAAAATAAAGCGTGAATTGTGTCATAGATCAAATTTCGTTTGTCATATGCATGACGGTCGGGGGAAACTTGTATTAGTGTATTAGTAGTACACAGGGAAAAGTCGTGTTGTGGCCAACAATACGCTGCATCCTCTCGTTGCCCACTCAACGTACTGTATATTTCAACGAACTGTGTCGACCAGAGAGGCTCATGATCCTGAAACACGTGTTAGACCTCAAGTCAGACAGTGGGAGCAAAGTTACTGCGAGTGTATTGGTGCACACGGAAAAGGCGCGTGTTGTGGAGAGCAATATACGCTGCACCCTCTCGTCCACTCAGCGTATATTTCAACGAACTGAGTCGACCAGAGAGGCTCATGATCCTGAAACACGTGTTAGACCTTAAGTCAGACTGTGGGAGCAAAGTTACTGCGAGTGTATTGGTGCACACGGAAAAGGCGCGTGTTGTGGAGAGCAATATACGCTGCACCCTCTCGTCCACTCAGCGTATATTTCAACGAACTGAGTCGACCAGAGAGGCTCATGATCCTGAAACACGTGTTAGACCTCAAGTCAGACAGTGGGAGCAAAGTTACTGCGAGCGTATTGGTGCACACGGAAAAGACGCGTGTTGTGGAAAGCAATATACGCTGCACCCGCTCGTCCACTCAGCGTATATTTCAACGAACTGAGTCGACCAGAGAGGCTCATGATCCTGAAACACGTGTTAGACCTCAAGTCAGACAGTGGGAGCAAAGTTACTGCGAGTGTATTGGTGCACACGGAAAAGGCGCGCGTTGTGGAGAGCAATATACGCTGCACCCTCTCGTCCACTCAGCGTATATTTCAACGAACTGAGTCGACCAGAGAGGCTCATGATCCTGAAACACGTGTTAGACCTCAAGTCAGACAGTGGGAGCAAAGTTACTGCGAGTGTATTGGTGCACACGGAAAAGGTACGTGTTGTGGAGAGCAATAAACGCTGCACCCTCTCGTCCACTCAGCGTATATTTCAGCGAACTGTGTCGACCAGAGAGGCTCATGATCCTGAAACACGTGTTAGACCGCAAGTCAGACAGTCGGAGCAAAATTACTCCTAGTGTATTACACAGGGGGAAAAGGCGCGTGTTGTGGAGAGCAATACGCTGCATCCTCTCGTTGTCCACTCAGCGTATATTTCAACGAACTGAGTCGACCAGAGAGAGGCTCATGATCCTGAAACATCGCGTTTGTCCGTTCAGGATAAGCCCCTTGCCCGGTCTAGGAAACTCTTTAGAAGTTTACTTAGGAACTTGATCTTTAATGAAAGTATAAAAGACCCCCGGACACGGTCTTCAATACATACAAAGATATCGAGGTTTCAGACGATATGTGACGTCACACGTATAACGTTCAGGATTGAGGACAAAGACAAAGAAAGAGACGAGGCTTAAATGTTATAAAACAATGGCAGTGCTTGTTTTACAATACGGATCTGAAACATGGATTTCTACAAATAAGATTAAAAACCAGATTCAAACTTCGGAAATGAAGAACCTGAGAAGAACAAAGGGTTGTTGCACGAGACAGGATCGTTTGTGAAATGAGGATACTAGAAAAGAGCTACAGGTATTCTCCATAAATGATAAGATCCAGACATATCGCAGGGAACGGTTACAGCATCTGGACAGAATGGAGAATGGACGACCGCCTAAGGTTGCGTTTCCATATAGTGAAGACGGAACAGGCCAAGTGAAGACGGAACTACTCCGTGAGGTGAAGAAAACACAATTACAGAACAAGATCGTAGGTTGTAACGTGGACACAAGCGACGATCCAAAACTCTGTACTACTACGCCCGGTAATTACGACGTCGACACAGCCTTCCGCGTATACTCGTGCGCGATATCTTCGTGCGTATTGTAGAGCACACGTTCTCCAAATCCAGTCGACGAGATGGGGGGGGGGCACAAAGACGGGAGAGAGAAGAAGAGAAAACTGCGCGCAATTTTACACGGCTGGCAAAAAAAAAAACAAAGAGAGAATACGCACACAACAACGTAGAACAGGCCGCGCGACCGAGACAATGAACTCGTAAATGAAATTCTTAAAACCTGCGCACACACGGACGACGGTCGAGCGCACGAGAGTTCACAGACATTTAAATCTCCCCTGTACCGAACACACGCGCAATTACATGTCAAATCCGCAGTTGACTGAAAATAAATTCATACACACACACTGTCGCGCAGCGCACGTAAAGTAGAACGGTTACTATCTACGTGTCTCTGTGTATTTATATATATATATATATAAATTATAATTACAGAGTTAGCAGCAGCAGCAAGTGAAAGAGAGGCGACAACACTGGCGGAGAGTCCCTGGCATTAGCCTGTGCCAAGGCCATACGGCCAAGTGAACCAGAGACTCTAGTTACTACACCGGCACAGCTCAGCATTGTTAGTACAAATACCTTCCCACAATCTCGCATTGCTCAACACACGCAATTAACCGCACAAACACACGCGCTGCTGCCCCCTCTTCTCTCGTTCGCGCTTTAGTAATTGTTTAAAATTTATTATTAAAAAAAAAAAATGTTAAGTTAACCTGTGTTGTTAAAATCAATCGCTGGCATAGGAAAGGTACGACAGCGCACATATATACAGGGGCCGCGGATTCGTTCACCGTGACAAAAAAACGAATTCGATTGTACGAAGTCAAACGGCGAAATCTGAAATTTACCCGCAAATGAATACCCGATATAACTGACCGTTTTTTACTTCGATCGTTTTAATAATAACAGCTACACCATTTATTTTATTTTTTTTTACGTGTCATTGTTTTCATTTTCGTAGTTTGTGGTGCTGCAAGAACTCTTTGATAAAGGTTAAGGGAAATCACGGGAAAATGCAACAGTTTTTAACAAGTTTACTGAGCGGTGGGCAAAAGTTATCACGATATACAGCATCACGATCACCACTAAATGAATAAATTTTCGAACAAGCGGACGTCCGAGACAAAAGTCCTAAAAAGAAAAATGATAGAAGGTTGTGAAAGATTAGAAACGAAATTGTTGCTTTCCAATGTTTACATAACAGAACTTATAACCGAATCAACAAGCCATAGGAACTGCAACTCTCGGTAGTAAAACACAGGACCTGTAGTGCGAACTGTTCCAGAATGCTGAGCAACGTTTAGACACTCTGCCCCTACTTCAGACAACTGGGAAGGTGCAAGTTTTGAATGTACAAAACCGCAGCAGCCAGACGTGATCAATTCTAAAAAAGGATAGCATACGATTAGTAATTAATAAGCGATTGTATAATTACCATACGTGTGTGGTATGGACACACGATAAGAATGGCACAAGGAAGATTACCGAAGAGTTATCGAATGGACCCCACCAGGAAGAAGGAAAAGAGGAAGACCATCTATTACCTGAATAGAAGAAATTAAAAGACTATATTGAGGGAACGAGAAATTGAAGCTCTTTGGATGGACAAGCACCAGTGGAAGACGAGAATTCAATCACTTTCTGTAATCTCTGGTTCCGGAAAATGTGTAAACATTGTACAGCCGGAAATAATAATAATAAATACCTAATTACAAATGATCGTTAATGTAAACAAAACGTCATGCTGAACAAAACCTCCCTACACCTACGATAACCGTAACACACCATGTCTAGTGATGTATAGTGATTCCCTTGTCTGCCGATTTTATAACCAGCAGAGTCCAAAAACAACGTACGGTTAGGACGAGCGCCAAGTGTCCCCCCCCCCCCGAATATTTGATATTAAAATAATTCGCGCAAACCCACACACCACAGGAACACTTAATCATATTTTATGGAAAAAAAACAAAGAAAATTCTTCTGTGCTTCAATTTTACACCTTACTACGCAATATTATGGTACGTAGTGCCACCTGACGAGGCATTTGAGAAAATTCATTTTGGACACAACGATTTCTCGTCGTTTATTAATCTAGATGTAGTTCAAAGTTTGGGAAAACGTGGTTATAATGATTTGCTTGGACACCTGAAGAGTTTAGCTCATCAAAACGTCACTACCGCGACCCGAATGACCCAAAAACTTCAATCGACTCCTTGAACACATCACTGTCTGCTGTTTGATCTTGAATGAGACCTCCTCGTGCCCTCCGACTAGTCGAAATTTATTAAGTCAGTCGCGGATGTGTCGTCACACCTTTTGTTGTCTTCTTCGTCTTCATTTGTCTTTGTCCTAAAAAAAAAAACTACACGATTCTCCATAGTCTTCTCTCTCTTGCGTTGCATATAAGAAAGATACACGTCAGTTTTACAGTCTCTCGCAATACCAGTGAAGAACGATAATGATTATATTGGTAATGATCCAGATGACGTTAAACAATAATCGGTGTGTAATATAAACACACCGTCCGCGTCTCCTTGTCGCTGACACGGGCGCTCACGTCACAGAGACGGGGCGTCGTAAGAGATAAAAAAGATGACCGGAAGTTGTACTGCTGTGCCAGCTTGATTAGCATTCATCGTACACCTAACTTGTCCTCTTGTATTTCCTTTCATTCCTCCTCTCCTTGACTCCTCTCTCCGCTCATACGGTATACACGCTCGTGAGTAAACGGCAGTGTTAATATAACAAACGAATCCATGTTACTATGTACCTTACTGTGACCATCTCCATTGAATCTCGCAGCACTCATACAAAACTTCCATAGATTCGATTCTCTCAGTTACGAAACTGGTCGCTTATGTCCCGCCTTTTTTTTTATCACGTAAACACCAAGTATTCCAAAAACGCAAGTGTGTCCCGAAAGCAAGCAGGAATTCCCTTGAATGACGGGGAGACCTACATATCGATCACAAAAATGTTTGCCGCCAACTGGAGCAAATTTATAAATAAATATATGCGAAGAAAGTATTCCAACAATAGACCAAGTATAAAAATAAAAACGCCTACATAATAAAGAACAGCTAAACATCGTTAATGAGTTTTCAGGTCTCAACCTGTTGTTACATCGATAGAAATCAAACAAGGATCGGGGCAAAGAATGAATTAAAAAATAAAAAATAACAAAAATAAAAACAGCCGTTGTCTAAACTTAACTGTGGTCGCGCGGCAGTGTGTGTGTGTGTGTGTGTGTGTGTGTGTGTGCGCGCGCGCGCGCGCGCGTGTGCGCGTGTTAAAAAGAACTCATTAATAATTTATGTTCAGGTAGTAGTGGTAAAAAAAAGCTTTCGGAATGCAGCAACCACTTTTTGGAGGGCATCATTGTCTTCTGTTTGGCCTTGAATCTGCGTCTTGTCTTGGCCACAGCGAAAATTTATTAACAGTCGGTCGGATATCGGTGTCGTCGCAACGTTTGTTGTCATTTCTTATTCTTTGTCTTTAAATCTGACAAAACAAAACACACTGACGACCGGCCAGCGAAGAAATTCCAAGAATTCACACAATAAATGGTCACACGTGCCTGCCGCCGAGATGATAGTGGTGGTGGTATGGGAAAACGATAACACACACACACACACACACACACACACACACACACATTAAAAAAGTAGAAACATAAATATTTTTAAGATTACATAATAATCGGTCGGAGCCGGTTCGTCTGGGTGTAGTCTGAAAATAATGTCAGCACTTCCGTCCGTCGGAACGAAAGGAAATACTTGGGATGACCGGGCCGAGATGAAACCTTATAAAGCCGACATTACCGCACCACGTACAGTACGGACAGGTGCGCGCACGCGCACCCAATGCAAACTTAACGCGCTGTCGCAATAATCCGACTATCGATTATTGCTCTTTTGCCCACGCGCTCTTTCTTGCACGCGCAAGCAAGAGTTTAAAGCAATTTAATTGATACAAACGCACACTGCAGCACGTAATTTCACACAGTTCGTGTTGCAGCAAGACAACGTATAACATTTCTGCACAAATAAAAGTCCCAGACGTCTTTTATTGTTAACAGCGATGAAACATCGAGAAAGCTGCTACCAACATCGAGAAAGCTGCTACCTTTCATCATCGCCGACTTAATTTACAAAGAACGTTTCGTTACAACAGAACTCGGTAACCGTCCTCAAAATAATTCTAAACCAAAACTATGCTCATGTGTGGTTGGTTATTTGGCTCCCATGTAATTGAGGTTTACTCTGTTCTGTGGTAGGACACGCGTTTGTTTCTACTTGTTCTTTAATTAATGTTTTATATTTAATCTGACGCTAAAGACGGCTAACTGTTTGTAACTGCTTGACGGCTAACGTTTATTTAAATTAAATCATCTATCTAAAGCCAATCGAATTAAATCACCAACATAAAATCGCCTTTCACCCATACTAAAGTAACATACGTGCTCATTTAAATGGAGAGGGTATACATTGTAAACTGTGTATATTGACAAATTAAGATAGTTATGCATATAGCGTTGACAAATTAAGATAGTTATGCATATAGCGTCATCAAATTAAGATAGTTATGCATATAGCGTTGTTACGTAACTTAATTCACGATGGCTACACCGGCCATAATCTTTCTTTAACGAGAATAACAACACCCTTCCATTTTTTGTGGAAATGTTACAAAATGTTTTGTTTAGCTAGAGATTTAGGAACACCATTCCCGTCACAACTGTAAAGAAATCTAGACTTCACACGGTTGCGATGATAAAATAGACCAATATAATTATATTGCGGTTGGAATTAATTCACCAGTTGTTCTTAACAACGTTTTTCAGTCTTGTATCCATTGATCCGTCGCGCTCTATGAAGAGGATACAACGCAAAGAAAGGATCAGACGAGGTTGAGAAATACACGGTGTTAACTGGGTAGGGAGAGATTTGCATATATGTGCTAGTTTTACATCGTCCCAAAAATCGGTCCTAAAAGCACTGAATAGTAGACCATGATCGCCGTTCCAACGTGTCTTGATTATGAAAAGGTGTTCGACTTTTTGTTTAAAACTAAGGATATGATATGTTTTGTTCCTGTAGATGATCCTATGCGAGCAAAAACCGTTGTAGATGGTACTGCGTTTGAAGCTCATCTCCATTTTAATGTCAGGGATAAAACATGTCTTCTATTACAAACAAACATGACGTGGTGAAATAAGCTACCATATGTGCGGAACCATTAGGATATCTAAAAGGCGACCTGCCCTCCCTCCCTACACTTCTCAGTGCGTAAAAATCCCAGGCGACTAGTATTCCAGCGGCCGAAATAGGATTTTCTCAGGCACACACTCTTTTCTGATCGCAAGAGGCCGAGGTGAGATTTCCCAGGAACGTGACATGGTACACTATAAATAGACTAGGCTGGTAAACAAAGCGGTCAAAACCGAGAGTAGTCAGCGCGGTCCGACAGGAGTTCTAGAGTGTTCGGCTGACAGCACGAATCTTGATTGTTTACTCGGACTCTGCGCACACCACCATTGTCTAAGGAATGACCATATCTCTTCATGACGGGGATTGGGCGACTCACACAAGTGACGTTTGCTTCAAGATAGCGCGACACCACACGCAATACAAAATTCCCGCCCGTACAAATACGTACAATACAACCGGACACGTTTTTAGTGGAGACTCTCCATTATTGGCGACACCGGCGTTCTTCAGTTTCTTACAATAAACATATCAGGAGTTCTGTCCACAATACACTAAACAGTGTGCTTCCACATAGTGTATAGAGCCCAACGTAATGAGGCAAATGCAAGGGACCAACAAAATTACGGATAACCGAAAAAGCATTGGTGGGAACATGCGGCACTTATCTGAGCGTTCATCAAGACGGGGACCCCAGAATTGTCCCAAAATAGATCATGCCTGAAACTAGTCACTCCTCACGGGTCCTCTCGGCGGCGGGCTGTTAAGTCGATTCGATATTCTCTACAATATCGCCGGACCCTGTCGTTTTCTCTATTTGTCTGTTACTTTCTGTATTTCCTTTTCATAATTGTTATCATACGCTTCATAATAACTGCACATATAAATCTTTTCTTATGTCTGGCGGCTTATGCGCTCAGCATCTTTATGCCAATAGCATACCTTTGCCAGACAGAAACAAAGCCGTTCTCGATGCCATAGTCAACAGAAAATAATCCACAAATACAATCGCCGCTTGCCAATAAAAACTACAACCGTCTCTCACGCAACCAATTGCCTTATAATTTACAGCTGTGCGAGTGTGGACATTTGTGTTATTAGGGGAGGAGAGAAACGCCGACCTTGAGAACATACGCGTTTCGCCTACGAATAGAACACCGTCACGGCACCCCGACTGAAACGCACAATGTCATGTCCAAGGATACGCACCACAACAGCTGAGACTCAGCATTACTGCGCGCGATCCTCCCCTTGCCGTCGCGGCGTCAACCCTCATGTGCCAACCCGATTTCGACGACGCGACGGATCTCGTTAACGGACGTCAACGAAAAGAAACGTCGCTCCAACCGTACGTATAGCACAAACGGAACAACTGTTTTGTCTCTGAGCTTTCAGACAGAAAAGGGCACTAACGCATTGGTCTTCCATTAACCCTACCGATTAGTATACACTCTAGTTCCTTCCGAATCTGTGTGAAGGAATTCTATTGTACGTATCTCCCAATTCTATATACGCACAATTTTACACATCATTTATTTTCGTCATATGAAGGTATTATGCTCTGTATGACGATGGTTGGCGTGTGGACCCTTAGCCTACCTGCTGCCTCCCCCCCCCCATTGTAATACTTCCGTCCGGGCTCGACAGCAGATAATTGCTGCGCGAGTCACCTCACTATGCGTCCAGTATGACTTTGTTTTGCCTCTCCCAATACTGGTAAAATTTGATTATATTTGAAATCAGCGAAATAATACGATAAAAATGAGAGACCAAACACGACTAAGGAATATTAAAAATTGGGCGTTATAAAGCACTATGCACTGAAGATGTGTATTAAAGTAGTTGTTGTGCTTTTACCTTGAAACACCTTAAAATTTAATATTTTTTAGTCGTGTTTGGTGTCATTTTCATCGTATTATTTCGCCGATTTCAAATATAACCAAATTTTACCAGTGTTGGGCGAGGCAAAACAAAATTGTTTCATACTGGACGCACAGTGAGGTGACTCACGCGGCAATTAGCTGCTGTCGAGCCCGGGCGGAAGTATTACAATGGGGGAGAGGCAGCTGGTAAAGCCAAGGGACCACAAGCCAACCATCGTCATACAGAGCATAGTAATTTTCGTGACTTTATTTTCTATCACTTTGAGATAATTTTTCAATGCTTTTCACCCGTAAATTAATCAACAACAAATGGGTATTGAGTCTGCTTAAACGTGTAGTCATGCATTGAAATTTAACATGAAAAAATATACAAATTAGAAAACATATTAGTTATTAGTTAACAACGGTGTTAAAAATAAGTGGTATATGCAACTGAAGTCATATGAAGAGTACATTTTCTTGTCAAAGAGTAATGACGTAGACTACGAATATAATATTCGTAGATTACTCTCACATACTGTAATAAACATTTCTCGTAAATAAGAAATTACTGAATGGCAACTATTTTATTTATTAAAATATAGTTATTAGTTAGTCATGGCTTCGCCCATCCAGCCAGTGCCCCACTGATAAGAGTTTACTAGCGGTATTCCACCGTGACTCGAATCAGTCAACTCTACTGCACAGAATGGCCTGGGTTCTTATCTGGAACCCAAGGGCTTGGAAAAATAAATCATCTAGACCAATAAAAGATGGTATATGAACGAGTCCATTAAAAGATTATGGTTACGATGTATGAAAAACCAAGGCGACTATACAAGGTGTGCAACGGGTTTGAAAATTTACAGACGAGAAATATTGAGAATAGGTGGAGGATGCAAGAGAAAGAAACTGCGTCTATGAATACAGACATCAAACAACAGACTGTCGCAAGAACATTATCCTGGCACTATTTACATTACAAGAATAGTGTTAATGTGCGTACACGCAGCGCCTTTATTGGCTTCATCCCTCTTGTAGCCTGACGCGGTTCGTCGTTGGAGGCAAACGGGCACAGCGAAATGACCGTGTCTAAAAATTAAAGGCCTGCAAAAAACACATGTTACTGTAGCGAATACTCCCAAGTTTTATTGCCGTTTCTGTTGTTTAGTAGGCCGCAGCGAGCGACAGTCGTTAATCGGTTATTACACATGCGAAATCGATAGGCACACAAAGGCGGCGCGAAACCTCATTTCTCGCAGCAAACAGCCTTGAGAGTCGAACCAGCGGTCAGCCTAGCTTTTTTTCTTTTTGTTTTTACAAACTAAGAAAATCAGCGGCGGTCAAACGAATTTATTTATTTATTTTTTTACTGCTCCGTCAAAAGCGGCCGACAAACGGCCGCACGGCACGGCACACGGGACCGAGTAGGCCTATGTGTTTTTCTCAAACAAATTAAAAAGCGTTCGGAACGTAAGCGTCGCCATTCCGGACGTTTTGTTTACGACTTTCGGCCGGTAGTAGTAATCTGCATACAACAATGGTCGTACGAAGCAAATAACGACTGTTTACAAAAAAAATTTCGAATAAATCATGTTGCCATGAAAGCCACTGAACCGTCCGACAGAGCCTCTGAATACGTCCTCGATTTCTTGCGACCTTAACCTGAAGACAGGTACGGAGTTAGGCAAACGGATTAATTACATCTTCTATAAACGTTAACTTTATTTAAAAAAAAAAAATGGTAGTAATCTCACCCTTCTACCAAACTACACAACCCCCCTCCAAGTCGTGTGGTTATTTTTACAAGGAAGGCCTAATAAAACAGTTCTTATCGTCGTACCGTACTTCCTATTATCTTAAGATGGAACTAGATTTCTTGCTTTATTCCTCCGCAAAACAATCTCCATTCTCATCCCATACCGTGTTCGTTTCCTTCAGGCCGCTAACCGTACCTCTTCCGTCAAACTGTCCGTGATCAAGAAGAAATAACCGGAGGGAGGACAGTCGTAATTGGATATTTTCTTGTTTTTAATCAAAAAAAAAAAAAGCTACTGTGAGGTTAGGTTCTTTTACTGGAAATGTATTTTCTCTACGCCTATCCCACATTCTACAACCTCTTCTCTTCTTCTATAAACTTCAACATTTAAAAATGTTTCTGTGCCTCCATAAGAAATTTGTGCCATTCAGAGAACGGTCCGAGCTCGCCGTTATCAATGACCCACATCCATTTACCTTAAAATATGTTCAAGGTTAGTAGAATCTCGCATAATTCTGTGAACCCAAATAACTACATCTTTTACCCTTATTTAATCTTGCTTAAACGTGTTTTCAAGTATCAGTAGCTAATTAATATAACTGTATAACAAGATACCTAAACAAAAATAAAACTATTCCCGCACCATCCTCGTGTTTCACAAATCACGTAATGTCAATCAATTTTATTTCCAAGTTTCCCATTTTTCCTGATCAATATTATTGTATATCAAACCACGGTGATGATAATCCATTGCACGGTAATTCCATGTCAAGGGTATATTCCATAGCGAGACAGCGAAATCCTACAATAATGGCTTAACAACATCATACGCTCTGAAAATAGAATCAAGACGAAATAAAAATAACCTGTACTATTTAGCGCGGCTACAATCTGCGTTGCCTCCTGTATCGCACCGTCGCGCGAGATAGTGAAGGCCACGATTTCGATGCCAAAGTACAGCAGTCTGTTCTTCACGCACGACTACAGAGTGTAGTATCCAGTATATGAAAGTGAAATGACGCTGTTGTTGACAATCTTCAATAACAATAGCTCGTTATAACGATTCGTACAAAAATTGTGCGTAAAATACTGTAATTAAATTAGCCTGCATTATAATTCAATTAACACAGGCAGCTGCAACCTGCGCAGTCACCTGTATCGTTTTACGCGCTCGAGACGGTTACGGTGAAGGTCATGATTTCGATACTAAACACCGCAAATAACCATATAATACAACGCACGTATAAATAACAACCTAATAAACATCTGCTGTGCTAAAAATAACACTGTTAATTTGACATTTTTGAATATTGACAATTATGAAAATTAATTGTCAGCAATTTTACACAATTTTTAAAAGAATGTTGAGTGTGGGTAAGAAAAACGTGGGGGACAATTTTATTTAAGTTTATTTAAGTAAAGGAATCGCCTTCTTTCTGTTGCAAAACGTTTCTGCAAAAAGCATGTATCTGCCATTACTCTAAAGAAGACAAACGATAATCCATAGTTTTACTCCACTGATATGTTTGAAGAATGAATTGTTTACACGAATTTAATGAAATATGTTATATTAACCAAACCGCCCGCCAAGTTCACTGGAAGTAAAGAAAGTAATTCTTGAAAATTAGTATTTATTACCAGTCGTAAAAAAATGAAGATGACGCAGATAGATGCTGCTCTTATGACCTAAATTATGTTATTTCTGACCCAACACACACGTTTTACGGTTTTTTCTATGAACTCCAGTGTTCTCCCCCGTTTTGTCGAACAAACAGCAGGTTTGCGCATTTCCAGCAATCCTAATGCCTACGACTTTAGTGTTTAAGTTTAACACTTACAACGGGAAATCGATATTTTCGTCACCTCAATGAATTTCGATCGTTTCCATCCTAAAAAACCATCAATGACCAACGACCAAACTTATACTATTACTAGTTTTTAAACATAAAACATACGCGCAAAAAATATGGACCGAATATTATTACGGAACGGGACCGAGTAACTCAAGGAACGTTCACGAATTTTCTGCCGAGCTAAGTTCGTTGACCCGCCACAGCCGCATGGAAAAGTTATCGAGTTTTCCGCCAGCGAATCCACGGCTGGAAACAAAAGGAAGGGATGTTCCCGACCGAAGGTGCACGTAGTCGCAGCACACGCAGGAGGGTTGACGGTAACGCACGGTGCGTGTGTAGGTCGGCGCGCGTGTGCGCGTATATTGCCACGTGGCACAGATGGGGGGGGGGTGGCACAGTACGGCACTACACCACGAGGGGGTTGCAAGCGAATCAATAATGCAGCTCTTTCTCTGCTCACCTCACCCTTCACGCCAAAACACCACCAACACACACAACAGTTTTAGCCTTTTAAACTGGTCACACAGCGGAGAGAATATAACGCGGCACCACGGCCTAGCAATAACACACACTGCGGGTATTACGTAAGCGGTGCGGCCGCTACACGTTGATGGAGAAACGTTTGAAGTCGCGGAACCGAGTATTTCTTGTAACTTACATATACTGCTTCTTGTATATACGAATATAAATACAAAAGGCAGTGTTTGCTAAGCTGTTGTTAACTACTATAGATACTTCGTAATGCAAGCAAAAGCTCAATACACAGTATTGCGAACACCGATTACTTTATAACAATTAAAAATCACTTTGTTTATTGAACTAATTCAGATTGTTAATCAAATCGTGTTTAATATAGCTGCTAGACTGGAACTAAGAAAAAGTGCAGAACCTGTTTATGCTAGGTTTCCATAAATTCGTACATGCATAATTTAGACACACTCATATATTGAATTCCAATTACAGTAAACAGAACTAAAGCTGAACAACGTTATTTTGGTATAAACGTGTAAAAACTGTGCAAGAACTGCAGTACTGGCCTCGGCCAGAACGATAACAATCGGAAACCGACTGATGAAAAATGTGTCGCTCTCATTATGTTCGCGGCACTTCCCAACACTGTTTCCGTTACTTCTGATTTCGCCGTTTTGAGCCGCCACTCTGTCACAATTGGCATTCTTCAACCGCAGCTTACCACTTCAACGGAGACGCCCCGTCGATTGGCCGTCATTCTGTTGTCGGGGTAGACGTTGGTTAATGGACGCGCAGAAGACACGTCACCAACGTAACTATTACACTGATGCAAGATTATTAATTATTAATTACCACTGATAAACAGCTGCACTGATGCCGACTGTCATCCTTCCTGACCGAGGAAACTGTACTACACATTTCTAACGGGTATATACTCTATGGCCAGCAGCATAAGCGAAGGACAAATAAAATGGAGGCAGCCTCTATCGAGAGAATGGAAGATGAGGTTACCTAAACAAGTAATACAATACAGACCTCAAGGAAGACGTGATACAGGTAGACCAAGGAAGAGATAGATGGGGCAGGCTGTAAGCCTCTACCTTTACGTGGAGAAGATTTCGAACAACTCGCATAATACAAGAGTATCCCGTAAACGGAAATTTCCGGCAGCCGGTGCAGACTCTCCCCGGTACAGCATGTCATGGTCAAACCAGATATCGGAGCAACCCGAGTCCTAAAATAACCAGAAACGTGTCGTCAAAAGTGACGAGTGGTAATGGCACCACACAAGCACTCTCCATAGGACGGAACAAAATGTTTAAAGGGCAGGTGGTGGACGAATGGCTGAAAATCCAACTTCACCGACTCCGTCTACAGAAGCCGATTACAAGTGGAATGGATTCCAAACCACCCTTATCAAAAGATATAGGTAGACTTCCTTCACTATACATAGCTACCGCATATCCTACCTGAATTAAAGATTTTACAAGTTGTAAGGTATTGCAAACCGAGGGATGATCGCGGGCATAATGGAAACTGCAGGCCCAATACTACGTGTAATTGGTCAACGACGTAGGATGCGGAAGGCAAGGGGAAACCACCACATTAAAGATCCTTATGGATAACTCAACAGGGAAAACTGGTCTCTTTAGTGTGGTAAGACAGCCAGTTTATGGGAGAACACCCAGACAGAAAATCGGGGTGGACGTTAAGCCTGAAGGTGGCAGCCCCACCATACGTCTTACCCTGCGATATGCTAGTAACATATCCAGGGGGCATATTCACTATTAAATTGCCATTAAATTGCCTTAAAATTCTCAGGCACGTGGCAGGGTATGTTTATTCTGATCATAAAAGAAACATAGATATACGGCAGGAACTGAATATTATGAGTATACGCGACAGGATCGCCCAGTATCGGCTGAATTGATGGGAACATCTTTGCCGAATGGATGACTGCCGCATCCCCAAACAACTCTGGAACTATAATCCGAGGGTACGGAGAGGTGTGGGACGTCCGAGGAAGCGCTGGAGTGACCAGCTGTCTGTAATATTTCCCTATTTGAGACCGGAACAAACTATTCTTGGTTTAAACCTTAAGGATGATGATGATGACGACGAATGATGATGATGATGATGATGATGAATACTACGTGTATGACGAAACTGGTGGAAGTTTAACCCATGACAGACAGGAAAAACCAAAAAATTGTTGAATACAAAAACGCAAACATATTGTTCCTTTATTCAAGTTCTTTGGTATTTAGTATTAATATTTTGGATTATGTGCAAATTCACATGCAGTCTTCTTAAGAAACTTTTTTTTTAACAGTTCCGAATCTGAAGTTCACACTACACGGCCTCATCTCCGTTAAGTATAAGCCAGTCCTCTTAAGTTGATAAAAAACTGTTCCAACTTCAGGAGCGTACTACAGTTTTATAGTTTTATGTGTCCCTCGGCCACAAGAGTAACAGTCGTTATCGAAGCAACTGTTACGGGCCGTAATCATATTTTTTTTAATCTGGCATCGGTGAAGTAAACACAAGTTTCTGTACACCATATTGCTATGCTACACCGACAGCAAAGTAACGACGATACGGCGCGGTTGGTGAATACAAATTGTGCAACCAGTGGACTCTACTTTAATAAATACAAAACTTTAATCTACCTTTTCACAGTAATAGTGCAATACAATTCTGATTCGTGCACGGTCCAATAGGATTGGTTCACAGAGATACTGCTGGGAAATGCCACACTTTTAGAGACACATTACCTTAAAGGCTCCCTAATATTATCCCGCTGTATTATTACAAACATTTCTCGAAATTATGTGCATTTATATAACCGCAAATATAACGCTTGGTACTCTACTACAAACGTATAAAGCAGGGGTTTTCATCTTGTATCACACATGCGAATGCACGAGAGGCGAGCAAAAAGCACAACACGGAACCCGCTATATTTATTTCGTACAGTTTTACATTTTTAAAACGGCCCGGTGGTGGTCAAGCTCTAGTAATGGCGAGTCAAAACAAATACAAATAACCCCGGGTTTTGAACGACTGTACGTCGCAACAAAGAATACTGTGACGCAATTGCAACCACGTGTAGACATTGTTAGGGCGTGGAAGACGTGGAGATCTCATAATATAGCACCGACTCCCACTCAAAACAGACGTAAACACACAGAGGAAAGAGCTGGTCAAGAAAGTCTTACGTACTTATTTATCAAAATAATGTGATTAGTTATTACGTACTAGCCTCCTGTTAGTACCATTTGTTAAGTGGCAGGAGAGTAGCGGGTAAGCGGTACCTATAAGAGGTGCACATTAATTTCCAGAGAATCAGTCAGCGTAAACATTTTAAGAAAATAGCCAAAATAGCCAACAGTCGGAACACTAATGGTGACGAATACATACGAAAGACAGAAACCAGACTCTTTGATTTGCGTGTAAACGAAATCCCATCACGTCTTCAGAGGAACGCATCGTCATTTCATCACTACTACAACAAAACATCAACAGAAACCAAACACGTGTGTGTGTGGTCCCCCTTAAAACGCACTTAACACGCGGATCACTGACCGACTGACCATCGGTTACGTAAGTCTCTGAAGCTACTACACACATTTCTTTTTTTGGGGCGACTCGCAGTCACCTGTCCAAAATAATGACGAGAAATCTGTTAAAAGGACAACTACGGACAACTCCTTCTGTGCCATGGATCGCGATATCATGTGAACTGCCGCAGTTTTAAACCGTCGGCCGCCAACGATCCTCACATGCTTCTTCCAAAATAATAAATTCAAATAATATAAGGGATATTATCTAATAACGATCGGCTGACTGCTCACCGTAAGACAATCGGGAAGGAACAACTTTCTCTACACAAAAAGCGACGAATCATCTCTGCCCACTTCATTCACGAAAGCAACAGAGTATCACCAAGTAACAAACAGTACTCCATATGCCTATATATGGTATCATCATGTAGGTATTGGCAAAGCATAACACGTTGTGAAATTTCATATCGTACTCGTCGATATATTGATATTAAATCTTGTGCACCATTCTTGTCTGAAGTAACTTCATAATTTTTCAAAAAATACAATTATCGATACTTTAAACAAATTACAAAGTTGCCCATGAAGATGTGTTATATAACAGCACGCGGCAGCAGCACATACGGACGGCGACGGTACCGTGACCGCATACGCGCTCATTCATATAACGCACAGCTTCCTGTATCGCGCGTTCGCGTAGCTAATTAACATCGTGGAGTAGCGCGAATCACTGGGACCCGCCGGCTGGGTCGTCACAATTCAATTGTAACCGTTTAATAATGTCTACTATGCTGTGAAGAGAACGCGAAGTAACGTTAGGTTAGCCTGCTGCAACATTAGATAGGATATACACGCAGCCTATGACTGCCTCAGCCAAAAGCTTCACAGTCGGAAAAGCCTTTCATGCCATTCAGATGGTCGCGTTAGTAAAATGGCTTCGACGTATTATGACAATGTGGCTCGCTTGGTTACCACGATTACCATTCGTTAACTGCAATTATCAATAAAGCCGACCCTATCATGTCGTCACCATTCTGCTGTTTGTGTAGGCCTGTAACTTGCATTTAAACACAGATTAACGCTACAAGGGTGAAGATACAAGGTTCATTTTACACAGTACTCCGATTACCTATGGCGGCAGTTTAAGTGAGGCAGTTCGAAATTAGTTGACTATTGTTCGAAATTTTCGGACAACGGTTGAACTGTTCGTCCGAAATTATTATACCCTCCGACATTGTTTTGTCGTTTTCATAAAAGTGCAATGACATCTTAAACATTCCACTTCACCATAGACTTCAACTCTGATCCGTACTGTCTTCCATTCCCAACAATACATTACGTATCGCAGGACATGAAAATAAGCCTATATTCTTTGTCCTAATTAGTACCTCAAGTTCTAATCTACTTAGCCCTACGCAGTACCGTAGAAACGAGGCTCCTTGGGAAACTAGACCAAACTAAAAAGGACAACATTTTTAGCCCGATAAACCGGACAACAAATTTACAAGGGGATAGTGACAAATAAAGGACAGACGCGAGAGTTTGCCCGTATGAATAGATCAGCGAAGAGAATATTTATGAATATAGGAAGAATTCCCAGAAAAGAGAGAAAAGTAAATAAATAAAAGTAGGCTATAAAATAGGACGAGGTGGAACAGGACAAACGATAGGGTCGTCACTCGACGCATTTCTCTTTCTATAAAGGTCCACTGGTTACTGGTTGCTTCCAACACAGCGAACTAAACTGTTTTTATTTAATCAAATTATTTTTAAAGACACCAGTAAATAAACTAACACTTTACACCTTCAAAACGAAGAGTGCTGTGAAATAACTAATGATTAAAACTTTAATGTAATAATAAATAAAGTTTATTTATTATTAAACATATTTATATTTATTTGTTATTTATTTAATAAACACGTGGTATAGTTCTGCAGATACTTTTTATTTTCCTGAAAATCGTTTCGCCAGTTATAGCAAACTCAGGAAATTAGATTTGAACTGAAATGTTCTACCAAGTGCCGAGCGCGACCATTCGATCGGTGTAACAAATGATTTAACAAAATATTACAAGTTTATAAAACATTAATGACTTCGTTGTAGTGCTTATACTTCAATATTTTTTTTTATTAAAATACTGGATGTAATTTTTAAAAATCTGCTTGTTCAGAACAATTATTTCTGCAATCCGAGTGTACAAAGTTATAGATTACGGGGTTGAAAAATTATTGATACTGCCCTAAAGTGAGTTTGTTATGTCGATTCTCAGCCCAGAGAACCTGCAGCTAGCGTTCGTGGATCTGTCCTGACCGGCTTACAACGGAGTTGGTTTCGTAATATTATTTATTACCGACACATACAAAACTCGCTCCCATATATATCGTGAACACTACATTGGAAAGCACTATAAATGACTGCAATTTGATAATAATAAATTATCAACGTCTTCATTGAGTTTGTTTTGGCAGTTTCTTCATTCTGTAAACAAAGCCTGTTCACAACGCGTACCAGTGATAAGAAAACCAGTTCTCTTTTCGCACAAGACAGCGCTTCGCTCGGCGAATCCTCGGCTCGTAACTAAAAAAAAAACTCGCTCAAATTTTACACAACACGCATTTCGAGTGCGTACGTTTGTTAAGAGCTCTTAATACATGTTTACCATCTGTCTGTCAAGAGTGGGCGTGTTCGGCGAAAGGAGTTTTGTTTACGTTTAAAGTTTATCTAATATACTTGAAGAGCAAATTATTACCAGACGCAGAACGTAAATTATAAATTGCGTCAGAATTCGGATGGCTAGTGAGACTAGCCCCCCCCCCCCCCATTAATTATAACCACTTACTTATACATCTCTATCACTTCTATTGCATACGAAATAAACACAAAACGATACGTTTTATACAGTGGGTCGCTTTTACTAACTTCTCGTCATGACATTTCTTACGATTATGACTAAGCACAAGATTCATATGAGAGTCGCTGAAGCAAGAGTGAGGATTCATGGTAAAGAGATCTGAAGTGCCTACGAAGACGTGATCGAGGCTCGTTACGGAGGAGAAAATTAAAATCGATTAATGTGCGAACTAGAAACAGAGCCAGTAGACAATTATCTAACAACACAGTGAACTGGGCTCTATGATCATCTGCAAATAAACAGTAACGGTTACGAGATTTGGCAACCGAAAAGAAAGGAAAACGGATAAAGCAAGATAAAGTGTAACGTCAGTTATGAGTTAAGGTAAAATGAAAACAAGCCCGTTTGCAAATGAAGCCTGAACCAACTCCGAGAAACCGCGCAACGCATTGTCAATACGGTTCAGCGCCAATAAATACACACGGACTCTGATATTACTGGTCACCTGTCAACGGAAATCTTGTGTGCGCACCTGAAAACAACGCAACCCAACGCAAGTGTGTCATAAATGTGCGAGTGAAGGAGGCCTGCCTGCAGCACAAGAAATGCATTCCACGCCGCCGCACGCGCACACGCTGCGACGGCGAGACAGACATAGATAGAAACACGAGAAAAACACATGGAATTTAATTTTGGCACCAAACAGCTGTGACTCTGAACTGAAGCCAACGTCCGCCGTTATTAAACGCGAAGCGCTGCTGTTGAGAAACACACTACGGAGACCGAACGTTCGATTCCCTCCGCCCCGCCTCATCGTCAACGGTCCCCGCGCCGGAACTGCAGTGCATGTTTGTTTCTGTACGATAAAAATTGAAAACAAACTCTGACATATAATAATCGCAGCCCGGTACTACACGCGTATAATCGAAGCAGTAATTTTGGCAGCCAGGAAGGCGATCGACCGACTGTCTTCTCCTTGGGTGTTTCTATATAATATTTTCGATTTGGTTTTTCTGGAAAACATTTCGTTTCTCATTCTGGTCGCTAGTTTATTCGACGATCGTCAAATGAACAAGTCTGCTACCTTTGGTCAAGTTTCACTTTTTACATACGAACGGTCGCCTAATCATACTTTTTACTTCCATTGCCCACCCAAGGAACAGGATTCCACTACCCACAAACATTATTCAGAACTTTCCACGCAACTCCGAGAAATTATTAGCTATCAATTCGAAATTAAAAATCGCTAAAAATCACTTCAAGTTCTGATCGGTTGACAACTGTTTCAACAACTGATAGTGCATTATCAGTTATTACAGGATAATCATCATTATCATGATTCTGAAATTTCTGAAACTTGGGTCATAAAGAAAAGATGCACAGAAGATACAAACAGCAGAAATAATATTTCTGAGGTCAGTTGAAACGTGTAACAGACGAGATCATAAAAAATGAGGAGATAAGAAGTGATTTAGATTTTTTTTTGCATTTAATGAAAGGATTAAAGGATACAGAAGAAAATGGATTCAACATATAGACAGAATGGAAGAAGTAGAATATTGGAAGATAGCGAAAGATTACAACCCTAGAGGCAGAAAAAAAGTTGGTAGGCCTAAGAAAAGGTGGATTGTGGAATAGGAACAGGCCGCTAAAGCCTAAAACCGTTAAAGAAGATGATGAATTATATAGCGATGAAGCACAGGTTCACAGGACTTGGCAGGCTACAATATAATATTACACACAATTTGCAGGGGGGAGGGCAAACTAGACTGATGTTTTTTTTTCAGCTATACTTAAGTGTGATTTTATATATCATAATAAAAATATTTACTGTAAGCAACTAATAATTAAATTTACACAAAATAATAAATTTAAATAAACCTGGACTGGTACACAGATAGGTTGTTGCACTTCTAAAAACGAAACTGATCTATTGTACTACTCCCCAAGCGAGAGATTTTGTACCCTCATTGCGGTCAGTTATGTCGCTTTCCGGGAATTAATACCTCAGGACACTTGACCAAACAGAATAATTACTTTACGGCGAACAGGTACAACAAACTTCGCCCCAGTTGGCTTTATAAGCGTGAATACGCAGCACACCTGCTACGAACAAGGGCGGCGCCTCCTGCCACGTGCATTTAGCAATGGCGCCCACACAAAGTTGTGATCAAAAACAACCCCCCTAAATACGGAAACAGGTTTCACACAGGCAGCAGAGGCAGAAACGACAAAAAAAAAACACGAAAATAAAATAATCCAGCGGGGATGGTGGCGGTGAAAAATACAACTGCAGCAGACTCCACACACAGGGGTCTTTGACCCGCGGAGCAGGCCCGAGCCCGGGAGTACGAAAGTTTTGCTCGATACTGTGGAGCGAAACTTTCGGTAGGCAGACAAATGGCTGGATGATATCAATGACTTTTAAGGTAAAGGGAGGGGGACGACGCGGCGGCGGCGGCGGAGGAGGAGGCGGGAGTCGGCAGTGCGTACTGGGGGATGGGAGAGCAGCGCGCGCGCGTTTGTGTTCACGAGTGTGTGCGCGGCGTTTGTGTATATGCGCAGTTTTACGCAGTGCAGGGGATGAGAACCCTCCCCCCCGCCGCCACGCCTGATCGCCGTACCCGTGCGTACTCCCCATCCCCCTTGCTACGCACGCACGCAAGCACGCAGCTTCCAGTCGTCGCGTTGCTCTTGGCAACCACAACCCTCGTAAGGGAAATATCAAGCAACAAACAACGCCTCGCCGGCCGGTTGCTCGTCCACACAACGGTGCGCATTTAAAAAATTATAATCTCCGTTCCTCCCTTACTGCGGTGAATGTTGGAAAAAATGTTCACCACAAAGGATAAACAAGTAACGTTATAAAACGCCCACAACTGGACGACCTGTTAACACAACTAGACTCTGGTGAAACACGGTTACTATGGAATTTATCCCCCCCCCCAACAAATTGTAAACAAAGGCAAACTGTAACGCTAGTTATACGACCATAATGGTGGACAGGCGAAACGCTCTTATGTGGTGGTTATTGTTATTCCGGCCGTACAGTACAATGTTTGCAAATTTTCCGGAACCAAAGAATACACATCTTCCACTGTCTGCTGGTTGTCCATCCAAAGATCTTCAATTCTCGTTCCCTCAATATAATCTGAATTTCTTCTATACAGGTGATAGATGGTCTTCCTTCCTAACTTGCCGTTTGGAAGTTAAGATTACCATTTTGAATCCACGATTACGCCAGCACATCGTCACAATCAATATTAATCAACCGCAGTTTACTAAGCTTCAACGGAGCCGACCCGTCGTGTCGTCGTCATTCTACGATCGTGGACGCGTTGTTTACTGATGAAATACCAAGTCAAACGTTGCTACACTAACTAGAGACAAAAAATGAATTACAACTGACAACAGTTGCTTTGATGCCAGTGGGTAACTGCCTAAATGAGACAGCGCTATAACCCTACTTGTTTCTTCGTTGTAGATTGCCATCCTGTTTCGCCTAAACAGATAAAGTGTACAGGTCTGTGTGCCTCATGTAAAATCGAACTTGTATTTATTCGACATAAAGCAGAAAACTGCTGTTAACTCTTTCTAAACTCACTGGAAAATGAAAACAGCTAATTTCTACCTATTATTTCGTTAGTATATTTAAACTTAATGTTATTCTGGATATGACGAACCATCATCTTCTTCTTCACGTCATGGTATAGGCTATTAAGTTATACTGAACTATATACCATCATCTTCTTCACGTCATGGTATAGGCTATTAAGTTATACTGTAATATATACCATCATCATCTTCACGTCATGGTATAGGCTATTAAGTTATACTATACTATATACCATCATCTTCTTCACGTCATGGTATAGGCTATTAAGTTATACTATACTATACACCATCATCTTCTTCACGTCATGGTATAGGCTATTAAGTTATACTATACTATATACCATCATATTCTTCACGTCATGGTATAGGCTATTAAGTTATACTATACTATATACCATCATCTTCTTCACGTCATGGTATAGGCTATTAAGTTATACTGTACTATACACCATCATCTTCTTCACGTCATGGTATAGCCTATTAAGTTATACTATGCTATATACCATCATCTTCGTCTTCACGTCATGGTATAGGCTATTAAGTTATACTATGCTATATACCATCATCTTCGTCTTCACGTCATGGTATAGGCTATTAAGTTATACTATACTATATACCATCATCTTCTTCTTCACGTCATGGTATAGGCTATTAAGTTATACTATACTATATTCCATCATCTTCTTCACGTCATGGTATAGGCTATTAAGTTATACTATACTATATAGTATCTTCTTCTTCTTCTTCACGTCATGGTATAGGCTATTAAGTAATACTATACTAGTATATATAGTTTAGGTGCCGCTGTTACGCATTCAAAGACCCTCCAGTTCATCTCTTCTTGGTCTACCCGCGCACCTCTGCCCTACAAGTTCATATTATTTACAGGCTTGTTTGCCCATTCTTGAACCTGACATTCTTTCTTAAGTGTTTCTTTCCATCGTTGTTTATAATCTTTTAATATGTTAACTTGCAATTCTTCTCTTATGGCCTCATTCCTTACACGCTCTCGTTTAGAACACCTTTCAACTTCTCGTAAGAACGCCATCCCGAGGCATGTATTTTGGTTGCCGTCCATACACGCTCATGGGACAGTACAGGCACCGCCGAAAACTTCAAAACTTTGTAAAGATGACGGATGTTTTTTTATTTAAGGTAAAGTGACAATAAATTTTGTCGAAACCTCAATTAATAATTATAATTTCTAGTCAAGTAACCGACCGATAATTGTCAGCTGACTGGCCAAAATTTCTTCCAACTCTTTAAACTATTATAAAAAACAGTCAGTAGTACTAATATGATTCCTAACATTTTAACAATATTTGAAAATTACTTTTGAACAGTATTTAACCGTGTTCTTCGTCAAGTTTAATGGCAAACGTCACACAGAAAATACAAAAAATTCAGTCCAATGACTTCACACGATGGGTCAGTAGCTGGAGACCTCTGTGCAAACATTAAAACCGAATTAAATTAAAAACAAATAAAAATTCTGAATTTAAATCAAAGACAAAAAAACATTCGTGTAGTGTGTGAACGAACGCGAAATGAAGAAAGCAACGACGGCACGTGTTGTGAGGACGGAGTAATGTCGCTACTATCACACGGTGATAACGAAACCTGCTTCGCATTGCGAGAACACGAGGTGTCGCAGCCGGCGGCGTCAGCGCATTATCACGGTTTGCTTACTCGCCTGGCGACCGTGCACGACGGGCGGCCTAACCGGTTCACAACACGGCGCAACGAATTCACCGCACACAGTTTACAATACCACATACCGTACACTGCTTCTCTGTCATATTCGCCTGACACGAATCTTTGGACATTCTTCTTTCCACCGTTGTGGTTTATAATCTTTCACTCCAGTTAAATATTTTTGTCTGATGGCTTCATTTTTTATACGATCAATAGAACACCTTTTAACTTACGAACGCCATTTTTCAGGTCTGCATTTTACTTTCTTGATTCCTGGTTGTCGTTCGTAAGTCACACTCACAGGGACACGGACCTCCGTAACCTTGTTTTGCACACAGGGAGCCCCCCGTCTATGATTAGGGCCCCCGGAGCCCCGTCTATGATTAGGGCCCCCGGAGGCCCCGTCTATGATTAGGGCCACCGGAATCATATATTTTCCACTGCCTCGTGCTTGCAGGCGTTCGCTGAATATGGCCATATTACCCATTGACCCTTTCGCTTCTCCCTGTATAATTGGATACATCACGGTTACCATTTAGTATTAATTACTTATATTTCAAGTTGATATGATCCATATCTCGTAACAGAATCTTCTTGGTTTCGTTAGCAACACATCGTCGTTTACGAGGCATCCTTATATACGTTTATACGGACAACCTTCACTATACATGTGAACATACAAAAATGGTCATACACGATTCTAAAGTCCCCTCCACCGGATAGAACGGTCACTTTCAACCGAACCCTTTGTTCTTTACAAACTTTGCTCCAGTGGTGTCTTAATTTGTTTGAGTACAGTCTTGACCTTCATTAATTAACAATTTAAGCGCTGTCCTTTCTAAAGAAATTACCCATCATCCACGTTATCAGTCTACTAACTAAAGATTCGTATCAGACACAATAGTAACTCCTTAACATTGTCAAGATTCTGATTACACCATCATACACCCTGGGTCCCACAAATGCGGGCTCACCAAACAATTAAAAACTTGTTTTTCCCCAGTCGGTCGGTATCGACGCCCGGCCTACGCCCGACGTGGAGGTGTTTCAACGGTGGCAAACAAAACAACCTGCTGCTGGGGAGAATGTGACCGCCGCTCTTGTTTACACACCTACCTTGCATCTCTTATCGCCTCCTCCTTCCACCCCTGGGGCTTCGTTCCCACCATTCACATCGACTTCCTCTACACATCGGATCCGTTACAGTCTACTTCTATCTCCATAAATAATAAATAATACAACAGATAATAACAAACAGCCTTCAAACAACAGTATAAGGTCTACAATACTGCTAGATTTTATAAAACAAAATATCGCGATTTTTACGTCGGGTTAAAAAAAAAAAAACCTGAATTAAATAAGGCTGCTTTATTGTCTAGCATTGAATTATAATTTAGACAAACTAGAAATACTGGAAATACGAATTATTAGGAAAATATTCGGCTCATGAAAAACTTCAGAAGTTTGGAAATTAAGAAGTAATGATGAAATATATCACAGCATTGAAAATATAACAGAAACAGTGAGAAAAAGAAGACTAGTATTTTTTTGGACATTTATATAGAATGGACGACAATGGGTTAACAAAGCAGATCTTCAAATATCTGTGGGGGAAAAAGTCAACATCAAGTTGGATTAAAGAAGTACAAAAGGATTTAGAAAAAAATAATATACACGCAGAAGAAGCAATTGAAAGCGACGTTTATCAGGCAAACGTGTTAAAAATGGAACGAGTCCCGGGTAGGAGAGAGAAAAACGCAGGTTCAAACTGGACTGAAGACAGGAAGAATATACACAGTGAAAAGAAGAAAGAATATTGGAGAAAAAGAAAAGAACAAATAGTAAAGAATTGAAATTGCCATGTGGTCCTTAGGAAAACTGCTTTATATCACTGCGGTTAACTGACTGACATATTGAGGATACATTCTCGATTTTTGACATGTTAAATAATTTGCACATCGTTGTTAATTATAAATCATAAAATAGCATTTAGAGATGACAGACGTTTTTAAAAGTTCATGATGCGATAAAAGATTTAAATTTTATCTGTACACAACCGTACCACCACAGTATGTAGAGTGTAGTTTCCATTCCGAAGTGATCAAGTAGTGATTAGGCACAAATTTAAATGATGATGCTAGAAAATCATAAATAATGCCAACTGCATACTAAAAATTAACATTGTAAGTAAGCAAAGCGCTAAGGCTCTTACCAAGGGGTGGTAGACAAATTTCAATCTCCACAACACAAAGAAGTTTCAGGTTTCGCTAGGGGCAGTCCTATATGTTGCAGACGATACTTCTCCCTTTAAGCATTAGTCCTGCGGTCTGTTCCTCTTTTGTACGACTTTTATAATTTACTTCGCCAACTAAACGATTTAGTGGGATACCGAGAGAACGCTAACAAATTTTTATTATTTATAAAAATTACAGTAAAGCATCGATTATCCGAACGATCTATTATCCGAACTCAATAAAAAGTACAATTATGTACTGTACTGTACACTAATGTATTGGACACGTCTAGGCGTATTTGATATTCACTGAACATAAAAAATTATATACCATAAATTATTACAGTACTGTACAGTAATAAATAAATGCTCCAGCTACACAGACTTACAGCCAATGAAGACGGCGAAAATGCTACTAATAGGCAGCAAAAGCTTTTGACGCACTTGAAACTGTTCTAAAGTGGGCCGAAACAGAAGACTCTATAGATTGTATTCATATTATGACTCTTAAAAGACTTCAGTCTTTAGCAGCCAGAAAACGGGTTATCGCTTTGAAGCAGACAGGGATAGCCTACACAATTCTTCAAAAACAAGTGTAAATCCATGGTACTGTATGTTTTGTTTTGTTTGTAATTCTGAATTTTATAGTACAGTGTTCGTCATGAAATTCGAATTTTGTTTAAATTAACTTTTGGTTTTTATTAACTACACTCAGTTTTAATTCAATGATTTTTTTGCCTTAGTAATACGTTACCGTACAAATTAACACAGGTTGTACAGGTACATTATAGTACAGGTTGCTGTAATTATATAACATTATGTTAGAAATGATTTTGTAATAAAACCCTTTGTTTTTGTAAAGGGAAATAATGTTTTCAATTTACGATCTATTATCCGAAATATCGATTATTTCGACGGGCCATGGTCTCGAGACGTTCGGATAGTCTATGCTCTACTGTATCTGACACCACATACTGTTGTATTCTCATCAACACATTATCACATCAAAGCGCACCTAAAGTTGCTGTTCTGGCGCAGAAAGTAGAGTACCTACTAGGGAAGAGGACACCGAAGTGCCTGCTGTGTGATAATCACAGTGATTGTGTGCGAGCGGTTTGGAAGGACGGAGAAATCTCAATGTCAGTCCCGTGCCCTCACTCTCTCACTGTCTCGCGCGCGCTCGTATAAATTATCACGGTCGAGTTGTTCCAACAGTGAACCAGCTGGAAAAAAAAATACACCGACCGGACATTACAATTAGCACCTTTCGGACATTACGACCGGTAACACGAAGAGATTCGCGACCGACCATAGTCGCAGATTTCTATAAATAACAATTACTAACAATGAGAAAAAGCAGACTATTATTTTTTGGACATTTATATAGAATGGACGACGATAGGTTAACAAAGCAGATCTTCAAATATCTGTGGGGGAAGAAGTCAACATCAAGCTGGATTAAAGAAGTCCAAAAGGATTTAGAAAAAAATAATATACAGCCAGAAGAAGCAATTGAAAGAGACGTTTATTATCGGGCAAAAGTGTTAAAAATGGAAGGAGTCCAGGGTAGGAGAGAGAAAAACGCAGGTTCAAAGTGGACTGAAGACGGGAAGAAGAGACACAGTGAAGAAAAGATGAAAGAATATTGGAGAAAAAGAAAAGAACAAAGAGTAAAGTATTGAAATTGGCATGTGGTCCTTAGATGGCAAAGAAAAAAAAAATTGGTATATGTAAACACCAAGGATGAGATGGTTTCCAGTGTTCCAGTGATGCCGGAACAAGCCGTGAAGCCTATACCTTGACGTGGAGAAGAAGATAATAATATTACAATATAATAACCTTACTTGTTTACCGACTATCCCAGACACGTTATGTTATAACTTTGTTGTGCCTTCAGTTGCTCAAAACATTCCGAGGCTGTTGTCCAATATTGCTATGAATCTCCAACATTCTTGGAGATAAATGATTGTATGTTTATCTTGTTCTGCACCTTACACCCAATAAAAAATATCATGTCTCTTACCATAGGGGGTTCACTGTTAAATGCCAAGTTTCTGCGAGACTCCTCTCCTCTCCTATAGCACTCTACAGCCCTTGTTGGGCCCTGGCCTCCTTCAATTTTTCTCCTCATTCTCTTCTGTCGGTAGCCATCCTCCTCCAGGAACGCGCTTTCAGTATTTCTTTCGCATCCTCATCCATCGCGTCCTCCCATCTTCTCCTCGGGTCTTCCCACTGGTCTTTTTCTGTGGATTCTGGTATTCAATCGTTTTCGTGGTATTCTGTCCTCCCCCACCTGGCTGCATGTCCAGCCCACCTTAGACGCTGTAGTTTTATGTATTGTGTTAACGGTGGTTCTTTATACATTAGATATAATTCAAATTTATGTCTTATTCTCCAGCCGTGTACGTCTTTAACTGGTCCCAGGATTCTTCGTAATATTTTTCTTTCAAAGATATCGAGAGTGTTTGCTGCTTTAGAGTTCAGAATACACGTTTCGCAGCCGTAGGTTAGGATGGGTTTCTGCGAGACTCCGGGCTTATATTATATATGAAAGCAATTATCACTTTCGCTCCAGCCTATATAAGTCCAACCCGTTTCCTTTATTTAAAACTCCATATAGATTCTTCTTTTATTACACTACGTGAGGTAGATATTTATATCTTCGACGGTGACAGTTCCTCCGTCTTCCAATGATTGCAACCATTAACAGTGCGCAGCAATATGAATCAATTATTTATCTCCACTAGTAATTTTGTACAAACCACTATGTTGTCTTTGGTATTGACGAGCGCTTTCGCCAGTCAAGCCATCTTCAGGTCATTTACCAAATCTAAGGTGTAGAAGAATAATGGAGCAGAAATAATCTAAGGACCAGAAGAATAATGGAGCAGAGAGATTGGTAAATGACCTGAAGATGGTTCGACTGCCGAAAGTGCTCAATACCAAAGACAACATAGTGGTTTGTACAAAATTACTAGTAGAAATATTTGAGACCACTAACACTACAATACAACAATAAATTATTTATCCTCGTTTAAAAATTTAGGAATCACTCTAGAGCAGCGCTGCCATAGTTGAAAGTCTTATTAAGCGTCGTCCGTGTGTCTAGACGAGTTTTGTTTTGTCCATCCCACAAACCCTCCAGTCTCCAGCAACTGTAACCGCCAGGAATAATCGTAAAGCTACCCCGAAAACTGCGTAAGACAGAACACGCATTAAATCGGAAACAGCTGACGAAACAGATGATGCAATCGCCTTGAACATCCCACTACGACCTCTCTTTTTGCACAGCTTATAATTATTATCACTGATATAATCCCAGCTTCACCTCGAGGCGAGGAAGCTAATTACCAGCATCCAATTTCCTGCTTCCGATCGCGGTAGAAAGTGTTGACCTCCGCGACGGAGATGCTCGACTACTCTCGCGGACGTTCAGTTGCCGACGACGTGCAAACGGGCTCGTCAACGGACGCCTTACACAAACATAATGGAGCGAGTGGTAGAACACGACGAAAGGCGTGGACGATATATCGATTTTTGACCACTGTTCCGACTGTCTCGCTCGTTGCACAACCCGAGTCTAATTCTTTTTTCTTGTGCGTCAATCTACTGTAACCAGAACAATTCTTTAGTCTTCTCTAAGCGTATCCGAGGTGTCTGTGGTACGCACATCTGGATTCGTACAGTCGTCTTGGGCAAATCTTGCGCAATATTATGAAGTAGTTCAAATATTAGGACACACGACTGATCAGGGATGATGGCCTGCCAGCAAAGCAGTCTTCATTCTTAACCGATTTTAGGCAGACGACAAACATAGACAGGACGACAGTGCAACTGACGCAGGGGTGAGGGTACAATTTCCAAAGCAATTTGCTGATCGAACGTGCCGTTTCCCTTCACGCGCATCGAAGATCCCAACAGTTGTGAAAATACTTACAGACGTTTTTTTCTATTGTAGATGGCGTGACCCAAGTATACACCATACAGTACAACCGCATAAAGTTATGGCAAGATGTTAACGAGGAAGCAATCGGAAACTATTCACTTCAGTCGTCATAAATGGGGGTTAGTTTTGGCAAGCTCGTAAAAAGCTGAAAGCGGCCAATCATAATGGGACAGGTGGTTTTATTATAATTTTTTTATTGTAGAAGGGGTGATCTAAATAGTCTATAAACCGTATCAGTTGTCATAAATGTAGGTTAGTTTTGGCAAACTCGTAAAAGCTGAAGTGCCCATTCATAATTATTAGCAAAAGTGGTGTTTAATTATTATTATTACTGTTACATTACTTCGTAACAGCAGGCTGTTTTTGTTTTTTTTTTTTTTTTACTGTTACATGACTTTTCCAACTTGCTGTCAAGTACTTAGAAGCCCCCCCCCCTTAAATCATAATCATGCATCGCTTCCTTTAACCTTCGCTGCTGCTATCATTATTAGCTGCGCGTGCTTCATAAAACAAGCATAACACCGTTTCACGTTCCTCCCCCGTTTAAAACATCTATCCTTCAGGATCGAAGCAATTCTTATCAGTTGTAATTTTTTCGCAGTGTAGCTAAGTTGTTCACACGTGTTTCTGCACACCATGACACAACAGCTATGCCGACACAACGGGTCGGCCACATTGCAAAGCAGCGGTTGATGAATGCAAATTGTGGCAGCGCCGCGTCAACGTGGACTCAAACATGGTGATCTAATGACGGTGCAGTCTGATCGACGCACAGGACCAAAATTTCGGAGGAAAATTGTGGCACTTTTGAAGTCTGTTCATCCGTAACAGTGAGTCCTGACGTAAATAAGGCGAACTAATACAACACAGAGAGGATGTACGGTGCGCACTTAAAAACTATCTTAACGTAACAAAACATAATGTAGAGAAATATGAAATCACTAATTTTTTGTTTATTTAAATCCCAACTGTATTACGGAAAAGGTCTGCTTATATATTTTTTTGTTTGTTCCAAACTAATTTGTTTGTAGCGGGGGATCTATCTAGTGATACAATTCAACCAGTCCGGTCTAAGTACTAAAAAAAATGAATCTGTTACACCACGGTCCAGTCTAAGACTGAACACACTTTAACATCCCATTAAAAACTTTCTTTTGTTATGGCCGAGACAATACTACATACAACAACCTTAGAACACCTCACGACCTCTGTGCTAAGAACGCTGTCCACGTTTCCTGGAAAGAGAGCGCGCTTAGCGATCCGGGATAGCGCCATGTTAAGATAAAGATCGAGTAACTAAATTCGGAAAGCAATTTCTGATAACGTTCGGCCCCAGTCCTAATGTTACGTAATCAGAGAGCGTGCCTTATTGATTTCTGCGTCGACGCGGGAATGGTCCGCGTGACGCGCGCTATATGTGTTCAGGATTATTTACAACGCACTACGGTTAACGCTATGCAACATAAAAGACCAGTTAACAACACAATGGAACTACTAAATGGAAACATCCGTCCAAGCTATAAACATTTCATCACACCGCAGATGAAGGTTGTTAACACGCGAGAGAACTACTGACACTCGCCCGCCGCCCGACGTCTGCGTCTGGCTCCCGTTTTCCGTGGAGTCTGGACCGCCGGACGCTGCACACCATAACCTCGTATGCGATTTAGGATTTGTCAACAAAATTTCGACTTAAAAAACCTTAATAGTGAACCCGCTAATAATGGTCCAACTGTATAAAAATAAATAATAACTGGTTATGTAACACCATAAAAGTAAACCATGAAAGTTAGAAAACTTGTCGACTTCACACTAAAGTTCTTAAGCTTTCACGGTCGGCTTCAGCATTGTTGAAATTGCTATGTTAGTACGTGGTCCGCAGTTGTTGCTGTTGATAAACGTTCCGCCCTCAACGTAAGAAGCCTTATCATCGGTGTGTCCAAGATTGCCACACGGTGTCCGCTAATTCACTCCAGAAGGGCCGAAAATATTGTCAACAGCAACAACTGTGAACCACGGCATGACATCTCTGCTAATAATAGCAATTTCAACAATTCACACGAAACCGCTGAATTTGGTGGCGTTAATTTCAGCTCTAAAAAAAAGTTTAGTCTGGGGAATGGGCGATAGATATCTTACTGCTTCAAGGCCCGGATATTCAAAAAACAGTTCCTGCTCTACATTTAGCCTTTCGAATGTTCCAATGTTGGTAGTGGTGCATTTCAAAAACAAGGAAATCAAAACAATTTGAATGCAAACTACTGCAACCGAGCCAGCTAGTAGCGCGCCCTACTACTAAAATCCACTTTCCTCACTCTTTGTATAGGGGTCTACGAAAATTAAACTACCAGCATTTAGAAAATTCCAGGTTTTCCCTTTCCGTCCTTTCAAGCTCATTATCACATCGGACATATCTGATCTGAGATAGGAGATGTTTCCGATCTGATAATGAGCTGAAAGGCTCGAAAGCGCCAATCGGAGAATTTTCTAAATACTGGTGTTCAGCATCTTAATTTCAGTTTGTGATAATCATTAACACATATTTTATTATTTACAAATATACGAAAATGCCGCTAAAGGTGTTTGAAACGCCAAATCGATCAACGGCATTTGATGTAGACGACAAATCGCCGGAAAGGCCATACGAAGCGTGAAGTACTTCAAAGTTAAACCTCCGCTCAACAGTCCCTGAAAGGACAAAGGCGTACCGCGCGGCTGTTGTGTGCAATGTGACGGTTGCAGAGCCAGTACAATGCGCCACCAGCCGCTAGTTGCGGTATTCACAGCCAGGAGGCGACGCTGTTATCTCAGCGTCCACTCAGTTTGCCTCACGACGCTGAGTGCTCGCTGTACGGAGCCTCCGCCGGGAATTGAAACCGGGACTACGCGCCCAGCAAGCGTCCGCGCTAGCCAGTGAAGTATTTACCAGGAGCATAAACTGAACTGTATACGAACAACTACTCTCCGATTCTCTTTTCAAAATATTCGAACAGTCCCGCGACCAATAGCACTATGATTGTGCCTTTTTGAAGCGTTTTTAGCAGTACCAAATTGGGAAAGGAATTGGTTAGGTCATTGTTTAAGAAGAGACTGCTTGCTTACAACTGCCATGGAGGGTGTCATAGAAGGAGAAAAAAGAAAAGGCGTAGAAGAATGAAGTTAATAGATAGCATTAAAATCATAGGGTGTTACGAAGAAAGAAAAAGACTGGCATGCGATAGGACAGCTTAAAGAGCTTGTACCAAGACCTGCCTTAGGGCAGAAAACCAAATAATAATTTAATAATGAACAGTATTGCGACGAGGAGCTCAATGATTACCACATTACAAGTTCCAACCCAATATACGACAAGATTGAAACTCATCGATACTGTCGCGTCTAGAAGTCCCGTGACCAGTAACAATAAGCACCATAATAAATTGATTTACCTCGGTCTTGTGGCTGCCTGATGATTCTTCTTAACACTTACGCGTTTCGGAACCTAAGGTTCCATCTTCAGAGTGTAAAAGTTTATAAATCGGTCTAAAAGACGTCGTTAACCAATAACCATAATAAAAATAAAATTCCATGAACACACATAATAAAAATAAAATTGCATCCGCACACGCGGGTCTTTGAGTGCGCACTCTATGATCGATCGCGACACACTGATGGTTCTGTAGTCGTATCGTCTTATCTACCTGCGAATCAATTTATTATATTATATAGTGGCTCGGATACCGTGAACATGGTTTTAAAGATAAGCACCAGTTAAGATGATTATACACGAGATTTCGATACTCTGCGACTTCACAGTCCCGCGACCAAAATCAGAAATATCATAACGTATTACTAATAAGACGCCATTGAACAAAAAGGGCGGTGTACTGTCGGTCATTGATAAAGAGTCACGGGCGCGCGAACGGAAGATGCAACTCGACCCCCTCTACCTACCTGGCAGCGCTGTCGCAAACGTGAAGAAGAACGACTGGAAAATCAATCACGTTACGTAACACACAGAAGGTGAATTCGGTTGTTGACTGCTGCTAATCCGTCTGTGTCTGTGTTGTCTCAGTAATAAAACATCTGTGAATGCGAACGCAGCTGAATGTGTTCAAGTGTTATCAACCCACAATCGACCTACCGACCACCATACTCTAAACACCTACGAGTGCAACATAACGTATCGACCACAATGTGGTGTGGAAATTATAGAGAACAAGACACGTTGGTTCTAGCAAAATCTCGTCTCCGTCTGCATTCTACCGGGCAGTTTTAGACACTCGGTTTTTCCGCAGGTATGGAATACGTTCCTGAACGGAGAGACAATAAAAAAAAAATCACAAAGTATTTAAATGTAAGAAGAAAACATAAAAGGCCGTGCGGAGTCCTGTGCCAACGCAAATCGCTTCCAAAGCGAGGCCGATCAATCTTCGGTTCAGGTTGAATCGACTTTGACAAGACAAGCTCCACCACACCAAACCTAATTGGGGGAGAATCTTGGTGACGCTTACCCGCACTGCTCTAATTGACTGCACTGTGCGCAATCGTTAACAGTGTGGGTCACATGGAAGTCGTAAGCTGCAAACCACTACTGTTCTTGCAAAAATAAGCGAACTAAGGACTGTTAATATGTTGACTATTCACCGGGCTGCTGTTGGTCTACTGCTGCCGCTTGAAACGGACCGTTTCGGCCCCACCACTGCAGCCCGTCATGTTTAGCGTTACGACTTGTGTAAAGCAAATGGTACACCGTTCGCCAGTCTCCACAGTACTGTAGCAAAAGATCAAGTTCGTGGTCCTAAGCAGGCCCGTTTAAATAAATTCATGGAGTTGATCACGTTGGCGGCCATGATTCTGGTTGGCTGATACTCAATTCAGCTGGCAACGTGCTAACTCCATAAACTTATTTAAACGGGTCTGCTTAGGACCATCAACTTAATCTTTTCTGACTGTAAGATTAAATACTGTGGAAATTGGTGAACAGCGTACCAGTTGCCTTTACAAGTCTTAACACTGAAGATGGGCTCCAATGGTGGGGCCGAAACGTCCGTTTCAAGCTGCAGAATTAGACCATAGAGTTGACGCCGGCCGTACCAGTTGCGTGTTGCGTGCTAAGGAATTCCGCACCGAAAGAACTAGAACATTTTCCTTTTAAAGAGAGAAAAGGCCATTCCCTGGACACGAATGTTATACTTATGTTGGCAAACCCTTTCAACTATGTTCCGGCTAACGGCTTAATTCTTAAATCACATTTTATCTGACGTTTTCTTTAATTACTTTGGAAATTTCTGGACGCAGACATTTTCTGTGGTGGGCGATCGAAGCCCTGGCCATCCTTCATTGCGTCAGTGGACTTTGGAATAGCGAAGCAACGACTCGGTAAAATAAAATTTACTCGAAACAACTGCCGAAGGGTCGCAAATATGCTAAAACACGTCCACTAAGCCAGTAACATGAGTAAGTAGATAGTGTAGTAGGTGCATTGAACTGCAAAGCGCACACACACGAGTTACACCGACTAGTTCAGGAAAGAGAAGTTGTTAATCTGTGAGCCAAGCGCGGTAACATGCTCACACGCGCGCGCAGCAGGGGAGCACACACACTCGCACACAGTGTTGACACATCCTGCGTTGTGTTGGGTCGTTCGCATTCGTCTCTCTCTCCACGCATCTGCACAGGCAGGACGTATTGTAATCACAAACTGATAACGCCCCCCGCCTTCCCTACACACAAACGTATCGCGCGTTATTAGTACTGTGTAGTTTCTCCTACAAACGTTGTTATTTGCAGGAAATCATTACGAATGATTTACAGGCAAATGTACAGACTTCATGTTCACACTTTATGTTAATAACCAGCCGTGTGTACAAATATCTTCCCTCACTCCTTCCTCCGAACGACAAAATCAAGCAAACGATCAAGTATGATGCACGGACAAGCCTTCTAAATCGAAACTCGTTGACCAAACCAATTTTCAAGATGCGTCGTCGTCTATAAACGGTAAACGGCATAATTATATCGTATTCGCGATTTTTTATGGACGTTCACAGGTATCGGATCTTCCACTACTACAATCTGATTAAATAAAATATTTTTAGCGATTCAGCGCACAAAAACAGGTTAGGAAACTTAACCCGCAAGGACAATTTTAAAAACACGAGTGCCCTAGAAGCTGGAAGTACTATATCGCCAAACACTGAATATGCGACAAGGAATTATGTAGTGCTCGAAATTACAATGGGGATCCTCTTTACTGATATATTATAAAACCACGAAGCAGCCACGAGATTGCAAATAACTCATGATGTACAGAGTTTGATCATGATGTAACATTATAAAAAATTTCAGGGCATCGTTCACTTCTCCTTTCTGTGACGCAAAAGAGGAAACGGGAGACGTCGATCGGATTATGTCCACTTATCCAACACTTTCAACAAAATCGTCGTCCCAAGTCATTTCGCCGACAGCCGGCGTGTAGCGGTAATGCGTACCAGGTTTAACGAACCGCGGGCCCGCACTGTAAATAACTTCAATTCTTGGCACCGCTGCTGACTAGATCTCCACACTCGTCGCGTTACGCAATCGCTACTACAGGCGCAGTTGACATAGTGAATTGACAATGGCCGATACCTGTGATGGACCATTAATTGCTCAATTATTTAACAGCTGTCTACCTTTGGTTCTGTCAATCGATACCCCCTCCGTTAGACTTATTACACAAAAAAACTAGTCGTTAAGAACCAACATCTTTTACAAACAAGCCTTTATTAACAACAGCTGCAAACTTCAAACAATATTTACATTGTTTATAATGAAACCAATGGTATCTGCTCTACTGTTCTGGGGATTAATTCAGCTTGTTCAGAATTGCTTGGAAGTTACAATTTTATAACTGAATTCCCTGATAAGGTGGGCCCCAAACCCGCGACATTCCTATTTAAAAGAAACGGGTCCAAATTGATTTTTAGTATTATTATTTTTAGATAATTATAAATGATTCCCATAGGCACGTTCTTGTGATAAGACATGGTGGCCAGCACATGTTTAAGAACAAAATCTTAATGTTACCTGCATTAATACATTAACTATGTGGTGGTGCTGTTGTTAAACATCTCATTAAATAAATTCGAATTAAAATTATCCGTCAAGAATATTAGATTCTCTTAACCATTTACTACACACCACTGTAAAGTCTGGGCGTACTTTACACAGTTGAGTTTCTAACTTTCCAAGTTTACTGATGTTCTACAATGTTTGATAAACCCTTACATAACGCGTCGTTTGCTTGTAATCTTTCTAACATTCGACTCATTTTCCTTTGCCTTCTCCACAAACACCATCAAACTTCTCTTTTCATTTATAGCAAAAGCGTATCTACTAGTTTCGTCCCTTCGTTTTGGTACCTCGACATTGCGAAATAATTTTACAAGTAACAATAATACACAAAAACAGGAAAGGCGAAAAGAATTATACGCCACCGCCTGCCGAATAAACAACAAAGAAAGAACAAAATAAAAAACCTTGATACAAACACGATATATTATGACGGGAGAAAGGAGTGCGTGGGGGGGATGAGATCACTCACACCACGGTCGCGGCGCATGTGTCTGTGTGAGTGAGTGAGTGTGATTTAAAATTTCTCTTTCTGTATGAGGTAAGAGACTTGATGACCGTGGATCATTGAACTAGTCTTCTATATTCCCAAGGTCGTCGTGACCGGCTCGCGTCTCACAAGAATGCACACTACAAACCATTGCACCTCGCTGCTCGCTTCACGGCCAACTCAATTTCATTACTATTAGACGGAGAACGGCTCGCCGATGGAAAAACGTTTCTCCTTCTTCTTCTTTCTCTTCCACACTCAACTCGAAGCTCCACCTACTCAACACAACAACAACGTTGAGAAAAACGTCAACGTTTAATGTTTTAAATACCCGTTTCACTTACATAAGAATCGAAACCGCGGTTTGGTTTATTATTTTGATTCCAACACGTTTCGCAAGATGTGGTCAATTTAATTGCACTTAAAACGTGTAGTCGTACAAAAAAAAAATTGAAAAAAAGAATGAAAATATTGCGGAAATATGATACCGTATATAAATCGTTTTGGGCGAAAAAAAAGGTATAAAAGCAGGAATAACTCCCCCTTCTCGTATATTCCAGAATGCCAGTTTTCGCTGCACTGTACGAAACGAAACAATTAACAAGCCATTGTTAACACCCAACAATTATCAACTGACATTTTACACAGCGTTTAACACTCCGTACACGGCGTTTCCCAAATTTCTTGTGTACGCTACCTTCTTTTCTTATAATAGCGTGGATTGTATGATATAACGTACGTACGGTAATTTGGAACGTTGCAACGGAAATCGAATTTAACCTAGTCTAATGGGCAAATTAAAACTATATTAAAGAAAATACGAGCCAGAGAGGAAAGCGTATGTTTCGTATAGTCATAGATATTGAAACTAACCCATGTACCCAGGACACTAAAGGACTGCCACAACTTAGTAGACCTTTTAACTTTGTACCTCGACGTACCTTTGTTTCTAAAAATACTGTCGATTGTCCCACAGATCGTCTGGAACTTGACATCAGCATCATAATCCTAATAATAGCCAACATACTGTATTATTAGCGGGGGTCCTACACTCTATGCCGCATCCCGCATTTCGATCGCCATTTCTCCCTATACTTCCCGTCATCATCTTTAATAGCTTGATCTCTTATGCTTTCCTAATTCCTGCTCACCGTGTTGTCAGTCTTCCTATTCTTCTCCTGTGTTGTGGTGTGAAAGTCGATGCTTTCTTTGGCCATCGCTTCTCCTCTATCCTCATTACATGACCATAGCATAGCAACTGTCTGGATTCTATTCTTTCTGCTGTTGTAAATATGCGCCCTGTTTTCCTTCTTATATTTCCGTTTCTAACATGTTGCATTCTAGAAATATTACGCGGTCTTCTTAAGAAGCCCATTTCCACCGTTTCTATCAGCTTTTTCTCTTTTATGTGAAAAGTTGCCAGCATTCGCAGCCATAAATTAAAATGGGCTCCACAATAGTTTTGTAGATTTATTTAGTTTGAAGTTTCATTTTGTTCGCCCAAAGTAACGGGTTTAGCAAACGAATAGCCTTTTTTGCCTGTTGTATCCTATTTTTGATGTCATTTTTTGTTGTTTCATCTTCTGAATTAATGCTTCCCAAACATAACATAATAGCCAATATCACTTTCTAAATAATTAAAATGGTTCACCTGTTCTAGAATTCCATGATTTATCATTATTTTGTCCTTACTGGTTCCGAGCACCTTTATGTTTATAGTGGAGATTTCCACAGTGTACTGTTTGCAAATCTGATTAACGTCAAAAATAGTACATAACGACTGAACGCAAGGCAGAACAAGGAACAGAACTAAAACGATACGCGACAGGCCTTGTTGAAATTTAATGGAACGACCGAGTAGTAGAACTGAGATGCTGGAAAAATCAGAAAAAATGAAGAGGTGGAGAGGAGGAAGAAGAAGAAGAAGTTTCTAAACACAAACCGCGTTAACGACAAGTAATCATAACACCAGCATCATGTCACGCTTATAAAGTCCCTAATCAATACACGAGACATAATCGTTGAAACTCACGGTGCACATGATGCGTCGAAACAGCTGCGACTACGGCGTCATGTAGTTATGCATGTGGGAATACATTACACATGCAGAATGCATCATGGAGCCGTCCTTCAGACATACAACGCTAGCCAAATGACAACGCAGAAGTTCACACACAACTGCGCCCAGTCAGTCGGGAAACGTCATACGATCGATAACATACTGGTTACCCATTTGTATATTATATACATTTTAAGGGCGGCGTGAGGACTTAATCGGTTTACTCTGAATGGAGTTCGCACGCGTTCGACGACGGTTCACCGTGGTTTCGATTAACCGCAATTTTCCGACTCTCGATTACTCGCGCTACTATAAATGGTGTGCGATGCGATGCCTTCGTGGATAAATCGAAAACAAACGTTGGAGAGCATTTTTTTAAGGTATCATTACACTAGTGTTGAATATGACAACGCCAAATGCCGGAGATCCAGATCCAGACAGACCAAGGAAAGCTGGAGAGAGGTGACGAGACAGGTATACGACGATTTACATAAAACTAACCAAAAATAGAGATCTACAGTGGAAAAACTACCCGGATAGAGATAGATATGAACTTTATCCGAGTGGATCCGATAGTGTAAGAGATTATCTTAATAACACGTATTTATACGAACACTTGTACACTAAAGCCAGCTGCTTCTCCATTACGTCCGATCACCATTATTAATACCAGTTCACATACACCATTTCCTCGCCCTCTTCGACCTCATTTTCTACTTCAAAACACCAAGCGGCTCATAAGCCAACTTCGGAAAGCGGGTATTGTCCATTCTTTCTAGATGTTGTTTCCAGCACTTTCTACAATTCTGAACGAGTTCATTTAGGAAAACTATATCAAGTACTCGTCTAATATTCTTATATGATAGAGTCGCGTATATCCCCCCCTTTACCCATCTCAGTATCTCATTTCTGCAGCCTGTAATTTGCACCAGTCCAGTTCGCATCCATACAGCAGTGCTGCTACACTGTCTTCATTGTCTTATAGAATTTGATACACGTCTCTCATACTAGCTTTCCGTTTTTAATGTCCTTCTTCTCAGTATTCCACACATTTTGGAACCGGGCTAGTTCATTGCTAAGGTCATCACCACCTCTATAAGAAAGACTACAACTAACGAATGATGAATTAGAATGTAATTGAATGTAGAGATTTGTTCTATGGAGCTGGTCATTTGACATAATTTTAGGTTCATTTAACGTATTTTTTCGTCAAAACACCTAAAAATAAAAACCATTATTTCCGATCAATCATAAGTCCCCACAATTACAGCAATTGTATATAGTCCATACATATTACCGTACGCCTATCCGCGTGGGACGCAAAGAAAGCACGGCAAAATCCCACAGTCGGTTTCTCTCGTTTAAATCATTACAAAATTCCGAAAGCGGCAATAATAAAATACGTACACAAGACGAAAGTAAGAAGTATATATAAGACCACGCCTTTGCTCTTGGGACTACATTCCACACGAGTCAACCACCAACAACTACACACGCGAACGCGCGCGCGCGCAGTTACCCTCCCCGAATACCTGTTACACACCAGACGCGTCCACCACCAAATCGCCAAACGGTAACGAGTTCCGAAGCTTTTCGTTTAGCTTTCGTCACAACCGATCGGATCGTTAAGCCTGACAAAATATACCGACAGACTTGCAGAGCGTGCGAAGAATAAGTACGTTTGCAGAGCGTGGTAGAAAACGTATTTGTGCCCCGAGTTATGGCGCGCGTGTGGTATGTATGCGGCGTCCTTGCAAAACGTAAGGGCAATCCACCGGTCTGCGGCACGTAGGAAGGCTCGAGGTCACAATAACATCGCCACATGTCGTCGGCGATTAACTATGCTAATTCCCAGCGGCTCACACGTTCAAGCCGAACGGAATTCCAGAGGGATGAGTCTTGCGTCTCCATTACTCTACATCCTCTCCGAACCAGGCCCAGGACAATGAAAGCATACAATTAAGAATTCCCTTTTACAAGATGGAAATTTTTTTTAAATCGGTCCTTTGTTTTTCACGCCCGCTAAAATCTTCGCTTTTGGTTTCGGTTTACAAGGCGCTCTATGCCTTCGTCAATCCTCGTTTCTCATCCTCATGATTCGGCTACTTGGGGTAATAAGCTCTTCTTCAACTGCTTAGTTCAATTCACCACTAACTTTGGCAAGACCACCGAAACTATTCAACTTACCCTATCTTCGGCATGGCCACCTAATTATTCTATTCATTTATATATTCAATTCAGTTAGAACTTATTCTAGACCCGCCAGCTACAGGGTTATTATCACAAAGTACCGCGAATAGTTGAAAATTGTAACTACAGATTGGTTTAATTCCAGACACCAGACCCAACTTCGTACGATGCACGGTTATATAATACTTGATATACACTTAAATACAAGGTAAGGAAACAAGTTCGAACAACTCGGCTACCCAAAACGTTTGTTTCAAGAGATTGCCTTAATGGAGGGTGGCTCAGACGAACCTCGGATGCTAAACGGGTTTAAACGATAGAACTGGCTCCCTGGCATGTGTCTGCATGTTTAGTGCTAATTCATTATCCAATGATACGCTTATAATTAAGGGCAGAAAACAATATGTACATAAGGAGCCCCCACAATAAAGTCAGACGATTTTGAAAGGGTATCCAGAACCGAAGAGAATTTTCTGTTTTACTACAATTATTAACATTGTATCTGGACTGTCATAAAACTTTGTATCACACCAAAACATCTTCAATCTTTCATAACAAATTTTCACAACAAAATTCACAACATTTGCAGCTTCTTTCAAAGAAGCTGCAACGGTTTGGCAACTTCTTACACTCCAGAAACTGCTTCCGGTGGGGACTTCACCTACTCACATATTTGTGTGGAGTACTTTTCACACATACGATTAGTTTATCATATATACAGTAGCTTTGAGGGAAATCAAAGATTGGCGAGAGTACACAACGCAAATTTTTGTAAGCTTGTACGCGTAGTAGATATTACGGCAACATAGAACAAGAGATTCCCAAAAACCGCTCAGCGTTCTCACAAGCAGATTTGAGAGCCGCCTAAATCCGAAAATTCTAATAATGGCTGCTTCAAAGGCGGGAAGCAAAAGTATGGGTTCATTTTTGAATCTTGAACAGTAGGGCATACCGAGAGGAGACCCCACCATCCAAGACAGACGCCACAAATTCCTGACTTATTTTATCGATTTAATTTTTCAACTGGATCCTTCGGATGTTTTCACTCCTCAATTCAAAAACCAAGAACAATAGTACTTTTATCGGTACCATTATTATACAACGCAGTAGTAGTAAAGCAAAACAAGCTCTGCCGTGCACCCCCCGCCCCCCCCTAAAAGACCAACCTTCTAAGGACGGCAGTTTGAAGTGTGAAAATCGATTTGTGTTATCATTATCTGTACACTGCATGTCAGCGAAAACGTACTGGAGTACCCATCTGTTTACGAGCGGAACAAAACAAAAACCAGACGCTCCCACCCGCGCGCACAGCCACCCGCTTATACCTGCTGCTACACACACAAAAGAAGCACAACACACCCAGAGAGCCTGTATACTGTAGTAGTACAATGGACTTCTGAACACTGCGTTTTGTGCTGTTAAAAGTTATCTCGTATTGACGGCGCGACCTAAGTTCCTAGGAATTCGTTACCCACTCGAATGCAAAAAAAGTACCTGCCGCTAATGGCCTCTTCAAGTTTGACAGAAACACACACACACACACACACACACCACCGGCCGCCGTTGTTAAAGCAAAGCGGACAAAATTGTTGCAGCTTTCTTATCGATTTCCAGCTGTACAGTGTAGTGTAGTGTAGTATTCACATTTGCTGTTTGTCACAAGTGTACACGGCACAAAACAATGGCACCCGATTATTGTTCTACAGCGTTTTGTATACGGCGCCGTAAATAACCTATTAGCAACGACAACCGAGACGTTTCCAGTATACTACTACCAGTGACTTCGCAAGAAGTAAACACCGGGTGGCTACACACACTCTTCTCTACTCGCCACCGAAAAGTCCAACCGTAAACATCGACAGACATAATCCTAATCCATAGGGCATGATTATTATCGGAGTTGCATAGTAAATAAAAATCGCGGGCACTGTTAATCTGCCACGATGATCAAGACTACCTTTTGTCAGATAACACCGTATCTATCGATGACTGCCCCCCCCCCCAATAAGAGATATCTTTACACTTATAGTCGTCTGCTCTCCAACGCCTTATCTCTCTTCCTTGCGATAATTAGCTCCTGTTATAATATAGTCTGTCAAAATTAATTTCCTATTATTTATTTGTTCGATTATAATCCCGCCCCCGTCAATCTCTGCAATTACGCACATCCTAACTTAATCACCAATTCCTCTCGAGAAAATAACACTCACCCAAATTCAATGTAATCATAAGATACCCAAAGAGAGTAGTCTCTTCAAATCAGACATTGTTCCTTTAGTAACACATGCCGTACTAACAAGGGCATGTTTACAGGAGGGAACGAACGGGACCAGCCCCCCCCCCCCAAATAGGGTCAATTTTGTTACAAAATCTCTTAATTTGTAGGCTGTTTTAATCTGATCGCGAAAACATGTAATTTTTATTCGTGGTGATCGCGAAAAAAGTCGCGTTTGAGTTAAGGGCTGATTCTTATTGTACTACTCTCAGTTATTTTTCGAAAAGCGAGTGAGAGTGCGCGTGTGGCTGGGTGCGTGTATGTAGAATATTTTCTATGGCGAACGATAACTGCCGCAAATTCAAACAGAATCAAATAATTTTTTGCACATACCCGAATTGTAGAGGACTCGAGAGCTATTGATTTTGGTGAAGATCGGTTTAGGGGGGGAGGGGGTTAGTTTACCTGGAACGTTTTACGTTTTAACAAGAGTAAAGTAATTTTGATTAATAAAGCATCCTGAAAAGGTCATAATAATAATCCACTGTAGAAAGGTAGATGAAATATCTATAAACGACAACGGTAGTCGAAGGGGGAGGGGGTAATTTTCTAATGAAAATCTTGCAAAAGATGTTTCAATAACGCGTATTTTTACTGTTTTATTACAGTTTACTTTAATGGGACTGATTTCATCCACTTAGTAATGTCTATTAGTCTTGTTTTTTCTTTTGATTGAAGCTGATCCGACCCCGGACCCCCCTCCAAAGCCAAATTCTAGATACGCCACCGAGTACTAACTGTGGCAACCTTACCATCGTGACGGGTGACAGGTGCACACGCCACTGTCCTGCCAATATTGGGAAGTGGGAAGAACTTGCCAAATAAGGGGCTGAGAATTCAAGCAGCCCTATGATACATCCAGACAGTCGTACGCCTGCGTGATCAAAACTTTCAATGACAGGCAACACCTATTTGGTTGAAAACAACGTTTTACCTTCACTGCTGATGGCAAAACAATATTTTTGCGTTAACCATATTAGTCATGTGAATGGGTGAAATGAGCGGCGCATGAACAATAGCAATAAAAGCGTGGCTGCTCTCAAACCGCAAATGTTTGTTTTAAATGGCTTGTTCATTCATACGGCTTGGGCATAACCAAGACAGACATAGGAATTTCATTTTGTCCGTCTGTCAAACGTGTTCTGTACGCCTCGGCTTCGGCATAACCAAGACAGACATAGGAATTTCATTTTTGTCCGTCTGTCAAACGTGCTCTGTACGCCTCGGCTTGGGCATAACCAAGAAAGACATAGGAATTTCATTTTTGTCCGTCTCTCAAACTGCTCTGTACGCCTTTTGTAAATTTAAGATACTGGCTCCTTTCTGACCCGCAATTTAGTAGTTACAGTCTCGGCTGGCTTGATTAAATCTTCAGTCCCCCCCCTCCCACAAAGGACATTGTCCCAAGCACTTTCCACAGGACGAGTCGACGTGGTGACTGGAACACTAGACCGCACATGTTTTTGGTGTGTCGCGTCGTCTGAGAGACGGGGGGGGGGGCGATACTGAAGATGACTGCCGGAGTTGCAGTCGAAACGTCTGGGTTTGTAAGAAGGACTACTACAGCGTTATATCCCAGAAGACAATCTTACTGAAGGTCATATGTGGTGACTTGGGATCTCTGTAATTGTGTCTCTCTTGTAAGGTCGTAACAAACGCCGCACCGACTGCTCCAAACCACGTCCTACTTTACTTTCACTTGGTAAATCGTCTTCGGTGTTCCGAAACTATATTTCTCAGGAAATATGGGGACGGACAATACAGCCCACATCTTTTTGTCGTAGCTTCATGGCCACTTGGCTGAGTGTCCCGTGTCCGTGCTTTCGTAACTCCTGGAAGATAAATCATCTTATCCACTAAGGACTACTAAGAGCAGCTAGACTGCGCGCGCTCTAGAGTCTCACCTTTACTCCTTCAAAAAATATCAATCAACATTATCCACGTGCTGCACGATGAGCAGCACCTAATTCTTACAACACTACCCTCCACAAATCACGCTGTTCTACTGTGACGGCAATTTCATCACTTGCCACAAACTCACAAAAAGAGAGCAACAAACGAAATAATTCACTTTCCAGACGGAATGTGCGACTGGGTAACATTAAGAATCTCTCTACATAGACGAGTCAATATGATTTAGTTGCTTCACAGATCGATTACATTGTATATCCTTAAGACACGATGTCCTCGCGGCCCATCCTACAGTAAAACTTTTATCTTATCGCGACAAATTCAATTACAAGTCTTGTCACGATATCGGTTTGGCATTACGGTAGCTAAACAAATACACGCTGCCTCTCTCTCTCTCTCTCTCTCTCTCTCTCTCTCTCTCTCTCTCTCTCTCTCTCTCTTATCGTATCCCGCGGAAACTCGGCGCACAAGGGCGGCAGCATGATCCAACTCGCGTACCGTAAAAATGGCAATAAATAGCAATTTCCTAATCAAACTGAACATCGTTCAAATTATCTTCAAATGAAGAATACAAATACAAAGTTGTGCCTCTTCAGACTTTATCAGTGCACTGGATAATAGAACAAAATCAAAGTTTAAAACCTTTACTACAAGCAACATCAACAGCGACAGGAACACGCAACGATTGTGTACGACCGATCGATAGATCGATCCAGACGTCAAACACAGGTGGAAATCACCAGACCGAAACGAATCGATTTAAGAACAAAACCAGTGCTGGTGACACACAGCTGTTTGCATGGAATCAGCGTTCGAGACAACAAAACTCAACAGTATTCGGTTCACTGTAAGCACAACAAATTTCGACCTGCTAACACCAAACCCTCCATTAAAACGTGTACAGTAGTTTGTACATAGTAGTAATGTACAGCAACAACATTATCTTATGGTAGGAGCACGTATTAAGTTCACCCAGCAGAAGGTTTAAATGGCTTTGAAGTCGGTTCTGTTTTTCGCCATGTCGTTTTCATCACCAAAATCAAAAAGAGTACAGTGCTTGTCACAACTCCATCCCAACGAGAATCAACAGATCCTTTATTGGACAACTGCGGGCTGGCTGGAGACTATTAAGGCTTGGTTGGGGTAAAATCATCGTGGAAATGGAAGAAACCAACTTGGAAAAATGCCCGTACCTGGATAAGAGTTGCTGTAGATTAAGAATCGAAAATTTTATAATCTCGCGCACGCGCGAGAATTGAGATATCTTTATAGTCGTGCTATTTTGATTCTGATATATCGGTTCACGAATTCCATTGTGTAAACAAATCTGTCCTTACGATTAGGCGTTTCCTTTACGTTGCTTATAAAAACTGTGTCGTCTGTACTGTTATGTTTGGTCGAAAACAACGTTTAAAAAACCTGTAGACACCAATGTATCATACAACTTTCTTCTGGTTTTCTGCGTGTCTCAGACTTGGAGCTGTCAGCAATTCTGGTTTTCTACATGTACATACAATGAAAGGTCTCAGACTTGGAGCTGTCAGCAATTCTGGTTTCCTACATAGCAATTCTGGTTTCCTAGTTTTCTACATGTACATACAGTGAAAGGTCTTAAGTCTTGGAGCTGTCAGCAATTCTGGGTTTCTACATGTACATGCAGTGAAAGGTCTCAGTCTTGGAGCTGTCAGCAATTCTGGGTTTCTACATGTACATGCAGTGAAAGGTCTCTGTCTTGGAGCTGTCAGCAATTCTGGTTTTCTACATGTACATACAGTGAAAGGTCTGTCTTGGAGCTGTCAGCAAGATACGTGATAAGACCAATCTTATTAAAAAAAATTTCGTTTTTAACAATGATTTCGTTAAAAAGTAGCAAAAAAAACGCCTAGTTCTTGATACACGTTTTAAAAATACTTCTGTTAATACAAAATACAAGTTTGTCTAGTTCTTACATGGTTTTAGCTGAATACTGTCAACTCCATTTGATTTTTATATTTCACTGGCTTCTGAGGATTATTGATGCTTAGACAAAACACGCAACGCCGGATTATCTTAAAAATTTTGCTTATTAGCTAAACTCTGTTTAGCCTAGATGACGTTCTCTATCCATGGCAGTAAGGTAACATGTTCCTCCACGGTTCAATCACGCTAGAAGGGATAACCGTCTCCACTGGCTACGGGGAACCAGTTCCAGAAATCGGTGCGCAATAAGCGAACCCGCGGTTTTAGAGAAAAGCACAGTCGACCAACGTTTACCTCACCGTACACAAAAAAGACGTTAACGCGCATGTGTAGTTGTTAGTTAATTGGTCCCTATAAATGCACACACGAAACGAGTGTCGATTTACGCATATCCGCCGTCACAACTGCAGCAGCACCGGGGTCAGTCAGGTGGTTACAAAGGAAACCGGACACTGCTGCCGTTGGTACCATCTGTTGTGTAGTTGTTGGCCTTTTGTCACACACACAAAATGTTGGCGGCGGCGCTAGGCTTCGTTGTACCATATGATGGGCTCGGTTCACTTTGTTTTTTTTTTTTCTTTGGGTTTTTATTTTTTTGTTACAACTCCGAACTCCGTGCCTGCAGGGTCTTCCGGCCAGCTGCTGCCGTTCATATTCCACACACACACACACACACACAACCTCCTTTGTGTTCACGGCCTTCTCTATCAGCTTTGTTTCACAAACACTGCAGATAGTAGTCTTTTTCCTGTCCTACTCTATTAACGGGATAATTCTTTTTGTGACAAGATCTTATTCGTGTTTTCACTCTCAAAACAGACGAGAGACTGATAACAATAATATACACGCTTGTACTGTAAACAGGGAAAGTTGTCAACCGACTTGCGCACGCGTAATCCGATGGAAAACACAACTTGTACGTGTCTTTCTAAAACGATTCTACTTGTATTCATATTTCTTTTTCTTATGTCCGAGGAATCTACGCGGACCGAACTCAAGGCGACTTCCCGTCTGTCATACACACGCGATTTGGGTTCCTTCCTGTCGACCCCCCCCTCGATCACAACTACTCAGCTGATGGGTAGGTAGGTGGGTTCCTTCCTGTCGACCCCTTCCCTCGATCGCCTACTCAGCTGATTGCGTTAGGTAGGTTCCTTCCCTAACGTCGACCCCTCTTCCTTTGACCTATACACGCAGAACGTTGGTACGATTTATATATAACTTGTGAACCCCCGTTACGCAGAAACACCTACACCACTCGAGGGATCCATCCTAACTAGGCTACTATATTGTAAATAGCGATTACCGGAGTGAGGGCGTATCTGTTCCCCCCTTAAAAACTCAGTTTCTTCACTCTTAAACGTTAGTCCGAATCCGAGACGCTGCAACTAAATTTAAATTAAATTTCGTACTATTTTCAAATTCACAATCAGAATTATTACTGTTGCACACCACTATATAAAAATTATTCCGATTAGCACTTTCAAGCTACACAGCTCATCGTCAGATCGGCATTAAAAAGAGGAAGTGCCCTCTATTATTACTTCCTCTTGTTAATGCCAATCTGACGATGAGCTGTGAAGCTTGAAAGCGCTAATCGGAATAATTTGTCTATAGTGGTGTGCAACAGTAATAATTCTGATTGTGATTATAACCACTAACACAAATTGCTTCATTAAATATTTTCAAATTGATCGTCCAAAAAATAAAAAGGGCAGGGTGGCTGTTCTACCGCCGTGGGGGATGGTACACACCGGGGGGCAGAACGTGCAAGTACGCATTATTCAATACATTACAGCCGCGCTCCAATCGCAGTAATGTATGCAAATTAACAAACAATGCCAGTCCCGACCGACGGCAACAAAGCTATACAGGACGACAGTTAGTCTCAGAATGTCGGACAGCACTAGCGTGTTTCACGGCACAAGATAATAATTTGATTACGAGACTACAGAGTATAAAATTTTATAGAGGACTTAGAGAACAACTGGAACGAGGCTTGGTTGCTAATCTACAGGTTCTGAGCTCGCGTCTCGGACAACGCCATAAAATGAAGGGGTTATTTTAACCCCTTAAAACCAAGATGGACTGTCTGTGGAAGGTGAGTGATATTTTTATCTTGGGAATCCAAGCAGTAAGTCTCCTAAGCCACTTCTTTGATACAAAAATACGGACGATACCGGTGTAAAGGTAAACTGAAAAAATTTTGGCAAAATTGTTACGTAATTAATGCTTGATGCCTTTACTTGGTGAAAATCCATTGTAAATTATATTAAAAAAAAATAAAAATAAGACTATTTTATTTTTTTTATTTTTTTTTTAATAAAATTGTTACGTATTACACACAGATTGAAGTCATTCATTCTACGGGATTAATAGTTTTACACTCCTTCGAACAATGTGCGAGCATAACGCACCCCGTACGTCAAATACGACGTCTTGTAAGTCTATGATGAAAAGAGACGGGGTGGCGACGTTGCCCACGTTTCCTAGTCCAGCACCTCTGGCCCTTTTCTCCTATCCTCATTTAACTACCTTACCCTTATTAAAATGATGAATGCCATATTCGGGACGAGGCCTTTCAGTGTTTCCACCATTTTCAAGTCCTAAACCACGACAAAAAAAAAATGTAAATCGCGGTTTGTCGTGGTTTAGGACTAGAAAATGGTGGAAACGCTGAAAGGCCTCGTCCAGAACATGATATTTAGCAGTTTAGTAAATAAGCACCACGAAATTGGAGTTACAGAGACTGCTAATTCAATTTAACAAGAAGATTAATAATCATTAAAATGAGATTAGTCTTATTTTACGTTAGAATGAGAATCTCGACGTAAAAAAAATAATCTAGCGTTTACCACAGAAAACCTCGACATAATATCAACAAAAACTGAGCAGTAAATAAAAATGGTACAATAAAACGCCATAAAATATAAGAAATTAAAGGCCAGGTGATGTAGCCTATAGAGGACGAATAGAGATAACCAATATCTGCACATTGTAGGCATCTACTACCTGTCCTCTCAGGAATTCCTCTAAAAACTTTAATAAGACGTTTCCTAAAGCCGGGGGACTAATGACGGCTTACTTAAAAACATGCGGCGACCGGCTGTGGCGGTGGTTTGTTACACCGAAATTAAAAGAAAAGCGTAAAACCCCTCTTAACTCTGTTGACGGTTAGTTAAAAATAAAAATAACAGTCGCTTGTTGCTGGCCAGAGGGCCCCAACCACCACTGGCATGCAGGTAGATTATTTAAAACCCACCGCTGCCGAAATGTAGGTTATACAGTGAATGGCAGGTAGAAACCTTTTGTCGATTGAAGTTGTCCCGGCGAACGTTGATTTAAAAATATTAGTTGTGGTTGCAAATCCACTTGTTAAAACATTACGCTGAAAATAATTCCAGTGATACTATATTATGCTACTACAGTGTAATTCCTGTAATAATAGTGTAATATCAACATTATAAGACAGGTTTTGTGCCTGCGCGTTAACTGGGCTACTGAAGTTCATATCATTATTACCGGTTGCTGGATCCTTTTGAATGTTTTCAGATAAGGAATGTCATAATGTGTTAAGATCGCCTGTTTTTACGGCCTTTCTTTCCTAAACTGTAAATTAGACACATCTCTCCAACTGAATCAGAGCTTTAGAACTTTTATTAACGTTTCGAAGCACAAGGACCGCGTCACGAAAATGCGCAATTCGTGCTTGGTTTTAAAACCTGTTGTATAAAAAATATGGACCACATGAACGAAGACGTGAAGTCATTCGCGTTTGAAGCGATTTATTTTATTTATTGGTTGAAGGGTGAATTCAGCCTCCTTAGTTAGAAGCTTGTATAAGCTGTCGATCAAAATCTAGCAAAGTTAATGGTCATTTCTATCAAGGGTACAACAACTGCTCACATTTTATGCAGCTTCACGATAGGCCGACTCATTTCTATGAAATGATCTACCCACTGAAAACGTTTTCCTGATTATGCCGATTCTAATCTTTCCGAAACTGATAAAAAATTTCATTGCTTACATTTAGCAATTAGTATAATTTTTTTAATTCATTATTTATACTGAAATTACCTACTGAAATTACCTCAAGATATTTTATTTTCCTAACTAGGAACATGTTTCGGGACACATAGTGTTCCCATCCTCAGCCTTCCTAATTTTGAATCTTGTGAAGTACTTGTGTGTTGGTTGGTTGTTGTTGTGGTTTCCTCTTGGCCTTTGGCACTTTAAATAATTGGTATTATTGTGTGTGATTGTGATGTGTATATATTAGCATTTTGTGTATTTTCCATGTTGAGTGCTTTGAAAATTGTGTCATGTTTTGTATTGATTTGTATGTGTTTAGGCATTAGTTTGTTTTGTGTTTGATATTGTAAATTTTCCCAATTGTCCATTATGGTGCCTTTGTGTGGTATGTGTTTTTATTAGTCATGTTGGTTATGTCTGGGAATTCATGTCCAGTGATTATTGCACGTGTGGCCAAATTAATTTATATATTTCTAAATATATAAATATTTAGAACTCTAAGTATCCTTACAAATATCACACACAATAATACCAATTATTTAAAGTGCCAAATGCCAAGAGGAACCATAACAACAACCAACCAACACACAAGTACTTCACAAGATTCAATATTAGGAAGGCTGAGGATGGCAACACTATGTGTCCCGAAACATGTTCCTAGCTAGGAAAATAAAATATCTTGAGGTAATTTCAGTATAAATAATGAATATATTATATAAATCAAGAAACGGACTGTAGCAAAAAGTTTGGGAATTCATGTCCAGTGTTTATTGCATGTGTGGCCAAATTAATTTATATATTTCTAAATATATAGATATTTAGAACTTTAAGTGTCCTTACAAATATCACACACAATAATACCAATTATTTAAAGTGCCAAAGGCCAAGAGGAAACCATAACAACCAACCAACACACAAGTACTTCACAAGATTCAAAAGTAGGAAGGAACATGCTCCTAGTTAGGAAAATAAAATATCTTGAGGTAATTTCAGTATAAATAATGAATATATTATATAAATCAAGAAACGCACTGTAGCAAAAAGTTAGAATTTTATATATATATATATATATATATATATATATATATATATATATATATATATATAACTGTCATGATGCCTCTGCACAATTTAATTTAACTAATGGCAAATCAGACCTTCGGTTCCTCGCCTCGCTTTCTATCAAAACATTCCAATACTTTTTGTCATTTCCTGCCTTACCACTACTACCCAGTATTCATGGCGCCACGCGTTCTGGAGGTTTCACGTTCCCAAAAACCAAGTCACCCAACCCGACATCCTCTCACAACTAGACTAACCGCTGAACAATATTTTCCCGGACTGTACTTAAACTAACACTATTACCAGTTCCCAAAACTATATACCTTTCGCCCTCCTCTGTTCTCATTTATCACTTTCTAAATTGTAGTCAGATTCCATTGGCGATCATACGACATAACCACTATCATAAAACGGATAACGGTACGTCAAAATTGCAGAACAGTCGAAAGTGAACAACGGCGAGACACGGTCAACATATTCTGGTTCCCGGCGTGATACTGCCACCCGCCGGCCGGGGCTATAAAGGATTAATGCACCACTTCCCCATCGAACCACACGCACTGTCCGCCGCAACCGACAATCGGATTTTAAGGCAACGAAGTACCCAGAAAGTACGGAATTACTACTTACCAAATACAATACACAGGTGGTGTTGACAGAATATCAAATATAATGTAGTCCTCGATAACCAATGTTTATGATAACGTCCGTTTTTCACGGGCGTGGTCTGGAGAGCTGCAGAACTTCCCGCCTCGAAATACGGCCAACGATTTTAAAATAAAAAGAATTTACGAATTTGCTTACAGTAAGTAAATTTACCTTTTTCGTTGCATACTAGTACGAGTTTAGTCATCGATTGCTTCTCTAGAGTCTTATAATATATACATGCTTACTTTTTAAATCAGATTAGTTTCAACACTCCAGACAGGTTATTAAGATTGTTAAAACCCCCCTCTCTCAATTAAATGCCAGAAATGTCCGGCTCTATCGGTATTTAAATGACTTTACTCCTTCCATGTAAACAATGCAACGATCCAACGAATAAAAAAAAAAAGGTATACACACTAAAATATATTATAAAACAGGTGTGTATTTACGGGAGGAAGGCGAATTGAACCACGAATTTTGTTTACCTCTTAATTTTTAGGCTTTTTTTTCAGTTGTGTACACTAAAATAGTAGTAGGTCTTTTTCAAATATACAAACAGGTTTTTATTACACATAATTAGCGTATACGTTTGAAGTATGAAATAGAGGAAAATCAATTCAGTCAATAAGTATCTTTTGACAACGTTTCTATAGCTTGCTCGTAGCCACGTGTCGTCCCCAGCAACATACTCGAAGAGTCACTGCCACCAAAACTCAACCGCTGATAGATAAAAGCTTTTAACTCTATGCATATCCACATTCGACGGGTACAAAATCTACAGTCTCTTTGTTTCAAACTCTGCTGCTCAGATGTAGTCATTGCATTTGCTGGAATTTTCGACCACACCCGACGACCAACGGACAAGTTTCGACACATTTCTCACACGTGCTAGCCAGCTGTTGTTATCATTATCAAGTTGTATCGTCGTTTGCAACTGCTGAACTGCACATGCAAGGACACTACAGAGTCACTACGCAAACCTGAACACTTCAAGTTAGCACAAGGCTTACGGTGAGAACAATATCAACAAATCGTGCCACGGATTACTTGCAATTAGTACGTACTACTACAGAACTAGCTCCTCCCTAAACAGTAAAAGGAATGGAGGTTTCTGTAATGCGACCTGTAGGGTGTGGGATACTAGAGATTAGTTTCGTAATGGCTGGATAAGAGTTCAGACCACATAATAGTTAAAAAGTACGGCGCTAAAATTAATGCAATTGTAACGCACGAAATCAACTTGCCATATTCGTACACATTTAAAATTCCTGAAAACGAACCGGGAAATACAATCAGCTCCTTGGAAAAGAGCCAATTCTGCCTAATCCCAATAACAAAGAATAAAAATCTTGCCCAGACGTTATGTTACGTTCAGTGGTTTGCAATGCATACACGGGGGGGGGACAACTAGGGGATACAGGGGGGTTCTCCCCATCGGGACGGCGATTTATCTTCCCACGTTTTGTAACATTCAAATATAATTTTTATGCTAATACGGAAATCCGTGTGAATCCACAGACCCACTCAAAAAGCAGAATCGGAGATGAGAAGCCCCAAAAAGCCCCGCCAAAAACACCTTAGGTAATGAAACGTTCTTCTCCTTGTATTGGGAGAAGTCAGCACTCTTGAATCGCACAGTTGAAAAAGGTAAATTGAAAAAACAGACAGGGAAACTTGAAAAGGTTAAGCTGTTATGCTAGAGTCCGCGTATGAAGGTACACTATAGCAACGTACAGGCCTATCCTATACCTGTTATGTCCAGCAGGAATGGGCCCCGCCTACAGGGGGGATTACGTACCTTTTTCCAACCCGCCGATTTAAGAAATTTTGTAGAGAAATATCGTGTTTAATCAGTAAACAGTAGGCCTACTGTTGGAGACGGTGGTATACCGAGACAGTTCTCCCACAAACTGAACGTGTATGCAAAAATATGCACGATAAAAGATGAAAGAATGTGGGGAGGATACTCTTTCACCTTACGGGCACCTGATGTTATTCGTCCCTGGGTGTCTATACGACAATCTACGTAAGCACGAATACTCCAGACGATGGGAATCGCCAAGAGAGACTGATTGAAAACTAGAATGAAGGTCAAGGAAGCATAATAACGCAGAGTTTAAGTGTCTGCAATGATTATGAAAATTGTTTACAATTACGTCTCCATAAAAATGACAAAACCTATGAGAAATAATAAAACGGGGTGACACTTAGAAACTAATAATTAAACTCTATAACCGTTTACACGACACGTTCTCTGTCTCTCTCTCGACGGGAGGACACGCTCGGAGTGAAAACAAAAACGAGAATTGGAGAGATTATTGAATTAAGAAATGTGAGTCATAAAAATGTTTGAGAAGACGAGCGCAGCGCGGTGTGGGAGAGGAGCCGAGACAAGACGGCGGAGCAGCGGAGAGAGAGGAGAGGAGAGAGAATGGGCTGCTGCTCTCATTCAAGGTCTAAAACTGGCGGGAACCGAGTAACACAAAGAACCAAACACCACCATACAATACACACACCGATGATACAACCCACCAGCAAGCTCGCGTGTAATAATATCGTCGTGGTGTGGACACGTTACACGAATACGATATTAACGAAACAAAGGAACCACACACGACATGCAAGACAATTCGGAGCTCGGTTATCGGTGTACACGAGAAACCGGACGATAATCTCGAGTGATAAGCAACACAGTTTCGTTGCATTGTACGTATGACATAATACGGTCTTGGTTTGCTTGGCTCAATAATCGTTTCTGTTTACATACATACAAACGCACGAACCATACCTGGTAATAGTACTATGTTCATTCACGAAAATCTGCTCCCCTTCGTCGATGAGTACTTAGTAATTTTGTACGTATTAAAAACTTTTTTTTTTTCGTCAGTACGAAATTGTTCTGTTCAAACATTGCAAATTGGATGCTTACTGGGCATCAAGTTAACTACGTACACATTCACCACAAGAAAACAGAACTTCACATTTCAACTTTACAAAGCAGTAAATTCAAGTTCTCTATGACTGCATAAGATTGTACTCAATTTCTGAACCACTTACAGAAACCTTTACACCACCTGTATCTCCTGTCTACACTCCATAGTATATAAAGGACTACGCAGAGACTTGGGTTTCATTAGTGATATTTTCCCAATTTTCATCAATGATTCAATTTCGTATTAATTAATGCTAATTGTAACTTTTCTAATCTAAGCTGATATTGGGGTGAAATATTTTTTTTCTATTCTTCCATGGGTAAATATTTGATATCTCCGAACTACGGTTTTTGCATAAATTACTGTTCAAAACGTTGGAGACACACTTGTGGAACACAGTAAAAGCGAAAAAACCTGTTGTAAAACACTGGGATGGGAGAAATTCAGTCCCATTTCCCGGGGAAGGGGGGTTCCAAATCGCAAGTTCCACGCGAAGTTTTTCCACATTGGTGCACTCGAAATGGCGTTTGATGAACGTATTATAGAACAGCGAGTCGTTGGATTTTGTAAGTAGCCTAAATTAAACTATACTACACCAACCTTTTGCAAGAATTATATGGAACAATGAACTATATCCACGGCCCTTCCGAACCTAACCGGCAGGTATCGGCTCAACTCGCTTTGCATCCAACTCGTTTATGGGAGTAATAATTTAATTTTTTTTTCTCCGTAAATAGGTTCGACCGCCGTTTAAAATTATTTTTATCGTGTTTATATAGTACAGAAGAATAGGAAAAGAAATATTTCACCGTAATTTGAGCTTAGTCTAGGTCGAGCACAATTACCGTTTGTGTAGTGGATAAAACTAGGCAATTTTAAAATCCGAATAAAATATAACCCAGTGTTTTGCCAAAGGTTTTTTCACTTTTACTATGTTCCACAAGTGTGTCTCTAACGTTTTGAACAGTAATTTATGCAAAAAGCGTAGTTCGGAGATATCAAAACAACTGGTTCGAGTTAATTACCAGTTACCATAATTTTATTGGCAACTATAAAAATAATGCCAAAAACGTACTTTCTGTTTCACGCAAAAAAAAAAACGTTTCTTTGTCAACTTGAATTTCTTGCAGTATTCTTGAATAATAAAAGTGACAGATTATGAATGAATATATTCTGTCCTTATTTTCACCTGGTACACGTCTCACACAGGACACTTGTATCTTCGGAGGTTTATAAATGATCTGAACAACTGCCTCTGAAAACACAGATATATCCTGGGGATGTGCGTGCGTCAGGTTAAATTCAAACGATAAAAATATAAAAATGTTATCTACTTGCAACGTATTATAATAAACTTTGCACACAAGATTCTCTCATTAAGATTTCATACAATACTGTTCAACACCAAATAGGCCTATTGTAAAAATAGCTACTTTGTTGACAAGGCTTGTTAACTTAAAAATTATATTGTAAAACTGTCCTGCGTTTCTAAAAAATAATTCCTCCAACTTCACGCCGTTGTGAAATTAATACAAATTAAGGCGACGTTATATTTTCACTAATTAAATTCACGGCGGGAGATGAAAAAATTAGATAACCACGAAATTATCTATGCTGGTAAATTATAAATTTATTAAATTTATATGCTGGTATATTTGAGTTTCGCCTACCTTTTTCAGTCGTCATCAAGACAAATTGTCAGAGTTGTAATAATGACCAAACGCTGATTACGTGTGAAGTGTAAATTATTCTATTACTGAACACATCATTGCAGCTGAGGTATACCGCAGCTGAATATATTCTAGCTATATTAACGACATCATTACAGCTGAATATGTTCTAGCTATATTAACGAACACTTTCGCTAACTTGATTTAATAAAAAAAAAAAATATAACTTTCAGTTTCTTCGTGTTGATGACTAACCATGTCGTGTACAAGAACAATTAAAAATCTTGGCCGGCATTCGCGTCGCTTCTTACAAAACATGTGTAACACCAGCGACCCATATAAATCGACACTGAATATTATATAATCGAACGCAACGAGACTTAACAACTAACCGGTGCCTGGAGAAAGTTCTTCGCAAGTACGTCTTTAGAATGCCGTTGCTGTGCCAATGCAAAAATCCTTACTATATTAGATAATAAGTGTGCAACTTGCGAACGCACACACATACGCACAATCGAAACTAATAGTGGTTGTAACGTTGATATGCCTTAAAAATGAAGGGATATCTTGAAATTACAATGAAAATATGAGAGAACAATAAACATAAAAAAAATTCCGACACATTTAAGCAGGCATGATTCTAATAAAGTAGTTGTCTGTAAAATAACTGAACGAACACACTCGATATGTAAATATTCGAATCAGTTTTTAAATGCACATTCACGTTTATAATTTATTAATTTTAGGTGTTATTGGAAAATCCATAAAACCCCGTTTCTATAAAAGTGGCAGTATCAAAACCAAACGTCGCAATCACTTAAATTATTATATAACTAATATTGTCAACTGGCAACGTGGGGTTGAAACCAGTCTTTCTGAATTTTCGAAAAGTTAACGAATGTTTACCATTCCATGGGTTTGATACCCATTAATGTAGAAAAAGTAATTAAAGTTTTTACCATGTCATGGATTCGATACCCATTCATATAGAAAAGTAATTTTTAAATTTGTATTATAACACAGATTCTATTCTCATTAATACAGAAAAGTAAATGTTGATCTTTCGTTAATTACGGATTTGTTTTTCATTTTTCATTTAATCTCAAAATGGGCGCAAACATACTTATACAAAATCGCTTTTTTTATTTATGGTGTTACATTTTAAAGACGCTTTCAGTCATAGTTTTGAAGAGATTTTCTTTTACATTCATGATCAAGCGCCAACACTACATACAAATACCAATCATAACGGACACTTCAGAAAAATTTTACGACAAATCGTAACGCTCCGGCTAAAACATATAAATAAACCGGTTATCTAGCATACACACACGTCTGATAAGAGACTTGTTCCCTTACCTTGTCTGCCAACGATTTCGGCGACGTGCTCCGAGCTGGGAACCGGCACACACTCGGTCATATTCTGACTCTTCTTGCTGCGGCTCTCCTCGGGCATGACAAACGGTGGTGTTATGTGTGTGTTGATTGTCGTCGGCGAGTCTGTGGTATCGCTAACACTAGTCGGTACAACAACCGGCGAACTAGAAACAGTACTCCCAAGCGGATCACTTAATCCCAGCATTGACAACTCGAACGCCAGTTGAAAAGCTCTTTGGTCCTCGAAACCACCGTTTCGATCCATATCGCAGAACAGACTAGCGGGCATCACAGTACTTTACAATAATATCGGATTGTTCGAAAACCGAAGAATACAAGAAATAATAATTAAAACGAAAAAATTCAGTCCTTGAGAGTCAATTTTAAAATCCACAGTCAGTACATAAAAAGCCGATCACAATATTTAATAAAAAAAAAACCCACGCACTGTATAAAAATATAAACTTTGATTTAACGTAATACTACTATTATTAAATACAACTTTTTGGCTGTTTTAAAATGCGGCGTCGACCAACGAGAATCGATTACAAGCACGTCCGTACTGTAAAAGCCGGCATAAGCGACTGAGTGAAGCCACGAGGGAGCAGCGGGCATGTGCTTTGCCCCAACTTCCTGCCAGGAATCGAAGTGGGGACGCCGGCACCCGCCAACTTTGAATGCTGCCTCGCGATTGGTGCTTCATCATGGGAAAATAAGGCATGGTGGGGCGCGCGACCGGATAGAGCGAGACAGAAAACCTAGTGAGGGGTTTTAAAATAACTCAAAGAACAACGACTGTGTATGTGTGGCTAGACCTTCCGCGCACAAAGAATTTAAACCCGACAGTGTTCAACGTGAAATTATCATGTAAAGACGTAAGCAGCGCGTCGCCAATTACTGCATCCTATTAATTTGCACGATTTATAGGATATTGAAAGGGGGATGATTAATATTTTTTGTTTAACAACATCCTGAGCGGAACAATTAGGTGTGTATGTTACTCGCGCGCTTATTACAGGCGTGAGAAGTGGGTTACAGCAGGGATTTAAAAGAAAACTTTGTTTTTATATTTTTTCTTCATCCTCCATACCATAAAATATACCTCTGACATTTGTTTCTAAGAGAAAAACATATTAAAGTGTCCTGACAGATTATTAAAAATAAAACAAATATACGGGTACATATATTGTTTCGCGATGTAAATTCTAACAACATATTAAATCGATTTCCTGATTTCTCTGTTTATGCTTCGTCGCCACAGCCCACGTTATCTTGTGTTTCTGCCCAACGTAGCTCTTGCAGGTCATGCTCTCTCCATGTTTCCCTATCCTGGGCTAGTCTCTTCGCTTCCTGATTCCTCCGTCCTCTGTTCCACTTTACATTTACCAGCCCCTCCTGAATTTCTACCATCACATTACCTCTTGTTTGCCATGTAAACGAGAGTGTCCCATCCAATTTGTCTTGCTGTCCTTGATGACATCCAATACTTCCTACACTTCCATAAAATCCCTTCTATCCTTCTCCATTCCACATCTCGAAAGCCTATATCCTCCTCTCCTCTTCTTTCGAAGATGTCCAAGTTTCTGCCCAGTACAGAAGTACGTTCCAAACAAAATACTTCACCATCCTCATTATCAGCTTTATGTCTAGTGCCCAGCACAACAATCTTTTTTTACGTTAACGGTTTTCTTACCTAAAGCAATTCTCCGCCTCATCTCTAGACAACAACGCATCTCCTCTCAAAACTAAACATCCTAGACATTTAAAAACTGCGCTTTTATTTTTGGTGTTGCCCATTTGTCTCCATATGAGGTGGCGTAAGTGGAGTCTCCGTAGTGGGCTCCGAGCTCAGTTTGTACTTATGGAATACCCTCCTGACTACACTAGCTTTATATTTTGAGAGAAGGGGTTCACAGTCCTATAGTTTCTCTCCACCATACAATAGATACACTTCATAATTAATAAAGAAAACTATGGGGGCTAAGTCAAGTCCACGTCCCCGTCGTGACCCCTGGCACCTTCTGTAGCCACGCTGTAGCTACCAACGGACGGAATGGTGGGAGAGATCTCAATGATCCAACAGCATGACGTGCGGAAGAGCCTTAGAGGAGAGGAGCAGACCTCTTCAAAAACCTGAGCTCATCTGGCTCCGGATGATAGCATCCAGTAAGGGCCCCTGCCTAGGGTTACAGGTGAAACCGGTCAACGGTCTCAAAGGCGGATGAGGCATCTCAGTTCCCAACGGCAGAGAGAGCGGAAGAACCTATTGGAGTGAACCACGAAGAACAATCATTTCGGACTAACAATCCAATCTTATCTCGGAATTTAAATCCTACTTTTGCACTCTTAGAGACGTTTTTCGGGCAAAAGTGTTAAAAATGGAAGGAGTCCAGGGTAGGAAAGAGAAAACGCAGGTTCAAAGTGGACTGAAGACAGGAAGAAGAGACATAGTAAAAATATGAATGAATGTTGGAGAAAAAGAAAAGAACAAGGAATAAAGAATTGAAATTGGCATGTGGCCCTCAGATGGCCAATACATATAAGAAAAAAAAAACTATACTGTATATACACAAATTTTCAAATGACCAATTCTATTCTTCCACTTTTGATTTCAAATTACGTCGTCGTGTGATCGTCTCAGTTCCATGGTTTCTCTCACTCCAACCGTCTGGTTGTCAGGCGCCCTGCTTCTTCCGTCTGGTTCCCATAGTGCTGACTATGATGGTCTTCCGTCCCCTGTCCTCTTCGCATGTCCATACCACCGTAGCCTTTATCCTTCCAAATTCCTTCTCAACATTCATCGTTTCTTCTCTCTTCGTTCTCAACGCCCTTCCTGCTCCTCTTCCCCAAAATCCATTTCGTACCTCGCACGCTCGCACTCTTTCCTGTTGTCTTCTATTCTCTGTCCACGACCCTGTACCCCCCCCCCCACTGGTAATAATATTAATGATTTCTATTATTGATTTATAAATGATTGCTCTTCCTCTGGATAACCGTGAAATTATTACTCGATAGAATGATTTTATCATGCCAATCGCCCTCTTCTTCGTTGACATACATACACATATGCCTACCTATCCGAAAAACCATCTTGTTTTATCACTGAACCAAAATGAGTGAACTGATTAACTTTTAGTAACTTCTAATTTTTAGATTCTTCATTAGCTTTATTTGTCTAATACAAACATATCTTTAAAATTTCTACTACCAGTAGTAATACTGCTACTGCTGCTGCTGCTGCTGCTGCTACTGCTGCTGCTACTGCTACTGCTGCTGGTGCTGTTGCTACTACTTTCGTTTAGGGTACAGCATGATGGGCACTGACCGTTTGGATATTGCGGTCACTAATGTAGTACTTTCGGTCTAAAACGGTCTCTATGTTCTACATCCAACACAACAGGTATTCAAGAACATATTATGTATTCTGGAGTTATGCTGTCCCCTCTATCAGCGGAGGGAGACCACGACTCTAGGCCCTTCGAGTGACTTCTTCGATGACTCCATGAATCGTACTCTCGCAAGACCGTTAGGCTATTCAAGGGCATTTAGGTGAAGATAATTCCTGATCCTTTTGAGAGCCAGGCCGTGTACCACTGCTGCCAACACTGCGACTCCCCTTATCGCCTAGCTGTAGTCGGCCCACACAAATGTATGCCCTGGAGACAGGACACTCCATGAAAGAAAGCTTTACACAAGCGACAAATGACACCCCCGCTTGCAGGCCACGAACGGCTAAGCCCGCTATTCAAGACAGTCTGGAGCTGCTTTGTGATTAATGCAGTTGTGCAGTTGTAGGTTCGGTATTTTATATTGGGTAATACAGTTTCACAACAGGTTTAAAATTGTTGCTCCCTGGGGAGCACCATTACTTGTGAAAATAGATATGGGACAGAGATTCAGAGAAGAACAACTCTAGCAAAGCTCACTTACAAATAATCACTTAAGTATGGAGGTAAGGAAAATGTTCGCTTTTGTATGGCGTGTCTTAACTTATGGGTGTGAGGCGTAGACCCTCAGCTGGAAGCAACGGAAATGTGGGTCTGGAGGAGAACGAGTTTGATGGATAATGAGGAAGTCCTCATAGACGTGAGCGAAGATAGATCACTTTTTAAAATGATTGGAAAAGAAGGGCAAAATTGATCGGGCGTGTGTTACGACACAGTAAATTCTTAAGGAACATTTTTGAAGGAAAGGTGTTGGGGGAAAACCAAAAGGACGACCAAGAGCAGCGTCCTTCAAAGACGTGGCAAAGGAGATGAACTTCCCATCGTACTGGGATTTAAAGAGGACAATGATGGAGAGAGTGACGTGGCTAACTAGATGATGATGAGATCTAGCGTCCGATGCCGTTCGTTTACCGTCCTTCATTTGCCTTGTAGGGTATTTTGTCCCTGTCCACTCTCCCAGATGTAACAGTCAAATTGTTGACAAAACGATTCTCTTGGCATCGTCCATTTTTACGACTACATTACGCAAGACACCCCAAAGTTCATGTCTCATTAGAGACTTCTTTCTTACATCCGTTTCGTCTTCTCTCTCTTGTTCCCATTATTCTCCTCTCGTTTAAGCAGCTGCTTACTAAATTAATAACTTAACACTCGAAATCTGTCTGCCTGTCTCCCCCCCCCCTCTCTCTCTCTCTCTCTCTCTCTCTCTCTCTCTCTCTCTCTCTCTCTCTCTCTCTCTCTCACTCTCTCTCTCTTTCTCGAATCAGGTGTATCAAGTTCCACAAAGCACACATAAATGCGTGACAAACATTTATAACATAATTAGACAACAAACTGCTACAACGGGGAATTCACTACACCAATTATTACTACTACTACTACTACTACTACAGTTCTACTACTACTACTACTACTACTACTACTACTACTACTACTACCACCACCACCACCACCACCACTACTTTTACTACTACTACCACTACACTTCTACTACTACTACTACTACCACTACTACTACTACTACTACTACTACTACTACTACTACCACTACACTTCTACTATTACTACTACTACCACCACCACTACTACTACCACTACACTTCTACTACTACTACTACTACTACTACTACTACTACTACTACTACTACTACTACCACCACTACCACTACACTACTACTACTAGTGCTACTACTACTACTGCTACTACTGCTTCTACTACTACTACTACAACTACTACTACTACTACTACTACTACTACTACTACTACTACTACTACTACTACTACTACTCTAATTAGAAGGAGAAGATAAGAAAATAATAGTACTGTAATAAATTATAGTCAATGTAAATAAAACAAAAATAAATGAAAGAAACAGAAGAACTAAACTGATATTGATAGGGTAGGGAAGTATTGATAAAACCGAACAATTTATTACCCTAGATACGATATAAATGCGTTTGCACTACTAATACAGTTAAATTTCCAACCCTTCTGAACACAACGTAACATATATCTCCCTCGTGCCACCAATTGGTACATTAATGCGCAAGAGAGACGGAGCGAAAGACAGCAGAGGGGCGAGGGAGAGAGAGAGAGAGCGCGGTGAAACAGGGGCGTAGGTTTAGTTTTGTTTTTCAGTATCGCACTGCAAAATGGCTGCCGACGACAACAACAACAACAAGGAAACTCGAGGCATTTAAACCGTGGAGGAAGCAGGAACTCTTGCAACGAGAGAAAGGAAATAGTCTTGTTCCCCTCTTAAAACAGAAATATGTCAGCGTGCAGTGTGAGAAATCAAGACCCGACCCAACCGCCACCCTCGGCTGGCTCTACCTAACCTTACAATTGTTGTTTTTCGCAGTTAAATAATAACAAGCCTGCGCGCTCTGTATGTTGAAGATGTGTCTACACAACTTGAGCGTTTGCGTGATAGATCGGTAGATACGCTTAGACATTTATATGATCGGTTATCTGATCACTACTAAGTGGCTCCCAGTTCCTGAAATATATTCGGGACAGTGCTGAATTATATTACATATTACAGTAGTGTTTTGGACGAATGCAAGAACCCTCATACATAATTCTGTTAAAGTCTTTATCTCTGACAGATTTCCAATATTCAGTTTAATTTTTTGGTACTATGTTATTAATTTGTATCAGTATTATCCACTACGGCGTATCTGTTTAGAAGCACCTACTTAGTAAATACATTATTTTTTGTATTTGTAAAAATATACTTTTAGCTCTTTGAATCCAATTTTTTACTTGTACCTAAAAATACGCCATTGTTCCATTTTTTAAATTATGCTATACTTCAGAAACTACGTGATTTAACAAAAAAGTATAATCACAAAATTTGTTTGCCTTCAAAAAAGGAGTAAAATGAGCTTTAAAAAATTTAACATAGGACCACTGAGTACGGAGATATACTTAAACAAAAAAAATCTAGCAATTTGGCGGCCATTTTTAATTATGGCGACCAAACGACCATGATCTGGACCATGTGACCAATTTTTTTTTATTATATATTAATTTTTATATAGGTGTTTAACAAAGCCCCGCAACAAAACTTAGGGGACATATAACTGCACACGTGACATGGGGTAGCGCCCGCACTAACAGTAGAGAATCGTGGCCCAGACAGTCATGAATTGTATTACAGTAGAGAGTTAACAAAAATTCGAACTAATCAAGACTAGGGAGAGGTCAAATTATGGAACATAACGAATACACAGCAGTAACAGTACAAAAATAGAATCAGAATCTGCAATAATCTCGAACACGATTTTTTTTGCCATCACCATACTTCCATTCCTTAAGGAATATGGAAGTAAAAATTAATTGTATGCAGGGGCGTATATACGAGGAGGAGGACGAACGGGATCAGACCTCCCCCCCCCCCCAGAGGGCCGAAAAAAGTTCACGAATTTTGTTAATCTCTTAATTTTTAGTCTGTTTTATTATCATTTTTTTAAGTTAATATATTAGTAACCATTTTTGAAATATACAAACAGGTTATTACACAGTAGCGTATACTTTGAAATATGAATTACAGGAAAATCGATTCAGTCATTAAGTATCTTGTAAACAACGTTTCAATAACGCGTATTTTTATTGTGTTCTTACCGTTTACTTTAATGGGACTGATTTCAGGATATTGTGATACGTTATTCAGCCTCTTTAAAGACAGTGATGTTGATTAGTCTTAACTTGGTTTTTTTTTTTTTATGAAGCCGACTCGATCGCGGACCTCCTCCAAGACCAAATTTTAGATACGCCACTGATTGTATGTTGTTCAAACAGTAGGTGCGCACTCTACTTAGCTAGTAAAAAGAATTTTATTTGCGTATTTTGTTCATCAGTAACTTAAACGCTGAGCACAATTTATTGTAAAACATAAATTACAGAATATTATTTTACCACCCTCTACAATAAAGTCTACAGTGTACTATTCTTGTTTTCAGTGTCACTCCATGTCCATGATATGGAGTTAAGATTTTTGACGGTTCAGAATACTGACGTTCGGATTACCGACTTCACACTGACATACGTCCCGGGGATGTGTACAGGACTAAAGAGACCACATTTTTTTGAATAAGTTATTATAATATATATATTATATTTAATTTTTATAATGAATTTACCTCAAGATATTTCTTTCCTTATTAGGAACAGTTCTCTTTCGAGATGGAACAGTGGGAACATGTTAGGAACAGTGGGCTGAGGATGAGAACACAAGGGTTCTCGAAACATGTTCCTAATAAGGAAAGAAATATCTTGAGGTAAATTCATTATAAAAATTAAATATAATATATATACATCAGGAAACGGACTGTAGCAAAAAGTGTTTGAAAATATATACAATAACAGATCTTTACAGCTGTCGCTGTTTCTCCGTCCCCAACTTCCATTGTAACCTATCGTAGCATGTAAGTTTTTCTAAATTACTCTCAACCATTGCTTCCGCTACGTCATCTCGCCAACTCCTCCGTGGACGTTCTCTTTTCCTCCTCATCCATTCCAGTATTTTGCGGGGCCATCTGTCATCTTCCATTCTCTTCACATGCCCAAACCAGGTCAATTGTCTTCTTTCTATTTCATCTATTATTGTCCTGTCAATACTCATCTCGGCTCTAATAGTCTCATTTCTAATCCTGTCTAATTTTGATCTTCTACAACTCCTCCTGAAGAAGTCCATTTCCGCTGTCATCAGCTTTTTCTTATTTACGTTTGAAACGTTCCAAACTTCTGCTCCATAAAGGATTACACTTTGCACCATGCTATTATATATATGTTTCTTTGTATTTCTTGTTATACGTCTTCCCCATAGAATAGAATTCAGCGTTCTTATAACGGTTCGTCCTTTGTTAACACGTTCTTGAATGTCATCTTTGCTGCTTCCCTGTTTGTTGAAAATAACGCTCAAGTATTTACTTTTTTCAACACCTCTTATCCTGTCCACATCCAATTTTAAGTCCTTAACTTCCTCGTTGCCTACTATCAGGTACTCACATTTTGCCATGTTCATCGTCAAACCAGCTGCGTCATATTCTTCTTTTAACTTTCTGACCATATACTCGAGGTCTTCGTCATCCTCCGCTACCACAATCTGATCATCGGCAAAATATAGAGTGAACAGATTGTCATCTCCTACTCTCAGCCCCATGCTTTTACACTTCTTTGTCCATCTTACCAGAGATCTGTCTAAGTATATTTTAAAGAGGGTAGGGGACAAGTACGTTATTATACATAATTAAAATAAAAAAATGAGGATGTAACATAACTTTACAAGTTCTCAGTTAAGCAAATTTGATATACAATTATTAATAATGTATGATTGAATTATGAATAGTAATAGTAAGTAAGAAATTATGTATGTAAAAAGAAAATATGTAGAATAAGAATGGACAGGGTGAGGCCCAGTGCGCCGACAGTCTGTCACCAGCCAAAGTAGAAATATAATAGAAGCCTGTACCTTGTATGTAATAAAAAAAACATAAAATGCTTTGTATGATCAAAACAGCAAAAAATGCGTAAGTCCCGTTAGAAAGGCGAGGCTGTGTCCTCCAAAACACAATGGGATTCACCCCAACATAAAGTGTGAAAGTTAGAAAGTAGCGTCGTTTTTAACAAGTTAAACGGCCACGCGGTAAAACAACGTGCCCGAACTCAATTGACCAATAAGCGGGGGCGTCAGTAGGAAGCGCGAAAGAATTACGATGTCTGAATGGGTATATTCAAACATACCGGGGAAATTTTCAAAATAGAACCAATGTGAAAAGAATCAGCTATGACGGAAGAGAGGGTATCTCCAAGTAAACTATAAAAAGAGAAGATGTTAAAAAATCGTGACGACTACTACTACTACTACTACTACTACTAGTCGCTAGTCGAAGGGAGTCTATCAAAGTCTGATGGGGTAGGAGTCTATGTCACTCAGTAGAATAACTCCATTAATGTAATTATAACGGCAACGTTACTCCAAACTTACAAATAATGTCTAAATTGTTATGATAAAGAGTCGGAAAGAATAATTAGTACCGTGGGAGGAAAAACATATAGATTAGTGCGCGGAAGTACGAGATAAGAGAGTGTTATTTATTATGTGCGCGTAAGTACGAAACAAGAAGTATATTTATACCTATGTGCGCGTCGATTGTATAAACGCGAACGTGTGATACAAAAGTAATAAATCAAATGTGCTTATTAGTGGAGTGAAGTGTACTGAGCAAAGTGGAGACACCAGTCATCTCAGAGGAATCCTGCAGAACAAGTAACAGAATACTATAATAACAATTTATAAACCAATTATTTTCAAACATAGTAATTAATGTCTACCGAACTTAACTCATCTCATTCTAAAAGATCCCACAGTTCGTTCAGATCCTAAGCAAAGTAATTTATGTATTATGACATGTCAAGAAGAACAATAAGTAGATGTGTAGATGTAGTTAAGTCTAACAAAACGTAATAAATAAATTAAGATATAGTAACCATTGGAATTAAGTAAGAGGCTAATTTACATGCAATGTTAGTATATTAAGAGATTCATAATATTTGATAGAATATTATGATGTGCCTTAAAATGATATCGATTAAATAATTATGTTGTGTGAGTAAATGTAATATTGCAAACTAGTAATTCAATTTATATGATGAGTAATTGTAATTCTGAAGATTAGTAAATCAATTAAATTTTGTTTTAATACATAATTATAAGCGTGTTGCTCGATAAATCAATAGATACCATATAAAGAATGTGTAGTATGGAGTATTAGAATTTTATGTACATGTTTGTATTATGAAAGAATCAATATAGAGTATTATTAAAATCTGAACAAGAAAGTGTCATTATTCGATAAACCCTGAGGTGAGGTACTCTGCTCTGGCGCCCAACAGTAATTATTGATTTCACAAGTTAAATGAGCAGATATACTTAGTTATCATAACGATCACATCGTAGAATTAATAATCTTTATATTTAGCACGAAAAGTGAAATTAAAACTCTGTATATTTAACACCCCGAACAAAAGGGGAACCCAAAAGTCTTTATATTTGGCGCACAAACGTGGAGCTCTTACAAATAATTTATAAGACTTTCACGGCTGGTGTCAATGTTATTAGAATTTCGGCTTGCCGAGCTATAAGGTCGTGGGTCCAAAGCGGTCGAATGCAAACGTTTCAGCCGAAACCTCGGTCAGTGTGTTGCAGCCTTCTGCAGTGAAGATGGCCGAAACGTTTGCATTCTTTGGACAACTTTGGACCACGCCCTTACAGCCCGGCAAACTGAAATTCTAATAACATTAATACGTTTATGTTTACACGGAAGGTTCTGTTCAGAGCAAGCAAAGTAACTTTTGAGATCTTCGTGGGTACAGGGGCGTATTTATTAGGGGGACGAACGGGACCGGAACCGGAACCCCCCTCCCCAGAGAGTCGAAAAATTTGACGAGTTTTCTTTATCTCTTAATTTTAGGCTGTTTTATTATTTTTTTCAGCTGTGTACGCTAATATAGGGAGTAACTCTTTTTTTAATATACAACCAGGTTTATTACACAACATTAACACAGGCCTATACGTTTGAAATATGAAATATAAAAAAAAAATTAGTAATTTAGTCAGTACGTAGGCCTATTTTGTAAACAATATTTCAATAATGCGTATTTTTATTGTGTTATTATCGTTTACTTTAATGGGATCGATTTCAGCTACTTTAAAGATAATACTGATTAGTCTTAACTTGCTTTTATTTTGTATGAAAACGACACGATACCGGACCCCCCTGTACCCCCCAAGGCTAAATTCTAAATACGCCAATGCGTGGGTTATTTAATTTACACGCATTGGCAACCCAAAAAGTCGTCGATCGTATTGTCTTCGCAGTAATCCATCTGCAGAAACTGACAAGGTACGCGTAAATGTCAATACATTTTAAAATCTTTTGTCGAAATGTCGCATTTTTATTTCGCGTCCAGAAGGATGACTGTCCAGACCCTTTGATTGTGCATCCTTAATTGCGCGACACTTCTAGACACTGTTTCTGTGCACCAATCAGATTGCACCCTTACTAAGATGAGATTACCCTTTTGAGTACACGTTGCCGCTGCGTTGCGACAGTTAGTTTGCGATACCTCCTGCAGTGGAACACTGCGTCATGTCGTCATCGTTCTCTGTCGGTATGGCCGTTGCTTAAATGTGCGCAGAAACATGACAACAACGTTAACTACACTTATGAGAGATAAACCGTTAATTACGGCTGATAGCAGTTGTTTTGATGCCCACTGTCTTCAGGCTCATGAATAAAGACGCCAAATTCATATTAACAGATACTGTAAAATGACGTAAACGTTTGCTGAGCTTTTGTTAATATTCGTTTTGTTGCAATGCGTCAACATCAGCCTTTGTCTGAATTCTAACAAAGCGTATAATCTAGCTGTTGATGATCGATGTGTAATTTAAATTTGAGCTATAGTCGCGGTCTCTTTAAACTTTATAATCTGTAAAGTATAAAGAACCTATCCGATAAGAAATTATTATTCATATTTTGTATTGCCCAACAACCGTCTTACTTGTATTCAAAACGTCAGCTTGTAAAACGCAATTAGTAATATCAATTACCCGTAAGACATTTTCAAAGTAGTCATGAATTATTGTCTGTGTGTCTATATATAGTTTGTATGCTCAACGTCCTCAGATTGTCTGATAAAAAACGGATTGGTTGTCGAGTTTACAATAGAAACAAAAAATAATGGCGAAAATTGAAGCAGTGTTAGAAAAATTTTGACTTATAAAAGTGAAAGTGAAAGTAAGAGAGTGAACATGGAGTTATGAAAATGAAGTTGTGAAGTTTCATGGGTCAACTTCAAAACAAGTAGAAACGTTTTGAATATGACTAGCGATATGGGGTAATCGCTATTCCTGTGTCCCTAATATTTTGATCTGTGTTATAAAAGAAACGATTATTGATGTAACTTTTCTACTTTTTACAGTTCCCCTCTATCGGAATCACTAACCATGTTGAGCCAACGTGTTCTACACATTTGGCGTGTTTTGTTTCTATCTAAGTCGCCAGCGGCGGATCCGGAGGGATTTTTCAGGAAGAGGGAATTCTGTTTGCGTAAGTAACTACGAACTACAAAAGGCGTTGCATTTTTTTTTTTTTTTTTTTTTTTTTTTTTTTTTAAATGGTTTTGGCCATTTTTAAATCGCCTAACTTTTAATATTTTAAAAATGAAACTAAGCCTCCCACAAAATAAGATAAAATAAACTTCTTTCAATAAAACTAGCATCTGTGTGTTTTTTTTTGCGGGGGGCAATTTCCATGGTTACCCCTCCCCGTGAATTTGACCTTGTCAGTCGCACTATTTTAACACCTTTGACGGCAACCAGACCTCAGAAGACCCTGTATAGTTCATAAATAGTTCTTTCTACGCATTCTCTTTTACCGCTGCTTAAATTCTCATCATTACCTTTCACTTTTACACCCGCCGAAATAACTCTGGTCGCTGTTTGCCAGTACCAGTAGATCGGTTTTATTCAACGTGACAATTTTTTTTACTTTAAAATTTTCAAAAATTGCAGTGACAAAATGTCAATTTAGAAGACTCTTCACAGTAAATTATTCGCTTTCCATATTGGTGGTTATTTAGTGCATTTGTCTTTGTGGTATTTGTCTGTGTCATAGTTTTTCGTTTTGACGGACTGTGACCAAGATTCAAAAACGTACTCAGGTGGGACCACGATCTCTCATCGAGTGGGATTCCTGCCCACTACAAACAACACTCCCGTCTTCTGGACTTAGAAATCCTCAAGCCAGGCCTAAGACTGGTCTCGCATTACTTCAGGATAGCGCCACTTCTTGCTCAAAGGCACCCGGTTACCTTTTCCTGATACGTCATTGTAAACGTCCGTGGCGCTCCTTGCATGTAAAAAGTTCTTATCCTATCTTCTTTTTCCGCAAGACTCGTTCAACTGGTCTCCACTGGTTCTCATTTTGGAGCATCACTCCTACAGGGTGTTGCGTGGGGAGGAGACTTGACCATCCATATTTCAACGAAATTCTTTTTCAGTTGACCGCTACTAGAAATTCCAGATGAAAATCCTACAAAAAGTCTATTATTATTAAGCTAACGAATTCACCTATCCGCTAATAAAAAAAAGGTAATAACGGTTTTCATTATTTTTTAAACAACAACAATAATGATTATTATTGTTATAGACGTGTTGTTGTTCCTGTTACTAAGTAGCCCACACTAAAATCTACTACAGATGACTGTACATTTTGTTACAGAGGTATTCAATAAATTTCAATTATGTGGTGAGTTTGGAAACGTAAAATTCGTGGAACATAATGTTTTCCTCGTTTGACTGAACGTTTCTCGTGTGCTGTCGGTTTACATTATTTCCCAATAATTTCCTATACACTCGAAACAAACAATATATGAGGCAGTCGGACTTTCCGCTTGCAATTTACGTTCATCCAGGAATTCGTAATTAACGCCATCAGCCTTTCAACTGAAAATGCGTATGAACAGTCTGTTAGACGTAAGCGCAAACATCGGTGTGCGAAACGCGTTCTGATCTACGTAGGGCACATAGAAAGGATTGTGATATGATTATTATTTCATATATTTTTTTTTGAATTTTTTGGGTATTGCGTGGGAAGTACACCAGCAATTAGAGCCCGTCAAAAGTGACACTTGTTAGCGTTGTTCGAGGGTGGGCGGCGAAAGGGAACAAACCTTTCCTTTCCATTAAGGCGTCGTAAAAACTATTCACGAACAATGAGCTGTACGGCACCTGTTGCAGCGAACTGGACCATGCGTGGGAATGCTTGACTCCACAATTAGGACAAAAGAAGACTACCCTAACATCTGTCCAGTAGGGAGAAAAACACAGAACCAACGGCGAGAGTACTGTTCAAAACCATGTGTGCGACTTCTCAAAGACAATGGTTTATGCACGGACAATGGGACAGGCGACTAAGTGACGCTAAGGGAGAGCACAGATGTTATGCCACCCGTAAATCGACGAAGGAAGTCGTCAGCGTACCAACAATAAGAGAATTCGACACGCTACACCAAAAGTACCAGATGTGATTTTGAAACGAAGTCTTAGCACTGATTCCAGGAACAGGGCAACGGACGTAAGACAGCGACTCATCCAGTCCACGTGGACTACGTCAAATTCAAGTTGAGAAAGCCAACCAGCCAATGAGGAACGAGAATTCCGGAGGGAACTTCTGTAGGGGATGGTTCAGAGAAGAGCTTGAGACCAGAGAGCGAATCTCGTGTATGAACGTCCCTCTCCAAACGGCACTGGGTGGAGAATTCGTTAGAAATACAGACTGGAGACGAGAGGACACAGGGAGGTCCATGGAATGAACCTATCAAAGATGATTTGGTGGGAAGTTTGAGCGTTCATCAGAATCCCAAGAGTGGGAACATCAGAAGAAATAAAAACCGTTTACACAAGGGGACGGGGGCTCAGTGTACTACAATTTTTGGCTCAGTTCATTAAGATCTTTGCCTCAGTTTATTTTCTCTCAGTTTACTAAAATTCTTAACTCAGTTTACTCAGAGTTTCGATAAGTCTAATTGAACTTGTATTTCAGTATCATAATAGTTCAATTATAAGAACGTAATGCAGTGTATAAGTTATAACGTATTTCGGTAGAGACGATTAAGACATTATTGCGAATAAATGGAAGTGCGCGAATAAGACTCAGAACGTAAAACGGAACAGTAGTTTTCGCGATGAAGCGCGAGTAACAATCTTTATAAATTCTATGTAATACACCGTTATAAAGATACTGACTTTTGCAGTGACATTCTTGAACCATAACAGAAAAGTAGTGATACTACAATGTTTCGTAGTTAACTCATGTAATAGAAGTGTGAACAAGTCCCTAATGAACTTGAAAACAACATAGGCGCCCAAAGAACGTGGGGCATAACAAACTTAATACACACCAAAGTTTATTGTTGTAGGATGTACAGACAGACAGAGGATGCACGGGGCGTCTCGCGCCCTGATTTGTTTGCGTTGTCCAGGCCGGAGCCTGATGAACGCCAGGTACCAAGAGTGCAGCGCAGTTATTTGCACGGCACAAAGTGTTCTGCTTGGCGCCAGGGGCGGACGGGCCATGTCGGCTGGTCGGCGATCACCGAGGGCCCCGGTTCCCGAGGAGGCTCAGGGGGCTCCTGAGCCATAAAAATTTTATTTCGAGAAAAAACGAGAAATATATATATATATATATATATATATATATATACATAAATAAATATTGTTGGAAATAAATCTTCAGAATTTATTTTGGTCAGATTGGAAGTGATCACTTCTCAGCCTTGTTTATATACAGCCTATTTGGTATTTAATAAAAGAGGAAAGCGGAGGGTGTTACTGTAGAGGCGCATGACGAGACGAGTAGTAGGCTATTGTCATTTTGTTTGAATGTCTTTGCAGCATTCAGGGCTGACGGGCCCGAAGGCGTGGGAGGGGCTCAGGGCCGTATGTCAAGATTTAAAAGGGAGCCCGTTGCATAAACTTGCAGGAGGGCCCGATTAAAAAGTTACACTACTGGGCCGGGCTATGGATTGGTGGGACGGAGTGACAATGGACCGGGCGCCGAGCTCCACCGCCTTTTACTACTTCTAGCCGAGGGCCCCCAGGGATGCCAGTCCGCCCCTGCTCGGCTCTTCCACGAGAGCATGGGGCTCTGACGCTACGAGCCTTGTACAGATGTCGGTCACGTGCTCGTTGAAGTTGAGGCGACGGTCTACCCGAAAGCCCAGGAACTTCACCGACTCGGTCCATCGACTCTGTCTCCCCTCCAAAGAGATTGGTATCGAGAAGTGGACTTAAGAGGAAAACAGATCGCCACGGATTTCTCCGCATTGAGCGCTATCCGCCACTTCCTTAGCCAGTCCGGAAGAAAGGATATTCGATTGTGGGTAGTCTCTTCGTTACCTGAACGAAATCTGTCCAATTGATTTTCAGTAACTTTCTCAAACATCTTGTCACCGGACAAAAGACTTGTCGCATGACAAATGGCGCCAATCGTACACTCTAGTGTTTTTGGTGGCCCTAAATCTGATGGCGAGAAAGCTGATGTTGGTCGTGCCGCGCTGAGATGTTCGGCTGCTGCGCCCGCTGATCGTGGCGTACTGCAGTCCTCTTCTTTCGGCATCGGTTGTAGAGTCGGCTGCCGGCCCAGCGACGTCCATCGCTGGCGCGGAACGGGAGCGCGAAGACGCAAGAACGGCGGCGGTTCTACTCTTCGGCTGTTCCTTCCGGCTGACTCCGCCTCGATGTCGTCCGAGAGAGGAGAGGAGATGAAGTGCGTCCGATGGCGTGGCGATGAAGTGTGCTCAAAATTTTCTGCCGGCCCGGGTTTTACTAACTAACCGGGATCGCTGATTCGCTAGCCCCGAACACGCGGTTGGTCACGTCTCGGCGGTTGCTGATGCCGGATTGGCTCGCTGTGTACACCGCTGGTACCGGAGAGCAGATGATTCCCTCAAACTCTGTGTAGCTTCTTATCGGTTTTACTAGGGGATGTCCAGGTATCACCTGCGTACAGTAAAAGTACAAAAAAAAAAGAAGAAAATCAACTCTCATCTTCTTTTTTGTCGTTACTTGTACTAATCCATATGCTTTTTAGAGTCTTCTTCTATCAGGGACTCGGCGAATCACCTGTTCCGCTCCCAGATGAATGTATACACTTCACCAAAGCTACCTAGATCTCGCTATACTTCACGCTTGTATTGCCAAACGTCCTTAGGCAATCTGCCATCTGACACCCTATTCAGACGAACAATCCATCTCGCTTTGTTTTCTCCAATACGATCTTGAATATTAAAAATGTTCAACTCTTTACAAACGTCTTCATTGTAGAGTTTCTCTTTCTTGCGCAGCCTTTAACAGATCGCAAGAATCTCATCTCCGAATATCGTTATCTCCAACAATCTCATCTTCTATCCTACTCAGATGATTTTTTTGCCGAAACCCAAGTTTCAGAACCATACATTAACACTGGCATAGCCAACTTGTGACCAACATCATAATCCACATCTTAAGTAATATTGATAGCGGAAATGACATCTGCTCTATACTCTTATTTTCCAATGCAACTTAGCTCGCATGGGATATTTGCCCATAAGTGCCATAGTTTATGTCGCCTGCGCAGAAATGTTCACGCTGTGATTTGAACAGACTTGTAACTGGAAAATCGATCGCTGGAGCTCGGATTCCTTGTTTTGGGCGATTACTTGATCATCCGTAAAAAAAGCACTGTATTCACGAATGTTCTATTATTTATTTTTATTCCCGGATCCACTCGTAATTTCCATACTAACTGTGGCGTATTCTCAGAAAACAGTAAACATCGAAAAAGTGCTTCACTCTCTTGCAGAAGCAATTAGTAATGAGTATTCAATAGAACTCCTACAAAATTGTGCTGATGAAGAAGAAATTAATAAAAAGAGAATGAACAATAAATGTGCTGACACACCTTACTGAGGAAGAGCTCCAAATTGTGTATGCTTTATTCTTTATTTCTTCTTTAAGGCAGAGAGATGGTGAGGCAGCTACTCAGACTCGTGTTGTCGAGGAATGTGATTCCGTCTCTGTTTCTAAGTGAACATTTCATCGTAAATTTCATTAAAAATTTCGTATGTTTTAGAGCCTGACCTCTCTACCTTTCTTATGGGAAAATCGTCTCGTTTTACTTTGTTTTCTATTAACTTCGTAAAATTTAAAAACATAGCTTGAACGTTAAGTGAGGAGTGACTGCTTCTTCTCGTCTCTTATTAACCCCCCCCCCCCCCCCCCGACGTTGACAGTTACACTCCCGAGTTGTTCTTTGTTGTCAGTTGATCTGAATATTTGTTCAGCACTGCGTGTTCCTGACCAGTCGCGGATGTTCTTGCCATGAGGCGTGTTTCTTCCCATCCCTCTAGTCTTCTACTTTGCCCTTCGTTATCAGCTGGAGCAGGCGGTATCGATTGCTAGTGTCCGACATTTAACAGTTTTCAAAATCTCTCGAAATGAGTTTGCCTTTAGTCATGATCGCTTCAGCTGTCCATGTTACTCTGAGCAATCTTCTCTGCAGCCATATCTCGAATGCCTCCAAGCGACTGACTGTTGCAGTTTTCAGCGTCCATATTTCGACCCCATACAACAGCACACACCGTACACAGCATCTGTCATTCTTTGACGCAGTTTTTAATTGATGTTATCATTACACAGAAATGTTCTCATTTTTTTTTTAAAGTTACAATTCTTAATTCAGTACGGCATTTAATTCGTTCTATCGTTGATATGGAGCATAGCTCTTTATGGATGTCAGACGTGGACAATTGGAACAGAGAAAAAGAGAAGACTTGAAGTACTGTAAATGTGGTGCTATAGGAACTTACTGAACGTATAATGGATCGACAAGGTTAGGAATGAAGGTTCTGATTAGAGTTGGAGAAACAAGACGTTTCTCCAAAATATTGTGCAGCGAATGGTCGAACTTATTGGCCATGTTATGCGTCACGAGAATCTGATAAAAACAATAACAGAAAATTACAGTGAAGGGGAAAGAGGAAGAGGCAGACCGAGACTCCAGTATATATGGAACAGATTATTGGTGATGTAAGTTGTAGTTCCTATGAGGACATGAAACGGAACGCACAGAGAAGATCGGTGTGCAGAACGGCTACCAATCAATCTGCGGATTGGTAACTAAAGAAGAACGATGACCGGTGACAGAGTATTACTTAATACTTTTCCTGAATTAGTTTATAATTAGTCTGAAGCCGGCTGTCGACTGCTTGGGTGGTTGAAACGTAGCATTTATGTTTTTTCTGTGATTGCAAAAGTCCGTCATTTAGATTTGAATTCAAATCTCTACAACCCATCATTGTCATCTTTTAAAAAAGATGACTGAACAACTTAGTCAACAATTTTGTCTTGTCAAACTGTTTGACACCAAGCACACACTTTGGTCAAGGTGACCGTGTTTTTTCTTGGACCTTGTTGGTGTGTAAGTGTTCGTGTGTATTGTGCTTCTGTTTTGTGAGTGTTGTGTGTTTTTTCTTAGTAAGTATTTATATTTGTTTTTTACTCTTTTAATCATATATTACGTGAACTATTGTTATTATCTTGTTGAATTCTATTTTTTTTTTTGTATCGGCCATCTAACGGCCACATGCGAATTTCAGTTCTTTATTCTTTGTTCTTTTCCTTCCTCCAATATTCTTTCATTGTTCCGTTGTGTCTCTTCTTCCTGTCTTCAGTCCACTTTGAAACTGCGTTTTTCTCTCTCCTACCCTGGACTCCTTCCATTTTTAACACTTTTGCCCGTAAAAACCTCTCTTTCAATTGCTTCTTCTGCGTTTATATCATTTATTTCTAAATCCTTTTGGACTTCTTTAATCCAAAGTGATGTTGACTTCTTCCCCCACAGATATTTGAAGATCTGCTTTGTTAACCTATTGTCGTCCATTCTATATAAATATCCAAAAAATAATAAGTCTTCTTTTTCTCATTGTTTCTGTTATATTTTCTATACTATGATATATTTCATCATTACTTTTTTTTTAATTTCCAACCTTCTGAAGTTTTTCGTGAGCCTAATATTTTCCTAATAATTCGTTTTTCCAATATTTCTAGTGTGTCTAAATTATAATTCAATGCTAGACATTCACTTACATATAGGCATCCTGGTTTCATTACTGTACTGTAATGTCTTATTTTCGCATTTTTAGATATGCACTTTTTGTTGTAAATATCTTTAGTTATACCATATGCCCTTTCAATCTTATGAATCCTTTCTTCTATAGCAGATTTTTCTAAACCATTCTCTTGAATTATTTCTCCTAGATACTTGAATTTTCCAACACTCTCTATTCGACCAATATCTGTTACCAGGAATTTTGGCGCATTTTTAATGTTCGTGAGAAATTTTTTTTTTCTGCAGAAAAAAGTCTTAAGCCTGTTCTACTGTCCATGTCCTCTAAAAAATTAACTTGTGTTACTCCAGATGTCAGATGTTCAGAAGGTATAGTAAAGTCATCTGCGAAAGCCAAACAGTTTATTTCAATACGTTTATTCCTTCTTCCCAACATGAATTCTATTTTATTGATAGAGTATTATTACTTATTTTATAATAAAAAAGTATTACTTTATAAATTATCCTGAAGACAGATGTCGATTCTTTGGGTGGCCGACACGTCGGATTCATATATTTTTCTGTAATGACAGAAGTCAGTCATTTAGATACCAATACAAATGGGATTCCAAATATTAAAAGTGAGGGACGCTTTCAATACTTTCCCCTGTTTATTTCCAATTTGTGATCTGGGTACAGGTGACGACTTAATCCCACATTTGGTTCTCTAACGTTCGTGTTTCATTCGATCTCTTGTCCCACGGTGTTAACACGACAAGACCTTGTGGACCTTGAATGTTGTTACTTAATATGACTGTACCGACGGCATATCGAAACTTATTCCATACAATAACTTTACTCTTCGTATTGTTTAAATTAGCAGCCATCCTTACTATTTCTTTTATGAATTTGCTAACTGCTATAATTTTTTATTGCTCGACTAAGCTTTTCGTCATTACTGACATCTTCAGGTCTTAAACAACGACCTGAAGATTGTTTAAGACCGTTTAACAACGATTTGTGGTTGTTTAAGACCTGAAGATGTCAGTAATGACGAAAAGCTTAGTCGAGCAATAAAAAATTATAGCAGTTAGCAAATTCATAAAAGAAATAATAACTTTACTATACAGTAAATTGAAATAACACTGTTGCACACCACTATAAATAAAAATTCCTAATCTGATGATGAGCTGTGAAACTTGAAAGTGCTAATCGGGAATTTATATTATAGTGGTGTGGAACGAACTGTGTTACTTCTGTTTGTGATTATACCACTAACACAATTTTATTAATTAAATACAGTAAATTGGTAATGATGATAATGATGATGGAATTTTAGTGTGGAAGGAAAAATTGTACTAAACTCTCTCCCTCTCTCCCTCTCTCCCTCTCTCTATTTATGCACCTAAGCATTCAAAGAATTTCGACGAAACCGAAACATCGAAGCATGATAGTGTTTTTTAGGCTTTTGAAACGTATAATGTGTATTACGTTTGGTGGATTACGTAAATCATTTCCAAACCACAGACGATCACAAACAGAGCATGTAAAACCAAATTTATTCTCACTAAAACGTTTGCTAAACTCAATGTCAGCAGCGATTATTTCTGTCTTGATGCGTTTACATATCAAATTTCTAGACTGTGGGGAATCGAAAGTGTGGAACCGTTACATTATTTTTCGATGACGATTTTCGTGGAATGACCCCCAGCCTAAAAACATTATCATGTTAAAAATTTATTTTAAAATCAGTGGCAACCAGCGGTTACTGGATGAACCAAACCAAGAACGTGCTGTTGGAAACCCGAGACAAGGATGGATGTGTGAACCCATGAGCCTGCTACTTGAGAAGAAAGAGAAGAAGGTGAAGATGAAGAAATGAACTTACGAAGACAAGGAAGAAGAGAAACAAGGCACATTACCAAATAAACGTAAAACACCTGCTTTCAGCGAAACAAAGTGAAAGCGAAAAACCCTTCTGTTGACGTTTTGTCAGGCAAAAACTATTTTTGTAGAAACTGTGTAGAGGCAGAAATAAAGAGTCTGAGCCGTCTTTGTTCAGTGTTTATTTAGAAACACGGGGATGAATGGAAAAAAATACCGTTATCAATTATCCCGTTATGAAAGGGTCTAAAGTCAGGTATATACTGTACAGCAACAAAGCGAGCTGCGCTAATTGAATGGAGAGAAGCTCTGGTCGGGTAAAATTAATGAACACCGTTTTAGGCGTTCGCAAGCATATTTACTCCACGGGGTACAACGAATTATATTAGAAAATTTTGCTCGCTTCTACGTGCTGTCTACATTATAGTAAAATTAAATAATATAGATTGACGCTGATAAGAAGTCTACTTTTTACTGTTAATGAAGTATATTTAAGTAATGAAGTGTAACCGTACGCAACGGAACGTGACTTACAAATAATTCAGAAACGAATGTTATGTTGGTTTTATCAAATGGTTACTGGTTATGGGAATGGGAGATAACAGTCAACGAAAGAAAATTATGTTCGTAGGTTATGCAACCAGTATAGTCGCCTTCTGCCACGACATCTTATGTCTTGTTTTTTTTACTTGTATTATTAACTGTAGAAGTTGATATTATCTCTTGCCATTGCGTATCCTAGACATTGGAGTTTACAATAATAATAATATTGAATAATATTCATTTCGCACAACTGAGAAGCATCATGAATTCAACAAAGAAACGCATCTAGCTTTCATTGACTTTGAGGAGGCCTTTGGTAGAGTAGACTACATAAATTTACTGCAGCAAATATTAGAAGAACGAGGATACCCACAACAACTTATAAGAACTATACAAGGCCTATATAACGGAAAAAAAATGGCTATTAAAAATAACTGTAGGATATCTCAACAAATATCTGTCAATTAAGGTGTTAGACAAGTATATCGCCATTTATATTGACGATTTAGTTAGGAAATATAAACATCTAGTGAACCCTGTATTAACGTATCACGTGACAGATATTTGTATGTGCTGTTGTTTGCTGACGATTTGCTAGTAATTCAAAATAAAGAATCTGCTTTACAAAAATCTGTTTTTAAGCTTTATCAGGTTTGCATACTATGCAATATGAAAATCTTCACTACAGAAACAAAGGTAATGAGATTTCGAGGCAAGGAACCAATAAGAACAAAAATAATAACTAACAATCAAACTATAGAACAGATCAGCCACTTTAACTGTTTGGTAAATGATATTGGTAATGATAAGGATGTTAAGTTAGGTAAGTTCCAGACAATCTGTGGGACAATCAACCGTACTTTTAGAAACAAGGTACGTCGAGATACAAAATTAAAGTTTTACAAAGTTATGGCGGTCCCTGTATTGTCCTACGGGTGTGAGTCGTGGACAACAACCAAGAAACAATAAAGTAAAATACAGGCCTTTTAAAGTAAAGTAAAAAGAAGAGTTACAAGTTTTAAACCTGAGTGAAAGATAAAAGATTACTAACAATACTGGAAAGAACTCTTAGAATGAATGTCATATTGAAGACTGGCCAAACAAGTCTGGAAATATAAACCTATAGGACACAGGCGTGTGGCTAGACCCAGGAAGAACTGGCTGGAGGATCTTTGAAGGCGGAACAGGTTTGTTCTATACCGTGATGCAAAGCTGATGATGATGATGACTTCCGTTTTCTTTCTTATTCTTCTCAGTACCTCGTCCTGTAGGACCTATAGATTTTAAACACTTCTAGTTTCTTCTCGGTGGTTATCTTTAAAGTCCAGGTTGCCTAACCATAAAAAGCGTTGAGAATAGGCTACGTTTGCACCTTAACAATATGATTCTGAAATTCAGACTAAGGTCTCGGCTGCACACGCAACCGGCCACATTCGACTGAAGACGCTCCTCACCTGTCCTATCCCTTTTCCGTATAATCATCAACTAAAGTATTCAAAAATTTTATATTTTTCTACTATTTGTATGTGCTCACCCTTAACGACTAATTACCTTCGCTACGGTGTCTTGGATATGAACATAAACTTCGTTTTACGTATATGTAGGCCTATACGTAAATTTTACGTAACTTCGTTCATGTATAAACAGTGTTTTGTGTTAATCCGCTATTTTCACTGGCCTCCACAACATTATTAATTGATCACTGTAGATCCTCAAGGGACTCAGCTGTCAGCACTGTATCAGGTAATAGATCCTCAAGGGACTCAGCTGTCAGCACTGTATCAGGTAATTTATCAGTTTCCCAGCCTAAGTAAATCTTATCGGCTTTACATTTATGACCGCTTCAAAGTCATAAAAACTATCAGGTCCTAGTCATTACGAAATTAAAATGAACACAACAATCTGTCTTCTAACAGATACCTCCAGTTATTAAGTAGTATTCTTTTTTTTATCAGTGGTACTGTATAAATTTGATGGAATCCTAGAAGATGTGAAAGCGCTTGGAGTAAATAATTGGTGGACATTGGCTAAGGTTAGGGAAGTCTGGAGGAAAATCCTGAGGGAAGCTGAGCCCCACGGTGGGCTGTGGAGCTACTGATGACGATGATGATGACATAAATTTGAATCCACCGAAGTCGAATGCTGGATAGTATACTAATATTTACACTCTTTATGTTTTCTAGACAAAGTTATAAGAAATTATTAAAATTAAAACAATTAAGAGGGTAATTAACGAGTAGGCCTACACGTATTATAAGATCGTACAAACTGTAACTTGGAGTGACATCATCGGAAATATGGATGTCAACGCTGCGTGTGTAGTCATTACGTAGTTCAATAACAAAAACAACTGGCACCAGAACAGATGTCGGGGTGCAGCGATAATGAATAATCTTATTGTGTCTACTCCATCTCTAAACCACACTGTATAGCGCTTATCGTCGGAACCATTGGCAATAATTAATTTAGTACTAATCAGTCTGAATCGGATTCACAGTGTAAATGTTCAATTATGTCTTTGTGGTGCGATTGGTATTTATGAGATGAACCAATTTCCATCGAAAGCTTTTTATTTTCTAATAAATAATCGTAGAACTGAACACATGAAAGACTTTTAAAGTTGTACTGTACAGAAATTATACCTTTAACATTTTCTATCATTAACCTATTTCTCTCTTTGGCCCACTGTGAACTGATCAGAGAAAATACCCGTTCTGTAATAGAGTTGTTACTCGGAATGGAATAAAAATGCTCAACAATTTTCAAAAGTTCTGAATAACAAGATGACGTTGGACTTTCGTTTAAAATATGTACAGCATAACTGACGGGAAACGTGGTTATCATACAAATCACGGTAATTCTTTAAAAGCTTCTGAAAATTGCAGAATTGTTAAAAACATTATCAACGTAGATGTTTGTTCTGGTTCCAAGAAAATTTAAAGTTTCCTCTACGAAAAAAGAGGACATTTCTCTGTCTTTTAAAAAATCCTCCCGGACAGGTTTTTAACACTAAGAAAGAGGACTTAGTGTAACCCTATCTTACGTCCTTCGTTCTCGTTTCCGAAAGCATTATTTTAAAATTCTGTCTACACTAGATAAATTTGAATTTCAATTCCAAAACATTGAATCCTCCAAATATTAATCTTCTTCTTCACACCATGAACTGGATCGTAGGCCGTAGCGATTGCACGTAATCTCTAACCATCGCCTCCAGGTACTTCCCCGATCCCTCCCACCGGTAGGTTTGTATTCTAGCGCTTGTTCAGGAATAGTCGTGTCTACCATACATTCCACACGAGACTTCCAACCTTGCCTGTAATCCCTCACTCTGTCAACAACTGATGGTACCTTGAGATCTTTCCTTATTCCTCGTTTCTAAGATGCTGACTTAAACCACCTCCCCCTAACAGCTATTAAAAATGTAATTTAAGAGGCCTGTGTTTTAGTATTATCTTTCGCCGGGAGAATCCATGTTTGAGTGCCGCCCATAAAGTTGGCGCTGCTGTGACCTTATAAAACGTCAGCTGTGTCTCCCTCTGTGTCTTACCGGGAAATCCAGCTCCCAGATTGCTACCTTCGCTTGATTGCTAGCTTTCTGACGGAGAAGACTTTCTGCGTGCGAATAGATGACCATGTCTCTTCCGAGAGACGCATTACAGCCGGGGTACCTCAAGGTAGCGTGCTAGGGCCTCTCCTGTTCTCCGTGTATGTCAACGACGCGCCCAGAGAGCCTGGAGTCCAGATGGCTCTGTTTGCCGACGACACGGCGGTCTATACCGCCGATCGGAACGCTGACAGAGCTATCCCACGACTTCAGCGCGCACTCGATGCGTATTCGACGTGGACGGAAAGCTGGCAAGTTGCCGTCAACGAAACCAAGAGCTGCGCGGTGCTATTCACAAAGCGCCGGAAAGAACCACGAGGCCGAGTGAGACTCGGTAGAACGTACTTGCCCTGGTCGAGAGAAGTTAAGTACCTTGGTGTCCACCTAGATCGTCGGCTCACCTGGCGTGCCCACGCTGAGACGATGCGAAGGAAAGCGTCCGCTCGTCCCGCGCAACTGTTTCCGATACTTGTCAACAAGGCTATGACCCGCAAGCTGGGTAAGCTGACCGTCAACGCGTATCTGTTGCCGATCATTACCTACGCTCTTCCCGTCTGTGGTTACCTCGCAACCGTTCATAAAAGAAAGTTGCAAAGCGTTCTCGATAGAGGTCTTCGGCTAGTCCCCTATCGGTTTTCTTCTCGTCTCTTGAGAAGAGGACTCGGTGTCCGCTCCTTGGATGACACCGCAAGGCGACTTGCACGTAAATTTTACGTCCGAGCTGCGAGGACCCAGACAAGCCCACTCATAGCTAGCCTTGGCAAGTTCCAAGTCCAGGTGAATCTTGGAAACGGCCTCGACAAATACTGTACTAGTCGACCTAGTACGAGCATGTCGTTGTAGCGACCATTAAACATTAAATAAACGATATTCCGTCTGGACAGGACCACTAGGCAGGAGCCCCTACCGGAGGCTCGGTACTAGTAAACCATTGGGTCCTCTCACGACGCACAACCCAATAGCTCTGACGGCCTCTGCGTCTTATTCTTCGATAGTCGTCTGATCATTCCACAGGAATACTTAAATTTATTAAATTTCTCTCAATATCTTGGTCCTTTCCATATGAGATGTCACAGCCAAAATATGTAAAATATGATGCCAAAAAGGTTATTATCATCTACAATTTTTGTGCTAACAGGTTTTTCCCCTTGTAAAACCAACGTTTTTGTTTTAGTATTTAGAGATTTTAAAAATGGAAAGAACAATCCCCTGACGGTATTAAAATCCACCGAAATAAAAGCTTGAAAACCATTCTCTTCGCTGATGACCAAGCTATATTCGCCACTTCAGAAGACTATCTCCAGCGAGCAATATACATCTTACATAAAATAGGAACAGAATATAACTGTAACATATCTGAATCCAGACAAAAGTAATGGCCTTTATAGAAGATGAACCGGTTGGGACGTATGCATAGACAACACATGCATACAACAAGTAAGACATTTGAGTTATCTTGGACGTGAACACGACAGAGATAGAGAAAATAAAGTGACGAATTTCACAAGAATGTGTGGAACGATATGGAGAACGTTGGGAAATAAATGTAGAAAAGAAACCCGTATAAAAGTTTATAAAACAATGGCAATAGCTACACTACTGTATGGTTCTGAAACTCGGGCCATAAAGGAAAAAGATGAACAGAAGATACAGACAGCAGAAATGGAACTTCTGAAGGCAGTTAGACGAGATCATATAAGAAATAAAGAGATAAGAAGTGATTTAGATATTTCTGCAGTTAATGAAAGGATTAAAAAATACAGAAGCAACGACCGCTCAAGGAAAATCGGCGCCCTAGGCGAAAACCGAGAAAGGCGCCCTAAAATATTTTTCACATTATTTATCTTTAATCTGTATGATATCTCTGCACGTTGGAAATATTTTACTGAGTAAGGTTTTAAATTAATACAAGATTCGAAATTCATTTTAAAAATGCTTTATTTAACAAAATTCAAATATTACTAACTATTCTAACTAGAAAAATACTGATTTTTTTTACATAAAATATTGAACAATATAGTAAAATGTTGAACTTATGTTAAATAATTAATTTAGTTAATTTAAACTAAAATTTAACTTTTCGAGCTTTTATTTGTGCGAAAGTAGAAATCAAATCTTTCAATGGTAACGTACTAACTAATTGCTGCTCAATGGACAGCATTGCTGAGCCTGACAATCTCTCTTGTGTCATCTTGTTTCTGATATAAGTTTTTATTAATTTTAGCTTCGAAAAGCTACGTTCCCCAGAAGCTACATTTACTGGAAGCGTCTGTAATATTCTAAGAGCGATAAACAGATTCGAATAATTATTTTGTAAGCCTTTTTCACAAATATATTCCATTAATTTTAATGGTGGTAAATTCGGTGATACAATCTGAGAAATTATTTTTAACTCAGAGCACAATTCATAAGCGTCGATATCTTTCGAATCATCTGGCCCTGTTAAGATTCTTTCTAAATTTAAGCATACATTTAGAATCTCTTGAGTTGAACTTCGATTCAATTTAGTAATATCGTATAAGAATCCAAATGTAGCACTGATTTTGCCCAGCTGAGTAAATCGCTCTGCAACAGAGTTAATCGCTGTATCCAGTACCTCAAAATAAAAATTAATTTTGAATTTTTCTTTTGGATCAGAAACTGGCTCATCTATTCCTTCGTAATTGAACTGCCTGCGCGTTCTTCTTACCCTTTCAGTCTCAAAAATAGGCTCCACATGTAACGTTTCAGTAAGCTCGTTGGCATCAACTTTCAAACTCGATATCACTTCTGCATTCTACTAAAAATTGTTTAGTTCTCTCTAATTTTTATAATAATTCGGAGGTTCCACCTTAAGAAATAATTGTTTGAATGCCTTTAAACATCTGATATATTTTACTAGCCTTTTGAAAAAAAAAACTGATCGGTTTTTTATGAATCAAAAGGAGGTAATTAAAAAAATGGCAAACTGCTAGTGATATTTCACCCGGGCTAAAAGCAAGACATTTGCCATTACATCCCGAGAAAAAAACATCATTTTGCTTGGGATAATACACTTTATTGTTGTGAAAAACGCTTTCTTTGTTTGCAAAATATTACTTCAAGTGCACACATATCTAAGTTATTTATTATTATTTATCACAGCATACTTATTACTTGCATTTATTTGATTAGTAGAAAATTAAAAAAAATGGTACTTACTGCTTTGTTTATATCTTCTATTAGTGTGTATTGAACATTTATAACTACAAGTGACACTATTCAGTTCATGAACATAATATGTAATTTTCAAACACTTATAGTAGAAGCACTTTTTATTTAAGAGCTTGTAACCGTAAGTTTGAAATAATATAAATCAATACAATTTGGTTAGTTTTCTTAATGTTCTGTCGATGATCAATAACATATTACCATTACGTAAATTAGGTATCACGATTACAGATGTTTCCATGAGTCGCCATTCTATTTCGTCGGCGTTTAAACGAGTCGGTTAGCCATCACATGTCGATAAGGCAGAGTATCATTTATTAAAGTACTACTTTTAGCGCGCAATACAAAATAAAATGATGTATTACTTTATTTTTGGCATAATTCTTCTAAATATTTGTAAATTTTTCCCAACTAAATGTATTGTCATAATACAACTAAGAAAGTATAAATATGATATAAATTATCTATGTACTTTTAAATAAGTTATCGTCAACACTTGAAGTCAGAAAAATAATTTTAAACAAAAATTTTCTTCGCCGAGGCTTGGCAAAAAAAATTTTTTTTTTCTTCTCAATTTGGCCCCCCTCGACTTGTGGCGCCCTAGGCGGCCGCCTAGGTCGCCTATATGGTAGAGCGGTCCCTGTACAGAAGAAAATGGATTCAACACATCAACAGAATGGAAGAATGTAGAATTTCGCAGATGGCGAAAGATTACAACCCTAGAGGCAGAAGAAAAGTTGGTAGACCTAAGAAAAGGTGGACTGTGGAATAGGAACAGGCCGCTAAACCCTAAAACCGTTAAGAAGATGATGATGATGATGATGAGAGATTTTTAAATGCAAGGGGCTGGTAACACTACCATGTCAAATCCAGCTTACTCAATTATTTCAACAGAGAATTATTTATCTTCTTGAATTCTTAAACTATCACGTAAGTTATGAAATTGAAATGTAAACGGAATTGTGACTGGTCTATTCGTGTTTAAAAATTTAAAAATCGGAGTGCGCCAAATGATCTCAAAGACAGATTCAAGTTTAAAGGAAGGCTTAAAAGGTGAGATTCGTGGCATTCGAAGGAAACTTTATTGTCGTCCACATTATGTTTAAAGTAACTGCAACTTCGTCTGCTCCGGACATGTCAGAGCAGTTAGGCAATAAGCACGATGAAGCTGGTATTGCGGGAGACTGCTAATACAAACAATATGATGAAAAATATGTTTAAAGTAGTTTAATACAGTGGCGAACATGTTTGAACAACGGCTACACCGACAGTAGAATGACGACGACACCAGAGCCATAAAACGGTCTCTGTCACCCGAGGCAAACATACTTTCCGCTCCCCCCCCCCATGGTTCGTGAGGGAGGTGCTAGTAAATTTTATTATTTTTTTTCACACCAAATTAATGAAACTGATTTTCAGTTGGTACGTGGTTTCCTTAAATTTAACAACTTTAACTACAGAATTGTCAGTCAACTCTTGCTTAAAAATGTTCACTCTACAAATTTCAATTTAACTTACAAATAATTTGAGTTAATTTTGTGTATGACAGATTTTTAGATTTAGGAACTACTGACAAAGTAGAACATATCGGCTTAATATCGTGTACACTACTTATTAGCAACTACAGAACACTTAAAATCGAGATCGACTCCGTGGTTATCATCTTCAACATTGTCTGCGTATTATGAAAATTAGTCTATTGAATGAATCATACGAGCCTTTCAAAGATTCAACTTGCGAGAATTTTTGTGAAGATTTTGATGATGAGTGATGGGTTTTCATGGAACTGATCCCATACGAGCAAAAATAGTTGTAGTTGGTAATGTTCTGGAGCAGGTCTGTAATTTTTAATATCTGGGTTGTAATGTGTCTTACATTACAAAACCTTGATGACTGATGTGGTGAAATAAAGAAACACACCTCAAGTTCTACACGGTAATGGCCCACCCATCGATGTATACTATATGGATCGCGTGCTGCCAGGCAAAGTGAACGGCAGAAAACGGTCCAAAGCACGTATAGCTTCCCGCACAATGGTTGGCAATAAAGCGTGGTTGGCGCTAAGTTAACACGTGTATTAAACGAGTCATTCAGTCAGTAATACAATTGTTTTGACACCTTACAATTATTACATTTGGGACAGTTCTACTGAAAATTCGTGCTTATGAATATTTTTATTATTATAACAGTTTGTTTTTAATTTTTCCTAACTGATAACAGATGACAATAACTTAAGCGTTTACACTCATTTTACTGATTTTGTATCAAGCGGAAAATTAATTAGAGCGTCATTAGACGTTTTAAAGATTGTAAAATATATGTATAATTTATTTATTATATCTGACAGTAAACTTAATACCAAAAATGATTATATCAGCTTGCAAAAACTTTGCCGGCACAGTGTTTAGAAAACATTTCAAACAATGATTTTTCTGAAGACAGCCATGAAGTGAAACTTATCAAATTAATAGTGACATTATTTTATAAAATCTTGTGCTATAATACTGCTAAGGAAAGAACCGCTGCAGCTACCTTCTCTAAGCTTGGTGTCTGCCAAAAGTTAAATAAATTTGTATTATTTAGTAGTGTTTAATGTAAACAATTTTTATACAGTTAATACGTGGCTAATTAAATTAAATAAAAAAATTTAACGTAAATTAGCATTGCTTATTGAACACTTTAACGACCATGGTGAGCGTATACGCCAGCTTCTTTTACGCAATAAACATTTTAAAGTTTACGGCTCACGTCTTTTATTCTTTGTTTCCCTTATTCTTATCTTTATTCGTCTGGCTTCAATAATAAATGTTCATAAATAAGAATGCAACAGAACTGTTTATGAACGCAACAGAACTTAGCGGTAAACTTAAATAATGGTCAGAATACTGAAATCTTACAGTGAAACAAATAAGTTTATTTTGGAAAAGAACTTATTAAAAACCTCCCACTTTGGAGTCATTAATTGTTAAAATGACACAGCTATACCATTTAACGCAAAATATAATCCGCTAAAGCAACAAAAGCTATAACAAAGCAGAAATGTCAGACTTTGTACAGGTACAGTATATAGCATACGCAGTGTTCTTGCCAAACACTGATGCAGCGGTCGGACAGAATTCAGTGAATGCAGCACGCGATCCATATAGTATACATCGATGGGCCCACCCCACACTTCTCTATGGGTCTGAGAATTGGACTTTAAAGAAGCCCGAGGTCAGTCGTACTCAAGCGGCCGAAATGACATTTCTCAGGCTCTTGACAGGATGCACTGTTTACGATTGCAAAAAAATTTCGATGTACGGCAGAAACTGCCTAATATCGGCTAAAATGGTTTAACCATCTTAACCAAATGGATGACTGCCGCATTCCCAAACAACTACTGAAAAGCTGAAAGGACGGAGAGGTGTTTGGGCCTCCGAAGAAGCGTTGGAGTACCAGCTCTAGTCAATCTGGTCGGGACCGGAACGAACCATTTTTGGTTTAATCCTTGCTGAAGAAGATGATGACGATTTTGTTTTAAAAGTTTCGTATTTTTTGGACACATCCCCAAACTTGATGTCATAAGTCCATTCGGTGATAACGCAAATCTCGAATGTGAAAACAGGCTGGTTTGGAAACACATGTATGCGAAGAGGTATACTGATCGGTTTTGAGTGGAATAAATTACCTGGCTTCAACACTACAATCTCGTGTAGGATTGATTGACTGAGTCTGGTTGTTGCGAACACTAACGATTGGAACCCACTCGGATAGGGTGGAGAGCGAAACGGGAAGGCTTGCACACAGGCCCGGATTTCCCACTAGGCACGTGCCTAGGGGCGGCTGGCTCGGGGGGGGGGGGCACGACGTGAAAAATTATTTGTTAAAATTTCATGTTTTCGGTTTTTTAATTACAGTATTTGTATTGGGCACTTGCATTATGGCCAAATTGAAGAAAATGGTTTTGAAATAACCTTTAATTATATCATTGTCGACGGTATCGACACTGGGCCTATCAATAGCTGTGGTCGGAGAGAAGCACAGCCGTGTATACAGGTCTGGACATTCCGTTGAAATTCTTGTCCGCTTTTTTGCCGACTAAAATAGTTTGTTTAGATATCGCTTGGGGCGCCTCGATCTACAGCTGAGTTGCATAGAAGGAAGAATGCCTATGATTCAATAGCGGAAAATTTTGTAGTTTTTAAGGAACTGTCTACCAGGCCATCTCCAACTGTCATTGAACGTGTTTATAAACTTCGATCTTTGTACAAAAATAATCTTGAAGAGTCATTTGTTAATGAATGTGTCCATTTTCCTAGTCTAATAAAAAATGCTGATATTAAGAACACCCCACTGCATATGATGTTATACATGCTACAAGAGCAACTTCAATCAACATTTCCAAATAGCTCTTCGTATGTATTTGTATACAGCTAACATCTCTAACTGTTCGGCAGAACGTACGTTTTCTGCTTTAGAAAGAATTAAATCATATGTTAGTTCCACAACGAATGAGGAAAAACTCAACTCACTCTCAATCCTGCATGTTGAGGCAGAACTTTTAAACAGTGAACAAATGAACTTTGGAGGCCTTATTGAAGAATTTTCACTGATCAAAGCAAGACGAAAGCCAATGTAAAATCAAGCCATTTGCGTAATTTGGGATCTTATTCAATCACTCTTAAATTATTTGTTCTATTTATCCACTTTACATTACTTTCATTGATTTTACTATGTTTGATGATAAAACCAAACCATGTAGATCTATAAATAAACATATAAAAAAGTAGGCCTACGTTTTATTACTTGTTATAAAACTAATTTATGTGTTACTAAAGTGTACACGTAAATAAATATTAATAAAAGTTAAAAAAATGTAGACTTTTTCACAAATCCATCACATTTCCCTTTTAGATTTAAGATCAAATGAGATATTTGCAATACAGATAGTTGAAATTACTATTTTCAGCAAAATTTTTTCAGCAGTTAAGGAGAATTAAATTTTTAGAACTTTGTTGTTGTTGGGGGGGGGGGCTAACAATAGTGCCTAGGGGCGGCAGGACACCTAAATCTGGGCCTGCTTGCACAGGGGATAGGTACCACCGACAGGAAACGATTTCGTCTCGTTGTTACAATGCAAACTCACTTGAGTCTGCAGACTGACAGCGTGAAGCCACTCGGGCAACTTCGTTACTGTTCGTCCGCCGCTATTGTCTACTCTCTCGTCAACCTACACTCCACACTTACGTGTTTAATAAAATCCACGTATTTTTATCCAATCGGGGTTTTCCTATGTGCATAGCGGATGAATTGAATGTTAAAATGAATATTGATTGTGGTCACAGTTAAATATTAAAACATAATGTAGAATTAATTTAACCATATCGTTGTACTCCATTTATTACCCTGAATTGTAGTTTTTGTTTTAACCTTTGTTTCCTCCAGAAACAAACAATTTCACTGGCTCCCCAGATAAATATGAACCTTTTGACTACATCGTCGCATTAGTGTATGAAATATACGTTTATTAAGAAAACTTATTTTATACTGTTTTGCCGGTTTTTACGTTCAGTTTTTTGTACTGACAATGTTGGTTTTGATATACTGTATATTGCTGTAATCAGTTGTGGTAAAACTCCTTTTTACCTGTGCACTAACTTCGCAGGTTGGTTTCGTATTTATCTGGAGTCAATTTAATCAATTATTTTTGTTTCTGGAGTGATAAACGCTGAAACAAAATTATACAATTAAGTTCTAGGATTTCGTTGTCCATGATGTGTCCGTTACTTAACTAAATACAACTATTTCACTAACGACTCCGAACACAAAGTTTTGTGTTCCGAGTCGTTAGTGAAATAATTGTATTTATACAATTAAGGTTATAAATGTAAGAAATGATATATGAATTTATTCTCAGTTGTGTTTATATTTATCTTCGAGAATACTTACAGCGCGTGTACCTAATAAAAACTGTTACACTAAAAATAAAATGACAAAACTTTAAAATGAAACATCGAAATGCTTACAGGACATGTATAGGTAGGTTATACACGAATACACACAGACACTTGAATACACGAAAAATTTACTCTTGAGTTTACGTATTTGAAGCCGTGAACTTAATAAAATTATTGTGCTAAAATAAGTACAAAACCTTTAACCAAACGTTTACCTAACTCACATCTGACAACAGAATATAGGCGGGCATAGATAAGAACGAAGGTTGCCGAAGTTGCCCGAGTGACTTCACGCTGTCAGTCTGCAGACTCAAGTTGCAAACTCCTGCGACGGAGACCTACACCAGACGGTGGAAACATGTACTGTACGCATGCCGGTCGAACACAATAGTTATTTCCAAATCTCGCAGACAGACCAGTTTACAGTCGCACAGGTAGTCAGTCTGGGAGTTTGTGCAAGTCCTACGTGACCCGCAGTACCCGGGTCAAGTCCGGCATTCACGTCATTGAAGAAGGGAGGGTAAGTAAGGGTGCCCCCCGTTAACGGAGAGGAGCGATACCATTTGTCTGAGGTATGTTTATTTAAAAGTGCGTTGCGAAAGCCCCCCTTCTTCTTTTTCATTCTTCTGTCTCCCGCGTATTACGATTTTTCTCCGATCTTTTCAGCTTCTCCATTGTGTTCTTCCCCTTGCCCTTCGTTGTGAACGTTATCTTCGCGCCTCGTATGTTAATTCAAATTGGCCGTATCTTCCTCCGGTCGCAGACGCCCTACTTCGTCTCGTGTCGTTAATTTATTGGAATTTCTTTCACATGTTTTATTATCGATGACTTTATAATGCTTTTCCGCACCGGTATTTCGCGTAAACGTTCCCATAAGAGGGATAAATATACTGACCCAAAAGTGCGCCGTCACTCCTGCACTTACGCACCAGTACCAGTAAAATTAATTAAACTATGGTATACCCAAAACATTTGTCCTTGATGCACTCGTTTTAGTCCAATACTAAAATATTTTTATTTACTGTCTAATGTTTCTCAAAATTCTGGTTTTAACGCGAAATAAAAAAACTTAATGCTTTAGCAACTGACGTATGAAAAACTTATATATCAGTACAAACTAAATTACTTGCGTATCCGAATTATCCGGTCGCTGTGACTGCGCTCTTGGGCATCTTTATGACGTCTTGCTCAAGAGTGTAAGATATTGCTCTCAGTTTTTATTTTTTATACATGTCTTGTTCCGTGCCCAACGGAGAAAATAACAAAAATCTGGGAAAAATCTGAAACTGTAACGATACATAACACACACATTCGATTTAATTTTTTCATTTTATTGAATATTTAAAGCTATTTTCTTTTATTTCTTCATTTATCAACACGACTCTTCGACTATATCCTTCAAGTCTTCTTCGAACCAGCTCTCTCGTGCTTGAGCCTTTCTTTATTTTACGTTTTTCTAACGACAGTTTTTGCTATCATTGTCAGTAGAGTTGAGTCTACCAATGGAGTGAAGAAAGACAACAACGATCTAGGGTTACAAATCAACAAAGTCAAAATAAAAATAATCATTATTGACAGACCAAATAATAAACGAGACACAAGTTAATTTTTTAGAGGACATAGCCGGTAGAACAGGCTTAAGAATGTTTGCAGAAAAAAACAAATTTCTCACGAACATTAAAAATGCGCCAAAATTCCTGCTAACAGATGTTGGTCGAATAGAGAGAATTCGAAAATTTAAGTATTTAGGAGAAATAAAATAAAAAGCGAATGGTTTTCAAGAGAATGGTTTAGAAAAATCTGGTATACAACAAAGGATTCATATAGAAGATTGAAAGGGCATATAGGCCTAGTATAACTAAAAATATTTACAATAAAAATTACATATATAAAAATGTGAAAATAAGGCATTACAGTACAGTAGTGAAGCCAGAATGCCTATATGCAAGTGAATGTCTAGCACTCAATTATAATTTAAACGAACTAGAAATTTTAGAAAGACGAATTATTAGGAAGATATTAGGCCAACGAAAAACTTCAGAAGGTTGGAAATGAAGAAGTAATGATGAAATATATCAAAGTATAGAAAATATAACAGAAACAATGAGAAAAAGAAGACTATTATTTTTTGGACATTTATACGGAATGGACGACAATAGGTTAACAAAGCAGATCTTTAAATATCTGTGGGGTAAGAAGTCAACGTCAAGTAGGATTAAAGAAGTCCAAAATGATTTAGAAAAAAATAATATACACGCAGAAGAACCAATTGAAAGAGAGGTTTTTCGGGGAAAAGTGTTAAAAATGGAATGAGTCCAGGGTAGGAGAGAGAAAAACGCAGGTTCAAAGTGGACTGAAGACAGGAAGAGATGAAAGAATGTTGGAGAAAAATAAAAGAACAAAGAATAAAGAATTGAAATTGGGACGTGGTCCTTAGATGGCAGATAAAAAAAACTTGACACAACCCGAATGAATAATATACAAGTACCGTGAAGATTCATCTACATAGGGACAAATGGAGGCGGAATTACGAAAGAAATTATAAGAACAGCAGTAACGGAAAAATCAGTATTGACGCAACCGTGAAAAAGTCACGACATATGCATACTGAAACGATAAAACCCTTAATGAATAGCCTTGTATTCTCTGTAATATGTAGTACACGCTTCAGAGTCCTGGTCAGTAAATAAAACTGACCTTCGCAGAACCGACAGGTTTGAATGACATACTGGAGAAGAACGTTTAGCTAGGGTTACCATGTGACCTAGGTGAAAATAGAGGACAACCTGAAAATTTAACACCATGATCGTTACTTTACAGATGCAAAAAAAAATTTGAGAGTAAAAACATTACACATTATGGATAAGAAGGTATTCATGATTAATTTAAGCATTTTTACAGAGTTTATAGAAAGTACAATTTAATTTTTGTGATATAACAAGAAAATGTTTACAAACAAAACTTAAAACTATTAGTTAGATGTGGAACCCTTACATAGGAAAAAATATCTGCTATACTTATTTTTAATCATAGCAATAATTAATTTAATTCTAATCAGTCTGAATCGGCTTCACAGTCTAAATGTTCAATTGTGTCTTTGTGGTGCCACTGGTATTTATCAGGTGAACCAATTCCCATCAAAACCTTTTTGTTTTCTAATTAATAATCATAGAACTGAACACGTGAAAGACTTTTAATGTTGTACTGTACACAGATTATACCTTTAAGTTTTTCTACCATTAACCTGTTTCTCTCTTTGATTCAGGGAGCGCTCTTGCGCGTGACTACATTTTTCAGTTTTACAATAAAATAGGATATTTCCTGTTTTTAAAAAATCCTCCCGGACAGGTTTCCTGTTTTTTAACACTAAAAAAGAAGACGTGTCCGGGAAAAAGAGGACGCATAGTAACCCTAGTTCAGCATACTGCCGGGACTGCTGGAACTAATCACCCTGTACTAACACATCAAAGACAGCTTGACCACGACAAAAAAAAAAATACCCTTCTTAAGACATAAAATGTTGCTGGTAAACTACCCCTTTCCCTTAACCGATCTTCAACAAAATCAACAGACCTTGAGCTCCGTATAATTCGAAAAGGTATGCAAAAGAGTAGTTGATTCTGTTTGAATTTACGTCAGTTATCGTTCGTCATAGAAAATATCGGTATGGAGAACCATACATGACTTCCATATTCTAAGATTTATATTTAAAATCATTTTCAGCCAAACAGCCAGGGAAGGAATTTTAACAAAAAAATACTTCTTTCTTGCCAATAACGTAGTACACATATAAAAAATATTATCCCCAGCCCGTTCAACTAGCCTCTTCATTTATAGATATTTCATCTACGTTTCTACAATGGATTATTAAGATCTTATCAGGATACTTTATCAAAATTAAGTACTTTACTCATGTTACAACAAAAAATGTTTCAGGTAAACTGCCCTTTCCCCGTAACCGATCTTCACCAAAATCAACAGACATGAGTTCTCTATAGCTCAGGCACATATGTAAAAAATTATTTGATTCTGTTTGAATTTACGGCAGTTATGGTTCGTCATATAAAAAATTACCCATGTTAAAACATAAAACATGAGATTTATAAAACATATCTAAGATTTATATTTAAAATCATTTTTGAAATAAAATATTTTCATAGAACCTACTAACGCTGGGGAAATCTGAGGAGCCAATCAGAGTTGGGCCTACCTGTCACTCTGCTGAATTTGGTGGAAAGACCTGTCACTGTCGTCAAAGTATCAGCCTTGACAGGGTCCTCTTTTTCTGCAAAATGAGAGAGGAGGCTTGAGATGGAGTGAGTGACATGGTCCCCACCTCAATGAAGAACCCATTGTTTTATAAAAATATATTTAAATTTTGAAAACTGAAAATTCTTTTCTTGTTGTAAATATTCATATTTTATAATCAAAATGACTTTATCAAAAAACAAACATTTTTTTATAATAAGTACTTACATATGTTTCTTAATATGCTTACTTTTTCTTCAATGTTGATGATCATTTCCAAACATTCTGACAAAATTGTATCTACAGAACAGTTAACATTCCCCAGGTTTCCATTTCTGCTAATTTCTCATTACACCTTCCACTGACATATTATTAACCATTTCATAAACTATCGTATAATCTTTTCAGATTTTGTGGTACAAAATCTGAAATTTTCAGATTGCCTGGCAACAAAATTATTTTATTTTCAACAATTACCATTGTTTGAAAAAGTTTAAATGAATTTTCAAGTACTTTACTCTTGTTAAAACGTAAAATGTTGCCGGTAAACTACCCCTTCCCCTTAACTGATCTTCACCAAAATCTAAAGGCCTTGAGTCCTCTACAGTTCACTGAAGTATGCAAAAAATTATTTGATTCTGTTTGAATTTACGGCTTTTATCGTTTGCCATAGAAAATACCCTTGTTAAAAAAACATTGTCGGTAAACTACCCCTTTCGCTTAACCGATCTTCACCAAAATCAGTAGACCTTGAGAACTCTACAATTCAGGGCTGTATGCGAAACATTATTTGATTCTGTTTGAATTTGCGGCTGTTATCGTTTGCCAAAAAAAAAAAATTCCCTTGATAAAAAAAAACGTTGTAGGTAAACTACCCCTTCCCCTCAACCGATCTTCACCAAAAACAATAGGTCGCGAGTACTCTACACATCAGGGCTGTATGCAAAAAATTATTTGATTCTGTTTGAATTTGCGGCAGTTATCGTTTGCCATAGAAAATACGCTTGATAAAAAACGTTGCAGGTAAACTACCCCTTCCCCTTAACCGATCTTCACCAAAAACAATAGGTCTTGAGTACTCTACAAATCAGGGCTGTATGCAGAAACGTATTTGATTCTGTTTGAATTTGCGGGTGTTATCGTTTGCCATAGAAAATACCCTTGTTAAAAAAACGTTGTAGGTAAACTACCCCTTTCCCTTAACCGATCTTCACCGAAAACAAAAGATCTTTAGAACTCTACAATTTAGGGCTGTATGCAAATAATCTTTTGATTCTGTTTGAATTTGCGGGTGTTATCGTTTGCCATAGGAAATACCCTTGTTAAAACATAAAACGTTACAGGTAAACTACCCCTTTCCCTGAACCGATCTTCACCAAATACAAAAGGTCTTGAGAACTCTACAATTCAGGGCTGTATACGAAACATTATTTGATTCTGTTTGAAGTTGCGGCTGTTATCGTTTGCCAAAAAAACATTTCCCTTGATAAAAAAAAAACGTTGCAGGTAAACTACCCCTTTCCCTCAACCGATCTTCACCAAAAACAATAGGTCGCGAGTACTCTACACATCAGGGCTGTATGCAAAAAATTATTTGATTCTGTTTGAATTTGCGGCAGTTATCGTTTGCCATAGAAAATACGCTTGATAAAAAACGTTGCAGGTAAACTACCCCTTCCCCTTAACCGATCTTCACCAAAAACAATAGGTCTTGAGTACTCTACAAATCAGGGCTGTATGCAGAAACGTATTTGATTCTGTTTGAATTTGCGGGTGTTATCGTTTGCCATAGAAAATACCCTTGTTAAAAAAACGTTGTAGGTAAACTACCCCTTTCCCTTAACCGATCTTCACCGAAAACAAAAGATCTTTAGAACTCTACAATTTAGGGCTGTATGCAAATAATCTTTTGATTCTGTTTGAATTTGCGGGTGTTATCGTTTGCCATAGGAAATACCCTTGTTAAAACATAAAACGTTACAGGTAAACTACCCCTTTCCCTGAACCGATCTTCACCAAATACAAAAGGTCTTGAGAACTCTACAATTCAGGGCTGTATACGAAACATTATTTGATTCTGTTTGAAGTTGCGGCTGTTATCGTTTGCCAAAAAAACATTTCCCTTGATAAAAAAAAAACGTTGCAGGTAAACTACCCCTTTCCCTCAACCGATCTTCACCAAAAACAATAGGTCGCGAGTCCTCTACAAATCAGGGCTGTATGCAAAAAATTATTTGATTCTGTTTGAATTTGCGGCAGTTATCGTTTGCCATAGAAAAAAAATCTACAGACAGACACACACACACACACACACACACACACACACACACACACACAGACACTTTTCGGAAAACGACTTTTTTTCATGTTTTGAGTGTAGTAGAATCAGAATCTGCAATAATCTCGAACACGATTTTTTTTGCCATCACCATACTTCCATTCCTTAAGGAATATGGAAGTAATATCGGTATGGAGAACCATACATGACTTCCATATTCTAAGATTTATATTTAAAATCATTTTCAGCCAAACAGCCAGGCTGTGTCTTACCTGCCTTTTTATTGCTGTATTAAATGAAAAATATTATATTACATTAAAATGAAAAAATTATAATTTTATTGCCTGGCAACAAAATTATTTTATTTTTAACAATAACGATTGTTTCAAAAAGTTTAAATAAATTTTCAAGTACTTTACTCTTGTTAAAACGTAAAAGGTTGCAGGTAAACTACCCCTTCCCCTTAACCGATCTTCACCAAAATCGAAAGTCATTGAGACCTCTACAATTCAGGGATGTATGCAAAACATTATTTGATTCTGTTTGAATTTGCGGCTGTTATCGTTTGCCATAGAAAATACCCTTGTTAAAACAACGTTGCAGGTAAACTACCCCTTTCCCTCAACCGATCTTCACCAAAAACAATAGGTCTTGAGAACTCTACAATTTAGGGCTGTATGCAAATAATCTTTTGATTCTGTTTGAATTTGCGGCTGTTATCGTTTGCCATAGGAAATACCCTTGTTAAAACATAAAACGTTACAGGTAAACTACCCCTTTCCCTTAACCGATCTTCACCAAAATCAACAGATCTTGAGAACTCTACAATTCAGGGCTGTATGCGAAACATTATTTGATTCTGTTTGAATTTGCGGCTGTTATCGTTTGCCAAACAAACAAAATTACCCTTGCTAAAAAAAAACCGTTGCAGGTAAACTACCCCTGTCCCTCAACCGATCTTCACCAAAAACAATAGGTCGCGAGTACTCTGCAAATCAGGGCTGCATGCAAAAAATTATTTGATTCTGTTCGAATTTGCGGCAGTTATCGTTTGCCATAGAAAAAAAATCTACAGACACACACACACACACACACACACACACACACACACACAGACAGACAGACACACACACACACTTTTCGGAAAACGACTTTTTTTCATGTTTTGAGTGTAGTAGGATCAGAATCTGCAATAATCTCGAACACGATTTTTTTTGCCATCACCATACTTCCATTCCATAAGGAATATGGAAGTAAAATTACCCCCGATAAAAAAACGTTGCAGGTAAACTACCCCTTCCCCTTAACCGATCTTCACCAAAACCAATAGGTCTTGAGAACTCTATAATTCAGGGCTGTATGCACAAGAGTAATTGATTCTGTTTGAATTTGCGGCTGTTATCGTTTGCCATAGAAAACAAGCACGATATATTTTCTTATATATACATAATTTACATTAAAATGAAAAAATTATAATTTTATTGCCTGGCAACAAAATTATTTTATTTTTAACAATTACCATTGTTTGAAAAAGTTTAAATGAATTTTCAAGTACTTTACTCTTGTTAAAACGTAAAAGGTTGCCGGTAAACTACCCCTTCCCCTTAACCGATCTTCACCAAAATCTAATGGCCTTGAGTCCTCTACAATTCACGTATGTATGCAAAAAATTATTTGATTCTGTTTGAATTTGCGGCAGTTATCGTTTGCCATAGAAAATACGCTTTATAACAAACGTTGCAGGTAAACTACCCCTTCCCCTCAACCGATCTTCACCAAAAACAAAAGGTCTTGAGTACTCTACAAACCAGGGCGGTATGCAGAAAATTATTTGATTATGTTTGAATGTGCGGCTGTTATCGTTTGCCATAGAAAATAACCTTGTTAAAAAAACGTTGTAGGTAAACTACCCCTTTCCCTTAACCGATCTTCACCAAAAACAATAGGTCTTGAGAACTCTACAATTTAGGGCTGTATGCAAATAATCTTTTGATTCTGTTCGAATTTGCGGCTGTTATCGTTTGCCATAGGAAATACCCTTGTTAAAACATAAAACGTTACAGGTAAACTACCCCTTTCCCTTAACCGATCTTCACCAAAATCAACAGATCTTGAGAACTCTACAATTCAGGGCTGTATGCGAAACATTATTTGATTCTGTTTGAATTTGCGGCTGTTATCGTTTGCCAAACAAACAAAATTACCCTTGCTAAAAAAAAACCGTTGCAGGTAAACTACCCCTTTCCCTCAACCGATCTTCACCAAAAACAATAGGTCGCGAGTACTCTGCAAATCAGAGCTGCATGCAAAAAATTATTTGATTCTGTTTGAATTTGCGGCAGTTATCGTTTGCCATAGAAAAAAAATCTACAGACAGACAGACAGACAGACACACACACAGACAGACAGACAGACAGACAGACAGACACACACACAGACACTTTTCGGAAAACGACTTTTTTTCATGTTTTGAGTGTAGTAGAATCAGAATCTGCAATAATCTCGAACACGATTTTTTTTGCCATCACCATACTTCCATTCCTTAAGGAATATGGAAGTAAAAATTGCCCTTGTTAAAACATAGAATGTTGCTGGTAAACTACCCTATTCCCTTAACCGATCTTCACCAAAACCAAACGGTCTTGAGAACTCTACAATTCAGGGCTGTATGCAAAACATTATTTGATTCTGTTTTATTTTGCGACTCTTATCGTTTGCCATAAAAAATACCTTTTAAAACATAAAACGTTGCAGGTAAACTACCCCTTTCCTATAACGGATCTTTACCAAAAACAATAGGTCTTGAGTAGTCTACAAATCAGGGCTGTATGCAATACATTATTTGATTCTGTTTGAATTTGCGGTTCTTATCGTTTGCCATAGAAATACGCTTTTAAAACATAAAACGTTGCAGGTAAACTACCCATTTCCTATAACCGATCTTTACCAAAAACAGTAGGTCATGAGAACTCTACCATTCAGCGCTGTATTCAAAAAAGTATTTGATTCTGTTTACATTTGCGGCTTTTATCGTTTGCCATAAAAAATACCCTTGTTAAAATATAAAATGTTGCAGGTAAACTACCCCTTTCCCTTAACCGATCTTCACCAAAACCAATATGTCTTGAGAACTCTATACTTCAGGGCTGTATGCAAAAGAGTAGTTGATTCTGTTTGAATTTGCGGCTGTTATCGTTTGCCATAGAAAAAAATTACCCTTGGTTAAAAAAAACCGTTGCAGGTAAACTACCCCTTTCCCTTAACCGATCTTCACCAAAAACTATAGATCTTGAGTACTCTACAAATCTGGGCTGTACACAAAAAATTATTTGATTCTGTTTGAATTTGCGGCTGTTATCGTTTGCCATAGAAAAAAAATCTATAGAGAGACAGACACATAGACACACAGACAGACACACACACAGACACTTTTCGAAAAATGACTTTTTTCATGTTTTGAGTGTAGTACAATCAGAATCTGCAATAATCTCGAACACGATTTTTTTTGCCATCACCATACTTCCATTGCCTTAAGGAACATGGAAGTAAAAACGTTGAATAGTGAAGTTGTATTTCGACTTCTTAAGGAAATACGGCCGCTAGAAAACTAATGGTACAAGTTATAGTTGAACCGTCTACGAAGAGGAGAAGTTCGCCTGAACGGTTCACTGTCGCCTGAATTTACTGGCAACAGTAAAGTCGTATGTGGAGCAATGTGGCCGAAGATAGGAACGTAGCCCATGGAGAACCATGTTACAGTCAAACTTGATGAAAATTCATGACGTCAGGACATCCGATACCGTCAACTAATGACCAAGACAGTGCCAGCCATATAGACTTTTTAAATACAGTGGAACTCGCGAATAACGAGCTCGCTTGTAACGAGAAGTCGGATGTAACGACCAAAAGTACGAGATTTGTTTTGTTTTGTATCTTAATTAAACTCCCTTTTAACGTGTAAGAACGCATTAGAGACTTGGTTATAACGAGCACTTTATCGCAAGCTTGTTTGTGGGTTAAGGTCTAAAAACGTCCGTTACAATACAGCATTTTAAACGTTCGTTTAAAATCATTAACGCAATTTAGTGAAACTAATAATGTAAGTGATGAATTCGTGGAATATTTTAATAAACTACAAAACTGTTTTGATATCTACAGATACAAGATTACTAAACAAACAAAAATAGATGACTTTTACAAGGTTAATAAAGTTCTGTGTGCGAGATATAATTTTGACGTTCCATTTAGGACGAACAACAAAAAGAACTTTCTTGTAATTTAAAAATAAATATTGTACATGTGACACGGAAAGGTTTGCGTTTCTTGCGCGATAGCCGGCTTATTTTTGGTAAGTTTTTACTATACAGTTACTTTTACTATATTTCGCGAATGCTCTATACGCCAATATTCAGCAAAGAATGTTAGCGTCTGAAAAATGTTTAAAGTATAAATTTCACTTTTAAGGGTAGAATGTAAAACATGTCAAAATTTTATTGTGCAAAGCCTCTTCTATACCAGACTTTTTTTGTTGTGTGTTCGATAATCACCAGGGGCGGATTTAACATTTTGCCGCCCGTAGGCAGTATAAATTTGCCCCCTCCCACAAACCTCTGTTGGGGGGGGGGGCATCATTATATTCCCTCTCTGGTTTTACAGTCCGCACTAGTGTTCTGTTTAAATCCAAACTTTGCTACATAATCGCGTGTGCTCTCGTTCATTTGCCAATTAATAAGATCAGAATCTAAGACCTTCCCTACCTGATTTGATGACATTTCATCATGATTTTTGACGTGAACTGGCTCTTCGTTCTTCAAAAATGAAGGTCCCTCCACAACGGACCTCTCTGGCTGAACTGTGTGAACAGTATCTTCACCTTCACTGCTATCACAGTTATTGTCGGTATCACTAGAATGTCTCGATTCCTTAAATATTAGCTTGCCTCGGTTTCTGGAACCAACCTACAATTCGGTATTACATTGACAGATCTACATTTCTCACTTTGATCTGGATTGCCAACATCTAAAATCTCTCGGATGATCAACGCCAAATATTTCAACGGTTGAAAACATAAACATTCGCCCGTATTAGGCCTACTTTTGGGTGAAAAACGACAACTGCGTTATAGTTACAAATTAAGTGAAGGTAATTTTTATATTCGTGTGTGGTTAATTCAACTGGCTTTTATACTTGTAAATTTGTTTGAATCTAAAAATATCATTTCTTAACTCAAATTTTGCCGCTCCCCAAAATTTGCCGCCACAGGCAAGTGCCTAATCACGGTATAAACATTTAGGCTTACGAGTCGACAACTCGGATGTAACGAGCAAACGGTTTTAACGAGCACTTTTGTCCGGTCCCTTGAATCCCGTTATAAGAAAATTCCACTGTATTTTGTTAAAAAAAAATCATATTTTACTCCCCATATCAGTGCCGAATTTTGTTTTATCTATTAGACGTCGACTGATAGCACCACACAAAAAGCTCAAATTTTTCGATCCAGGTCTTTGAGCTTGAGTTTTATTTAACAGGAACCTGATTGAACAGATTTTTGTTTTCGAAAACTGTAAAGGTTATATTTTTATTCGGCGTACACCATAATCGTGGTACCTGTCACTGTTTTCGGAAAACTAGCCCACTGGTCCAGAATTATTCAGTTAAACCGATGGTTTCCAACTTAAAAACACCTGAGAACCACAACTAAACTCAAGAACCTACCAGCGACCGCGTCATAAGCCATCAATTTACCACAAACAACGTAAAAATAAAAAATTAAAACTAAATTTTATTTAATTGTGAACAATTTATCGTATGTATAGAATTCCATTAAGTGAACAAGAAAGAAAGAAACAAAGAAATAAATATTATCATAGTAAAAATAAAAACTAACAATAAATTAGAAAATAAAATAAAACAAAAACTCACTAAACAAACACCATACGAACCTTCATGTAAAAATCCTTCCACTAATAATAATATAAAATATATCAACTTTACTTTTCACGGAAACATAACTCGTATTTAAAGATACAAACTAAAAAATATCTTATAACACAGATAATACCATTTTTAATAAAATAAAACCTAAAACTAAATTTTACGTAGGCCAGGCGAAGAAAAAACTGTCCGAGAGATACATTCAACATTGCAATGCGTTTTTAAAACTTAATATTTACAAATCTAATTTAGCCACACACTGTTTAAACAATAAACATAAATTTCCAGACATTCAAAATGTCAAATTAATTAAATACGCACAAAAAGGTAGCAAAATGAATAACTGTGAAAATCTTAATATTTACAAACACGATAATAATAATCTACTAATTAAAGAACAAATTCAAATAAAAACAAAACAAAACGATTTATTTAAAATCATACATTTTATTAGAATAATAAAACATTAAATATATAATAAACAGCTGGCTACATAAACATTACAACAATCGAAAATAGAATCGAAGTAAAATCGATTATCCGTTAACTACATTGTAAGCGAAACATTCAATTACAATTCAAACACACCTCTGAAGATGCAGAATAATTTCTGTGAAACGTGCGTCAGGTGAAAATAACCCTACTTCAGAGTATTTATTTGAAGATATTAAATTGTAAAAAGTAGACGTAGGTGATTTACACATTTAACATATTTTAACGACACAATATTTATTATGTCAGTATAATAATGAAGGTGTAAAAACAATATTATAAAATTGTATATTTATATACATTCTTTAGTGTGAAAACTGAGCCTTCAATGTGCCGATCTGCTGCAGCGACTGCAGCAGGAATGTCCACATTTAGAGGTGGGCCGATATACCTATAACAGTTATTTGGTAACGATATTTTTGTAGAACGGATATAACAGCGACTGTAAAGTTGAAATACCTGTTCTGATTCAACGATAACTGAAAACTGAAAAGTCGAAATACCCGTTCCGATTATTGGCGGCCTCTCGGTTCCGAGTCGCGGGACCTCCCTACGCAACTAACGCATAAACAAGTAAACGAGTATTACGAGTACGCGAGTAGAAAGCACTTTTTTGTGTTGAATACTTAATTCTGCGCATTTGTCGATTGCCATACAAGTACGAAACGAAACGAAAAAACAACCAGCTTCAAAATATCTCTACGCCAAAGAGATGAAGCTGTTTTTATAAATGAAAAAAAAAATCATACTGATGTTACATTTATTCTCGTGTGTTATGCAAATACATAATACAGATCATAATAAGAAATAGTTATATATTATACTAGTCACCAACTTGGTAAATTTAAAAAAGCGAATTATATTGTGTTATAACCTACAGACTGGCTGATAGGCCATATAGTAACTTTTTGTTAATGTGATTTCGGAGATGATTTTAACTTAACTGCACATCTCACGTAAATTTTTTTGACATTCTTTGTTGTGCTATTACGTGCACTCTAAATCTCACTGCCTGAGTTTCACAACTGATTTGTCTAACCAAAAATGGAATCAATAATTTAATATTAAATCTGTCAGTTTGTTTACTCATAGTGAAAACTTAAATTATTATTTCCAAAGAGAGATAGGCCTATAAAGTCTCTTGTTTCTTATTTTCTTCTAAACAGTAACAGTTTAATAAAGTCACAGTGTAAAGTAACACTGTTAGCACTTTTAGTTTCAATTTATTTCTTATAAAAAATTATATAATACAGGTATATGTATAATACGTATATAATAACAGGTATTTGTACGTGTAATTTTTTTGGAACGGTTTAGTTCGTACCTGTTATTTTCAACTAATACTAGTTTAGCGCATCTCTAGCCCACTAGAGCTGCCCTCAGTAGAGAATAATCTGTGAGGCGACTTATGCTGCAGTTCTTGAAACTTTACTGTGGAGAACTCGCTTTCACATATGTATATACAAGTGACGTCACTTTCTGTCCAAAACTTCGCAGATCTTGAAGTCGTTCATGAGGTAGCAGCTTAAAGAAATCCAACCCCTTTTCTTGTCTGGTGTGCAGGAAGCGATCTGCTTGTGGTTGACACAATTCTAGTTTACACAAATCTTAAAACGTAAAACAGGCATAACATATGCCTGTGATTACGCATCAAGGACGGAATATCGGACAATCGTGTTTGTTTTGTCCAACAGAGGGATGTAAGGGAATAGACTGGAACTTGTAACATGATGAAAGGACTGTCGCCTGTAGGCTACTATACTTTGCTTTAAACAAAGTGAAAACTACTGTACGTTTATTAAGGATAAAGGAAGCAGTGAAGAATTTTTTATAGGTTCTCCTGCCAGACCGTTCTCAGTTAAAATAATATTTTATAGTTTATTTACTTATTACAGTGAATAGAGAGGAGTTAAAAAAGCCTTTATTTTCTGCCTATTAGTTTTAATTTTTGGTACGATTTCCACTATAACATAAGAAAAACAATACTCTAAGAAAACGATATGTGGTTGAAAAAATCCCCCCCCCCCCACCGTAGTGAAATCCCAGGTTCGCGCCTGAAAAAAAGGTGTTCTAAACTTGAGCGTATAAGAAACGAGGCCATAAGAGAAGGCTCACAAGTTTTTAACTTCAATGAAAAATTGGGTTAATAAACTATCAAAGTTTAGATCCATCTGTGGGACAATTCATAGAAATTTACGAAATAAAACTCGGAAGGAAACCCGTATGAAATTTTATAAAACAGTAGCTGTTCCGACATTCCTTTACGCAAGTGAGACATGGGGCCTCGGTAAAGGGGAAGAAAAGAGAATTCAGGCTGCCGAAATGAGATTTCTGAGAAGTGTCCAAGGATTCTCCCTTCTGGATAGGAGAAGAAACATAGACATTAGACAAGACTTAAAGATCCAGTCTTTAAATGAGACGATTAAGGAGTATAAGAAGAGATGGTGTGGACATGTGGCCCGAACGCCAGATACCAGATTGCCAGTGGCAGCTCTCAAGTACAAGCCGAGTGGAAAGAGGGATGTTGGTAGACCGAGGAGGAGATGGGTTCCGGAACAGGCCAACTAGGGCCTAATCCCTGTAGTGAAGATGATGATGATGAAAAATTAAAAGATTACAAACAACGGTGGAAAGAACACTTGGAAAGAATGTCAGATTGCAGACTGGCCGAACAAGTCTGGGAATACAAACCTATAGGACACAGGTGTGTGTGTGTGTGTAGACCCAGGAAGATATGGCCCGAGGAGCAGGCAGCACCTTCCCTATGCCGTGTTGTGAAGAAGAAAAGATGATGATGATGATGATGATGATGAAAGTGAATAGAGTAATTATCAAATTGGTCTTCTAAGATAAGGTCGCGGACCGCCAGTTAGCAATCACTGACTTACATGAATAAATAAATAGGCATAAAGCGTTTTCCAGTCATAAGTCATAAAGTCATAAGTCGAATATAATTAAAAAGCGTTAAAACTCTTCCAGAAGCTTAAAACAAAACTGCTGTGAAATCGTCCTTGTGAAATGCCGTACAGTACTCGGAAACTAAAAACAAATAAATAAATAAATCCAACATGTGTGTGTGTGGTAAAAAGAGTCAAAGAACAATTTCGACGCACTTGACCCACTTTTGAAGAAGGACAGGAGAACTTGTTGAAGAAAAGTTATGAGCTGAAATCGTTGCATAATGAACACCACAGTATAACACGATAAATTTGCCATATGACTCTATCACAAAGCGTAGGTAGGAAATGTGTATAAATTAGTAGTCGTAAAGTGGGAGAATTCGAATGGGAAGGAACCGCGACGACGCTCTCGGAGAGTGGGGGGGGGAACAAGCGGTATTGTATTACTTAACAATAAAACGAAGGTTAACCTTGGTTTTTATTATTATGATTATTTTGCAATCGGGGGTCTTCGCAGCAGCGCACAAAAGGGATGCAATACAGACAAACAAAACAAGAGGGTCTGTGTAAGAAGGGAAGCGAGCGAGAGCTATAAGCTATTCTGTTGTGTATGTAGTCCGTCTGACCTTGAACTGCTGTGAAACCGTGAGAAACTGAACCAGTATCACACACACACACACACACACACACACACACACACGCACAACGCTGTGCTCTGCTAACCAATCTCGCCCGTACACGTTTGGCTGCTTCGTTGTAAACAAACTGATGTATATGCGCCGTGAACTAGAGGTCTTCCGCCGTCGGCAATATTAACTCGAAAATGATTTTTTTTTTTTTTTTTTTTGTATACCGAATGTAATATTACTTGACGTGCATCGGAGACATTAATGAAGCAATATTAGCGACTCGTCTGCCCACACTGTCCAGACATTTCTCCAATCGTTTTTCTCTTGAGTAAGTCTAGACCAGTTCCTGTAGTTACCCAAAAGGGCGCCAGACTGAAGCCAAAAAAAAAGATAATAATAAAATAAAAAATAGTTTTTCGAATTATTTTTCTTTTTTTATAAATTTTTTAATAACTATCTATAGGCCTATATTTTTTAGGATCTTATTTTTATATTTTTTATATTTATATTTTATTTATAATTTACTAGAAATTTACATTTTATTTTAGTTTACATTTTACAATTAACTTCCTACATCACTAACAACTACAAATTAAATTACAATTACAAAGATAATTTATAACTACAAATACAACGATACATTTCATAATGTATTATGTTTTTTATCACTTAATTTAATAATTTTTTCATTTTTCATTTATAATTTAATTATTATCAGTTTTTATATTAACAATGCCCGATTTACTCTTTAGTTCATGAATTGACACATGTGTCAGGCAGGGTTATACACTTTCAGTAGCCTTATTCAATTTCACATTAGATTTTTTGGGCATTTATATAGAATGGACGACAGCAGGTTAACAAAGCAGATCTTCAAATATCTGTGGGGGAAGAAGTCAACTTCAAGTTGGATTACAGAAAGTGCAAAAGGATTTAGAAATAAATAATATAAACCCAGAAGAAGCAATTGAAAGAGAAGTTTTTCGGGGAAAAGTGATAAAAATGGAAGGAGTACAGGGTAGGAGAGATAAAAACGCATGTTCAAAGTGGACTGAAGACAGGAAGAAGAGACACAGTGAAAAGATGAAAGAATATTGGAGAAAAAGAAAAGAACAAAGAATAAATGATTGAAATTGGCATGTGGTCCTTAGATGGCCGACACAAAAAAAAATTACTTTAATACTGGCCACGTATACATTCAGTCATGCTGAAGTAGGAACTAATTAGGAACTGAAATTAATAAGACCAACAAGATCGACTGCTGTAATTGAATCACTTATTCAAAAGACCACTCGCTGCTATTACGGATACAAAAAGTTAATTACATCTAAACCGATAGATCGATAAATAAACTTGACACTGTACAAAACTTTAATAAAACCAATATTAAGTTATGGTAATGCGGCATGGATGATGACAGATAATGACAAACAGCTACGGAAAGATATATTGACCAATATAAAATGCTGACGACTCGTGGAGTCGGGATGAATCATGAAGCTGAACAAATTATATAGGAGGAACTGACGTAGTGAGATATATTGAACCACTAAGTTTTTGTTATTTTGAATGTTCATCCTCTTCTTTCACAGCACTTAATGAATATTAATTACTACACTTTCACATGTGAAACTTACTTTGTTTATTTTCCTCGTACGACGTTTCAGCGTGATGTTCGCCTTCGTCAGCGAGGTATGATACTGAATGTCCGGAGTTTGTAACGGTTTTTTCTAGTTGGTAGGTTGTGGGGGGGGGTGGAGGTGGAAGGGGGTTGGCGCGGGATTCCGAAGTATTGTATGTTTTGTGTATTATTGTGTCAAAGAGTGCGTGTGATTTAAAGTGTAATTGGTCGTTAAGTATGTTGTTTGGTTGTATTGCGTAGTGTTTGTATATTTCGTATTGTTCTGCGGTGTTAAGTTTTCGACTTTTAACTAAGTTTTGTATTTAATTGTAATATTTGTAAACACTTGGTTACTCACCGTCTTGTGACTTCTTTGAACCTTTCAATAACAACGCGTTTCAAGGATAAATCCTCGAAAAAAAAAGAATTTCGACGAAACCGAAACATCGAAGCATGATAATGTTTTTCGGCTTTAAAAATAAGATTTCTAGACTGTGGGGAATCGAAAGTGTGGAAAAAATATAGTGTTAACATCACCTCGAGCGTTACATTTTTCGATGACGTTACACATTTTGCATCACGCATTTTGTGGAATGACCCCCAGCCTAAAAATATTATCATGTTAAAATACACTTCGTATACACCACGAATACACTTCGTAAAATACTGGGACAAACTATTTACATCCCTGACAATTACGTGTGACAACTGTGACAGATTCTATATAGGACAGACCGGCAGACGGTCGGTCGAACGTTTCGAAGAACACCTACCGAAGAGGGACATTTCAAAGACTAAAACTAATTTTGCTCTCACCACCTGATGCAATACAGTCACAACTATACGGATTTCTCAACTAATTTTAAATTGCTCCGCAATTGTAAAAAAAGGAGCTTACATAGACGCCATAGAGGAGTACGAGATATATATAAAGGCCTCAAAATTGTCAGCAGACAAGCTGTTTAACGATAAACTCTCTTTTAGATCCAACCGTGTATATAATACTGCCACTGATATCGAAATACGTACGAGCAATCGCGATCCAGCAATAATCTCGGGCGATAACGATGCTCAGTAGTCGATCGCGTGTAGAGGTGCGCACCACGTCGCGACGCGCCGTGAAGTGCTACAATACTGTGTTCTAAAATGACATACATACTGTGATGATTGGTAAATATTTTTGATTTTTTGACGACTTCTCCAGAAGGATTGGTGTTTTTATATAACCTGATGATGAGGATTTATCCTTGAAACGCGTAGTTATTGAAAGTTTTAATGAAGTCACAAGACGGTGAGTAAGCAAGTGTTTACAAATATTACAATTAAATATACTTATACACGTGACTTGGAAACTATAATATAATGAAACTAAGTTTTGCATAGATTGCACCTGTTGCGCGGATGGATGAGAGTAGAATTGTAAAAATGATTTTCGAGCGGAAGGCTTCGCAGAAAAGAATGAAGGGAAGAACTAAAAAAAGATGGCAGGATGGTGTAGAGAAGCATATGAAGAAAACTGGAGTACGAAACTGAAGAGGAATGGCTAAGGAAAGGGGAGAATGGAGGAGGAATGTTGAGAAGGCAAAAAACCACAAGGGGTTGTGACTTCTAATTGAAGAAGACGAATTCACTGTTTAGTAATGTTTACGTACTATTTACCGTATTATGAACAGAATTAACACTGTTGCACACCACTATTAGAAAAATTATTCCGATTAGCGCTTTCAAGCTTCACATTATTGTTATTTCCGATCTGACGATGAGCTGTGAAGCTTGAAATCGCTAATCTGAATAATTTTAACATTGAAAATGTTTATAGGGACGTGTCGCACATTTGCGGCCGATCGCTGGTGCGTTATCGAAAACGGGAACCGGTGAGTTTCCATAGAAACTAATTCTTTGTTGTCAATAACGTAGTGCACATATAAAACTTCGCTTATGAATGCGACTACATTTAACTTATAATCTGTACATTGGTAAATGAAGAATGAATTCATTGATTGGTGAATGAAGAATGAATTCATTGGTTGGTGAATGAACATAAATATATACTGTATATATTTTTTAGATTTATTGAAGCATTTTCAATGCCCTTCTATTTGTTTGTGCAATGCCTGTAAATTTGTCTATAGTGGTGTGCAACAGTGTTAATTCTGTTTGTGATTATAACCACTAACACAAACGTTTTTAATTAACGTATTATGTGTAAGTAATGTTTAATTTATTTTACCATCATTTTTATTAATATAATATATAATAGAATAATAAAAATTGCTAACACTCCTCTCACCAAAACCGGGGTGGGGCAGAACCACGAGTGACACAGGCCCTATTTCCGGTCCCGGATGTACGTATAACCTGCAATAAGACGTGCAAGTCTCTGCTCCATTTAAAATGACGATTCTGTCTTATCTAGGTGAGGAGTGCTGAACAAGTAGGTGATGATGAACAGTTAGACCCCAAATGGTCAAGCGAAGCGCCAGACTCCCTCGGCCAGGATGAAACGAATGATGACGTGGATTAGACATTTTTTATTTATATAATAATAATAATTTCCACTGTAACCACATTATTTATTAGTTTTATATTTGGCCCATTTTTCTTGTATATTTTATATTATTATTGATGATAATAATAATCCTTATTGTACATCAATATATTTTATTATTTTGTGAGTTACAATGTTTGAATAGTATTTAACTATCGTATTTTTTTCAATAGTACTTAACTATCATCATCAGATATAAATTAATAAATTAAAAATTTGTAAAGTCAGTTATTTAAAACAGCTGTTTTATATGTAAAGATGATATAAATATTTTATTTATAATTATTATAAATTTATATGTATTATTGACAGTTTATTACTACTGAAACATTGCAATTCACAAAATTATAAATTATATTCTTGTACAAAAAGGATTATTACCTATTATTAATAATAATCTTTATTACTGAATATTTATCTTACGTTATTTAAAAAATTTATTTCAATTCAAAAGGTATGGTTTCTTTATTATTAAATTATTACATTAACATAATAATATTAATAACTAAATTTACCTTATTTTGTCCGCCTTGTGACTTCTTAAAATTTTTCTATGACCCGTTTCAGAGCTTATGCTCCATCATCAGATATATATTAAATAAAACTAAAAATTGAACGTGAACGGGTGCGCACCCTACTTCCGCGCGCTGTTTGTATGCAAAATTTTTTGACATTTTTTATCATGTCACGACTTCGGTAAGAGTGATAGTTTTATTTTAATATATATCTGATGATGGAGCATAAGTTCTGAAACGCGTCATAGAAAAATTATAAGAAGTCACAAGGCGGACAAAATAAGGTAAATTTAGTTATTAATTCGTACAAGTGACTTGGATACCGCATTCAACGTGACATTTGAAGGAACAATAATAATCTTGTTTACACTTAAACATTTATTATTTTATAAGCAAACGTACCGTATATGATTTGATAAAAAAAATTTTGTAATTATCAATGGGCCCATGCAAGTGGACTGGGGGAACGCGTACGAGTATTCCAGACGGTTGACTGTACAGATGGAGGGAAATTTGAAAACAAAACATTATTTTAAAATTCTGTCAGACAATGTTAAAATCCGTTAACAAGTTAACACATATCGTTTGTCGCTTGAAGTACCAGTACAGTTCTTGGAAGAATACAACGGTACTCACTTTCTTCAGCTGCTGGAATATTTAAAATTAGATATATTTTTTGCCTGAAAATCTTGTCTTCACTGGTCTGACGCTACACCTACTAAACACAGGTTACCTACACCTGTGACAGTTGTCGCCAGGTTTTACCTACCTAGTTTAGAGTCCGTAAGTGACATTTCCAATACCGTTATTTTTAGATCAAATTCTATTGTCTCTTTAACAAAGACGCTGCCGACACAACAGGTTTTGCAAGCAGTTATTTAGTAATACGCCTAAGCTTTTCCAGTTTATATGTCGGTACTCGTCTGTGATACTAAAAGTATTTCTTCTGGCTTACCAGGAACAGAAATAGACACAATCCTCGTTTCCCATGATAGGGACAAAAGTAACCTGGTTTTTAACCTGTTAGTCTCCCTTGAAGCCAATCTCTACTGGCCAATGTACTGGCAGCATCTCGGCGTAATTGACGTTGAGTAGCGTACAAGATCCATTACAGACACAAGTTTCGTTGGAAAATAATGTTTCGAACAAATGTGAAAATTTAATTTTATAGGTCAATGAAGTAGTTGCTGAATCAATAACGACAAACACACTATTTGACACAGTAATAAACAACACCACAACAATTCAAACTCCAGCGCCAATCCCCTCCACCTCCACCCACACACAACCTGTTAACTAAAAAACCGTTATACATAAAATTACCGACAGTTTGCACATTCCGTATCCAAACTTACTGAAGAAGGAGCACACCACTCCGAAACGACGTGTGAGAAAATACGAGTTAGTTCACATTGAAATTACCAACAATACTAATAAATATTATCATAGGATTGTTCCTAGAATTTTACTACTTTGATAGTGTTTTATCCTTTACTTGGGAGAATTAAAATTTTTTATTGTGAATCCGATCTTTCCTTTTTAAAGTCACGATGAATGTTTAAGGTAATGGGAAAACAATGAACGGGCTTTTATGTGGTGCTCCAGCATTATTAATATTATGGTTGTTATCGAAATGCTGGGTCATGATAACAACACTGTCACATAAACTATATAAAAGACAAAAACAAAACCAGATGTTCCCGACGTGCCCACTGACGGCCTTTTTCAGTAGTGCGGGAAAGAGGTTACAACGTTACGTGTGAACCATCCTGGTCTCTCGCGGGACCTACTACCCCTTTCCCGCCACACTGAAAGGGTGGTCACGGCCGAAACGTATGGTTTTGTTTGTGTTGTGAATTTGACTATGCGTTCTGCTACAAAATCTAAAACGATGACATTTCAGGGCAGGTATCCTATAAGAACTAAAAGATAGTCGTGAATAATCAGATTTTGGATCACGTTAGTCGTTTTAATTACCTGGGTTGTAATATCTCATATGGAACTGATATTGACTGGGATAGTAAGCTAACAAAATTCAGACGCATCTGTGGAACGATTCATAGGTACCTGAGAAATAAAACACGGAAGGATACCCGAATGACATTTTATAAAACTGGCCGTCCCCACATTCCTGTATGCTAGTGACACACGGACTCTTGGTAAAAGGGACGTGCAGAGGATTCAGACAGCCGAAATGGAATATCTAAGAGGGACACAAGGTTGTTCTCTCTTGGATCGGAGAAGGAACAAGGATATTAGACGCGATTTAAACATTGTAGGCCTATCATTGCAGCAGAAGATTGAAGACCACAGAAGGAGATGGTGTGAACACTTGAATCGCATGCCTGATATTCGTCGTCTACCTGTAGCTGCCTTGGATTCACCCTACTGGGAAGAGAGATGTCGGTAGCCGAAGAAGACATGGGTTCCGGAACAGGTCTAAGGCCTAGTCCTTGTTGAGTGGTGATGATGATGATGATGATGTGAATTTGTTTTTTATACAGTTTATATCTAATTCAGTGTTGTTATCATGAACCGGCTTTTCGAAAATACTGACAATTTTTAATAATATTGGAGGACGGCCTAACAGCCCCGCATTTGTTATCCAGCCAACCACCAACCGTAAACGCCTACGTTCTTTGTTTTAAGGTAATTTTTACTTCCATGTTCCATAAGGAAATGGAAGTAGTATGGTCATGGAGAAAAAAATCGTGTTCGAGATAATGGCAGATTCTGATTGTACTACCCTCAAAACATGAAAAAAAGTCATTTTTCGATGTGTGTGTGTGTGTGTGTGTGTGTGTGTGTGTGTGTGTGTGTGTGTGTGTGTGTGTGTGTGTGTGTGTGTGTGTAATTTTTCTATGGCAAACGATAACTGCCGCAAATTCGAACAGAATCAATTAATTCTTTGTATACAGTCCTGAATTGTAGAGGACTCGAGGTCTATTGATTTTGGTGAAGATCGGTTAAGGAGAAGGGGTAGTTTACCTGCAACGTTTTACGTTTTAACAAGGGCAAAGTGCTTAATTTTGATAAATAAAGTATCCTTAAAAGAATGTCATAATAATCCACTGTAGAAAGGTAGATGAAATATCTATAAGTGAAAAGGGTAGTTGAAGGGGAAGGGGGTAATTTTCTATAAATTAAAATTGGTAATTGTTGGAGAAAGTAAATTTTATAAGTTTTATATGTGTAATACGTTATTGACAACAAAGAAGTAGTTTCTATGGAAACATTTCATTTCACTTTAACAAAATTTTATATTTTTTCATTTTAATTTAAATCATGTATGAGAGAAAATATATCGTTCGTGGCAGGCAAGCATATCTCAATTATCTAATGTTAACGTTTCCATTTTATTATTATGATTACCGCAATAAAAAGGCAGGCAAGACACACACACACACACACACTATTCGCGTTATTTCTGGACTCACTCATGTTTATTTTCTTACATTTGCACGCTTTTGTTATCGATTTGCTTCCTGTGGATCGGTGGGCAGTGTAACTGCACGTGTTTACAGAGGAACGGTTCATAGCCAGACTTTTCGTCTTTAGGGAATGAACCCTCTGGAAGATGCTCAGGGTCCATGAGTGACTTCGGAGCGCTTCGGGGGAGGGATGATTAGCTGCGCAGTTCGGTTTCTTTATAAGAATAAAGGAAGCCTACCTAATTTTTATGGACAAAGTGACTGAAAATAACATTATATTAAACGACTACCCCATAATTACAAAAATATCTATAAATAGTGAAATTAGTTTGAGGGTGGACGATATTTTTTTAGAAATTTCCGAACCGAATTCAAGTAAATTATTTTAAACATAAATCTTACAACATGGAAGTCATGTATGGTTCTCCATACCGATTTTTTTTTATCATGAAAAAGAATCTTAAGGGGAAATTACGAAGCGATTTAGACATACGACTGTGATGATTGTGGTGTTGTTTTATGTTTCGGAAACGTGCGCGCTTTCATGACGACGTTGGAGGTTTGACGCAGTGCTCCACAGAGGGGAATCACGTACAAGGAATGAATTGGAAACGTTCCATCCAATAACGTTTTTATTGGATAATAAAGGAATGGATGAATCCTGTCGAAGTGAATCAGGCTTACGGATTATTTCTGAAAGGGAGTATAAGAATAAAAGAAGACCATCGCTTGCATTAAAATTGAGGTCCTATGTGAGGTTCACGTCTAGAAGACTACCAATTACTTGGCATACTGAAGACGCTTTAATTCAGTCGTCCTAATTCTAAGATATCTTTTTTTTTTGTCCTGATCTAGGTTTCCGACACGCATAGAAGAGTTCTAAAACCCCCTACACACTATCGGACCAGACCACCGGACCGTCGGGACAAAACGCAGTTTGGTCGTGTGTTCGAAGATGTGTAGGCGTGTCCGCGGACAAAATCTGTCGTGACGGACGGTGGGAGGTTCGATGGGAAAACCATCGGACCGGGGACCGTCCCCACCACTTTTCAGTCTGGTCGTGGAATGTGTAGCGTTGTCGCCGAACTTCCCCTGTCGTTGCTAAACCTTCGCTGTTTGTGCTCCTGTTTCTTGTTGCGTTGCTAGCTGCGCACGTTTCTGGAATAATAGCTGATAAAAGTTGTGGTGATATAGCAGCACTAAATCTCATGTCTTCATATGATCTCCCAGTAGCTAAATAACGAAGTGTCACAATTAGCCTTTTTTTCCGCACTCACGGATTCCCTGAAGACCGTATTTCTTCTTTGAATAAATGGTTTCACCAAATCCAGTAAATTGATGAAACATTCCTCATCCATCCGTAAAAAATTACGAAAATCGTTTGAGTACAGTTCTTTAAGTAAGTTTGCGTGGGTGAATGTTTTCCGTTTTGAAACAAGTTCTTTGCCCACATTTTTCTCTTCTTTCGACACTTGTCATCACTAGTTGCTACTAAAGCACTTAAAGCTACACCGATTTTTTGCATTTTTGAAAGATACGGAGCCATAGTGCGATACCCTCTCCTTCACAAGATAAAACATTCGACTAGTCAGAGAAAATAGGTTCCTGTCTGAAGTTGGTCCGGTCCGAAGGTGTGTAGCCTTGACCCGACCACGGACGGTCTGGCTGTTTGGTCGTGTCTGGTGGTTCGGTCCGATACCGGCACAGTGAATACTTCTAATATTATAAAAAATGTTTTAAAATTAGTTTTACTCTCTTCTACCTGGAAACCCGCTCTGTCCCAGACTGTATTTGTCACATCGACAAAACCAGTTACAATTTTCGTTAGTTCTTACCTGTTACTTGTCCGTAACTGAAACTTTGAATACCGTTATTTTTACGAAGCGAGAGGGTTGTCTGTTTGAGGGTAAAGCAATCGAAGACACTATAGGGGCTGCAACAAGTATGGGAAGGAATTTGTTAAAAATAAACTTTCTTAGTTATTCTATGATATTAAATACATTTTTATACCCCATAATTGTAACAATTCTTTTTTACGTTCGCCGTATGTCTACCACTGGTCGATTATCAAGAAACGTTCCGACATCACGACAACTGTTCAATGTTGGCGCGTCTTTTACGCACTGTCCAGGAAATAGTTCAACGGCAATTACAAGCAGAGTGAGATGATAGACAAAGAAGGAGAGTGATTCAAGACAGAGGTAAGCCAAGAGCCGATTTCAGGCTGTAGCGCCGTAGGCGGAAGAGTTGTTTTCAGCCAAACAGTAATTTGTTTGCCTAAAAAGGAGCGCAAGTCAAACTTAAGTTGCGTTTACACTATTGTATGTACAAGACGTGCTTTTAGCAGTGTTACATAACATTGGAATCTTTCGAAACAGAGCATATTTTAAGCCGCCTAGTGGCAGGTATTAGTGCCGGTGCCGAAAAGTGATCTTCACATTTCTAGACATACTGAAGACGCTTCATTTCCGCCGTCCGAATTCTGCTAACATATCTTTTTGTAGATTCGAATTATTATCTTGGCAAAAAAAATTAGTACATAATCTTGTTTTCGGTTGGAAACTGAAAATCAGTTATTTATTTATTATGTATTTCATTTTGGTCTGTACCGAGATTCACTTCTTGTGACCTTTTCTTCTCTTCGTCTATGTGACAATAGGTCTATGTCTAATTGACAGAAATTTCGAAATTTCAACCCTCTATGCATGAGGATTTATCAAGCGTTCCGTTGGTATAAACCCTACAGACATCTGAGCCGTGGTGACTACCAACTAGGGTTGCCAACCATACTTTATAATAAAGTATCCTGCTTTATTTTTGGTGAATATACTTTATACTTTTGCATAAAAATAAAGTATGCGAAAATACTTTATTTTGAGTCTTTACTGTAATGCACGAAACGAAACACTCTCATACGTAATTTCCGAACGATTTATCGATGCCTAAGATAAAACAGAACGGAACACACACGATTAACAATGATTATTTATTATTGAACGAAACGGCAGATGGCAGTCCATATCGGTTTCCTTTCTAGATCATTATTTATACGTTGTTGTGATCCTTGTGTGTTTGTTTGAAGAAAGGTTAGAGTTTAGAAGTATACATAACTTCTTTTGCATTGCTTAAAATGGCAAGTAATTCAGATTCTGATAGTTATACGCCAGTAACTCCCAAGAAAGCGAAATTAACAAAATCAAAACAACTACAAAAATATAAAATCGAGTGGGAAATTTATTTAAATCTAGATTCAGATTGTACAGGGTGATTCAGATAAGTCAGAACTCCAACACTTATTTACCAACATCATTTAATATCAATATCATTTAATACATTTTTAATGGATTTAATACATTTAAATAGCTTTATAAAAGATGCTGAAATTGTCCTCCATTTTGTAGTAAACACATATCGACTCGACGGCACATTGTTGGAGTTCTGACTTATCTGAATCACCCTGTAATACTAGCTACAGTATCAAACTCTCAAAGGTAACCAAAAATTGTTAGCTTGTGCTAAAAGCACAAAAAAATATGTATTTAAGGCAATAAAAACTTAAATTTAAATAATACTTTTTTTTCTTACACATACTTTTTTTCCTCTTCCAACAGACAAGTTACGTTATTTTCCTCAAAAAAAGTTGGCAACCCTACTACACACACTCGACTCTCTCCCCTGTTGGTTAAGTGAATTCTATAGTCAGAACTGTTCATCAGTTACTTAGCGTTATTCGTCTTGAGGTAAATGAAGCAAGACTATTGACAAAATTGTAATATTAAATCACAGACACTGCAGTACTAGCTTATACCTCCATGTTCCGTAAGGAATTGGAAGTATGTGATCGCGAAAAAAATCGTGTTCGAGATAAGGGCTGATTCTGATTGTACTACACTCAAAAGATGAAGAAAAATCATTTTCCGAAAAGTGTCTCTGTGTGTGTCTTTGTGTTTGTGTGTAAATGTTTTCTATGGCGAACGATAACTGCCGCAAATTGAAACAGAATCAAATAATTTTTTGCATATGCGCCTAAGTTGTAGAGGACTCAAGGCTTACTAATTTTGGTGAAGATCGATTAAGGGGAAGGGGTAGTGTACCACCAACGTTTTACGTTTTAACGAGAGTAAAGTACTTAATTTTGATAAATAAAGTATCCTGAAAAGAAGGTCATAATAATCCACTGTAGAAAGGTAGATTGAAATATCTATAAATTAAAAGGGTAGTTGAAGGGAGAGGGGATCATTTTCTATAAATGAAAATGATAGTTGAAAGGGGAGGTGATAATTTTTTATATGTGTACTACGTTATCGGCAACAAAGAAGTAGTTTCTATGGAAAGATTTCATTTCAATTTATCAAACATAAAACTCGATTTACAAGAAACAGACCTAACTTGTTAGAAATTATCAAAATGAATTCAAGTAAATGATTTTAAATATAAATCTTAGAACATAGAAGTCATATATGGTTCTCCATACCGATATTAATAAATACAATACAATGTTATTTTGTAATTTTATGTGAATAAAACTGAAAGCGCTGTAGCTTACAGACCTTTACGGTTGGATTACAACCTGACGCCTCAATTCGCGTTTAATTGTTTAGTTTGCCTAATTTGCGCAGTTTTAATGTATGAACATTCATATTTTTAATTAACGAATTTTCCGCTTAAGTCAAAGACTAGTCCTACTGTACGCCCAAATTGCAACTTGATTAATTGGAATTTGGAATAATTTGATGTTTTATTGCGGCCCACCGCGTCTCACTGTGTAACTGTCTTGTGGTGTTTTTTATCCTCAGTTCTTCGCGTTTTCAAGTATGGTATTAGATTACTATTTTACATTACTGGTATGGCACCGATAGGAAGCTAACGAAATTTAGACGCATCTGTGGAACGATTCATAGGTACGTGGAAAATAAAACACGGAAGGATACCAGAATAAAATTTTACAAAACTGTGACTGTAATTTTACAAAATGTCCCACATTCCTGTATGCTAGCGATACATGGACTCTTGGTAAAAGCAAACAGAATTATCACTGTTGCACGCCACTATAGAAAAATTATTCCGCTTAGCGCTTTCAAGCTTCACAGCTCATCGTCAGATCGGAAAGTCGGTGATGCAACAGTGGTAATTCTGTTTGTGATTATAACCACTAACACAACTTTCTTAATTAAAATTCTTGGTAAAAGGGACGTGCAGAGGATTCGGGCAGCCGAAATGAAACTTCTAAGAAGGACGCAAGGTTGTTCTCTCCCGGATCGGAAAAGGAACGAGGATGTTAGACGCGAATCAAACATTGTATCGTTGGACTAGAAAACTGAAGAACACAGAAGGAGACGGTGTGAACACTTGAACCGCATGGCTAAAAACCGTCTACCCGTGGCTGCCTTGGGTTATCAACCCCCTGGGAAGAGAGATCTCTGCCTGGTAGAGTGAGGAGGAGATGTGTTCCGCAACAGGGGCTAATCCTTGGAGTGATGATGAGGATGAGGATAACGGTGATGACATTATCCAGCTTGTCCCAAGTCCTTCAGCCGTAATTTTGACCTCTGCTAACAGTGGGAATGATGGAATGGAGGAATTCTGTAGAACTGGAACTGGTTTACAGCTTAATTCTATAAGGGGAAAGAAGAAGAAGACGATTGTTCCCTTCATAAAAATTCAAGGGCTCTCTGATCATCACATTTCTTGGCATACTGAAGACGCTTCATTTCCGCCGTCCGAATTCTGCTAACATATCTTTTTGCCGTGATCTGTGTTTCTGACACATACATATAACAAGTTCTAACCAGTACAGTGGATACTTTTAATTATTCTTGAAGGTCATTTGTTTTAAAATTAATTTTACTCTCATTTACCTAGAAACCTGCTCTGTCCCTAATCATATTTTACACCATGAACACAAAACCGGCCATCATTTCCGTTACTTCTTACCTTCTAGTTGTTCGTAATAGAAATTTAGAATACCGTTATTTTTACGAAGCGGGAACTGTTGCCTATTTAATGTCAAAAGAAACAAAGGCTCTGGGGGGCTGGCTAACCGGTCCTCAAATGTACCGGGAGGTACCTCCGCTGTTACTCGGACGCGTCACCGCTGGTTTCAGGGCACAAGACCAACCAAAGGCTATGCTCAATACCTCACTTGCTGAGAGCCTCTACCCTACCCAAACAAAAAGGAGCACACCATCCCATTCCAACAGCTTCATTACCTTAGCCCTTGAGAGAGTTTAATTCTAGCAGTCATCGGAGGAGTCACTCCGAACGCTGCTACCATGTAGGTCCCTTGAGCCCCATTCCCCCATTAGCTACAAGCTAGGCTCTGGGGGACTAAACAGGCTTTGTTAGGAATTCGTATACAATAAACTTTCTTAGTCAGTTGGTTTTTATAGGAGTGTACTAAGAACTGTACACTTCGCTGAACGTACAGTTATAGAACTGTGACATTCTATAATTTATATGAGAACTCTAACATTCTATAAAAGTTTTTATAGACGTTTTGAACTGTGTACATTTATGCGTGTCTTACTACATTTCTGTGGCGTTATGTAAAGTATTGACACCTCATAATTATAAGGCTACTTCCTTATCGTTTGCTATACGTTTACTACTTCTGGCTCACTAATAAATGGTCCCAAACTTGGTACCGAGTCCCCCAGCCGTAATTTTGACCTCTGCAAAGGTGGGCTCCATACTGTAGCCATTAGAGTTGACGTCACGATAGAAAGTCGATGCCATTTGGCCATCACACCGAACAACTCCTTAAAATATAAAAAAATAAGTAAACACTTCTTTGAAATAAAAAGCTCGCTTTTAACTTTGTTCTTTGTATTTATGCTTTTCAACTCAGTAAACAAAATTGTCTTCTTTCCTGTGTGTGGTTCCTACGGGTTTCTCCGCTAATCGCTTCCTCGCTTTTGATTCATATTACCCGACTTTAGTCGATCAACTGTCATCGAAAGCGATCAAATGACTATGTTGTCTTAAAGTCCCTTGAAATTCGTCTCCCTTCTTTTTAAGCTTAAATAATTCCGACTTTTCTACAACTTAGACGACTTAAAATGTGGAGGTTTTCAAGCTTTAATATCTACGCGTCCCTTTTAAACAGTTAAGCCACACACGCCACTATACCTTAGAATCTGTGTGTCCGGAGTGATACGTGCGCGTGCGTGTTAAAACTGTATTTAGAATTAGCCAAGGATATTAAATTAAACTTCAAAGTTCAATGTTGTTCTATATTGTTTGTGTTTACAGATGTTAATTATATTAGTTCAAATTAAAAAACAATTTATAAATAATAGTACATTTGTATTATTATTGTTATATCCACAAACTGAAATCAAACCGTTGCACACCACCGCATAGACGTTCCCGATAAATCATTTCCGAAATGATGATGAGGTGAAAGGTTCAAAAGCGCTTATCGGGTATTCTGCAACAGTTTAATTTTTGTTCTTAAAAATTAAACAGTTTAAAAATTTTAAAAGCATTTTAAAGAAATTAAAATTGTATATATGTTTATATTATAATTTAAGAGAAATGCACTAGCCTCTCCACCCCAACTCCACCCTCAACTACACGTTTGTGGGGTCCTCTTACGCCGAGCAATCCACTCCAAGGTTGTGGTAGCCAATCCACTCCCTTAGGCGGAGTGGTTCGGTAAGCAAATGAGAATGGGGGGGTTCTGTCAGGGAAGCCTGGGGATATCCTTGGTCCTGGCCTGGCAGGATGGTGCACATCGGCAGCAGGGTGTGCATCTAGTGTGGAGAGATCTACAGTAGGTCACCGGTTCACACATGGGCTGAGTTTACCACCCTCGCAGTTTAGAGCTAGAAAAAGATATGTGTAATTCGCTAGTACTAAGCTCTCAACTCTGCTTGATGGCGACTCTTAAAATTATCTCAGGGTATCAAAAAAATGATTATTAACACAGTTAACTTGAATGACTCCTAATTTTAATGAACATCTTCATTAACATATTACAAATTACATACAATCTTAATGATTTACAATATTGAAATTATACTTCTCATCCAATATCATTGGACAGTAGGTTCATAGACAGATTGAATTGCCAATAGTAATAGAGTTACAAAAGATACATGAATTAATATGAGTTTAATGTTCAAATTGGGTTTACTTGTTGGTTGAATTCCGTTGGTTGGTGATTCCTTCCCTCGGAGTCTGCGATCCTGGAGATTTGCGTTTGTCGGCGATTCGGACGATCCTGTTGTTGACACTCGTTGACACTAACACTTTAATTACTTCGGTTTCACCTTCACTACACTGCTCACACCTACTTACTGATTCAGCATGTAACTAGTATATACTACTATTCCTTTTTGACACCTTAGTAAATATGTTATTAACCTGAGTGCTCGCAATATCAGTAATTCATACCGAATACACTCCAACGTTCCGTAACTTCCGGATGCACGTGTTAGATTATCGATAATATGAAGTTCGATAGTTTATCACCAAATTATATTATATTTATTCTAATGATTACTTTGATTTTAGTATACTTCTTTCACTGCAATACCGGTTTTAATATTACTAAACTCACGACACGAATACTGTACTTATACTAATTTTCGCAAGTTTTAGTTATAAATTCGTAATACGCGATAACGAGTGTGATAGTTGTAATGTTCTCCGTCGACTCCCGACAATTTTCCCAACTACGTTTTTTATACACAGGCAAACGTTACCCACACTCAATATTTACAAATCGCGTTCCAATTGGTTTCAAGTACCGCGATATTTGATTTCCTCCAACCTAACTAGCTAATTTCACCCGCTCAAATTGACACTTTCTTTCATTCGCCAAAAAACAGCGCGTACCAAACTTATACCGTAAAGGGGGGAAGGACGCCACCTAAGGTTCGCTTGCTCTACCCTCTCACTCTAAATTCTAACGGACTGTATTGTCTGAACACTCAGCTTTCTCTAGATTTCACTTAACTTTATTGCGTTTTTTAATACAATACATTTTATGATTCTTCACCCTGTACGTGACTTGTTGTATGGTTTGTTCCCCGTCAGACGGGCGCCTCGACAAGGGTGGGTTTTTTTGAAAAATACCGCTAGGCTTGGTTCTAACAATACTTCAACTCAACATTACGTGCATGGCTTAGTATAATAAACAATTAATAATCATGATTCTATATAAAACCTGCGTAAAATTTGAGTAGCATTCAATTTTTACGTTATAAGTTAGTTAGTCTACTGTGATTGGGCAGAGAGAGCAAGTCAGCTGAGGTGAAAGCAACTCTCCAGGGGAAGAGCAGCCCGAAATCAAAGTTCCTGGTCCTCCAGGTTGGGAGTTTTACACCAGGCCAGTAACCTGCTTACGTAAAAAATATATGTACTTACAGGACTCATACGAGCCTCGGAAATAGAATAATCCGTCTACCCGTGGCTGCCTTGTGTTGACACCCCACTGGGAAAAGCGATGTCGATAGACCGAGGAGGAGATGGGTTCCGGAACAGGTCTAGGGCCTAATCCTTGTAGTGATGATGATGATGATGATGATTTTTGAAATAAAAGTATTAAAATTGGTTGTGTTTGTATGTTAAATTTTTGTGTTTGAATTGTTTTCTGCCAAGGTTAGAACCCCCCCACCCTTAAATGCTCTCCCGTCCCTGGGGGGAGGTGGGAAGCAGCTCGCGGGTTGCGTATCGCTGCTCTAAAGTTCGAAGAGATCGGACCGCTGTACGAAGAGTTCGTGGCTGCAACATTTGATCGTTACGTCTTCGCCTTTTGGAGTTTGCTTCGTATCTCCACTTGTTGTTTATGGGAAAATACCAGCTTGTTTGAACATTTTTCCATTGAATCCTAGAAAGAAACCATCCACATTCAAGATAAATTTTATTTACTAATTTAACACATCAATTCTTTTGTTTACAGGTCTTATTACAATGGAACAGTTTTTTTTTTTAATTAAACACACTTTCATACATCAGTAATTACATGCAGGACGCCCGCTAGGCGCTTGTGTGTCTGTGTGTGCTGTCTTGAATTGCCAACCCATGTCTGTATTCTGTCTCAGTGTCGCCAAGCCACGATCGATCTTAAATAACATTTTATTATTTTTAGTTTCGAAAACGATCTTTCGCCAACTGAATCTAATGCTGTTAATATAAGTAAAATTCTTAACGCTGTTGCTGTATTCGAGAAAGTTGAGAACAAATTGTTTTGAAAAATGCACTGAAAACACTCTACCGCTCATCCAGCCGATTTCGAAAAATAATTCAGTTATAAAGCATGAAGTTGATAAACAAATCAGTACCGTCGACATCTGTCACATCTTGAGAATCTTTTCAAGTTTATATCTCTACAATATATAAATAATTCACCTTTCGGGTTTAATTAAACAAATTAGGCTTACTGTTTAAAAATCCAATTAAAAAAGGATAAGATCTGATCCTGGAATTTGTAAACAAAAAACTCTACTTTGTAACAGGGGTGTATTTAGGGAGGGGGCGGAAACGGAGCTCCCCCCAAACGGATCGAAAAAGTTGACGTATTTTTTAATATCTTTATTTTCAGGCTTCCTTATTATTTTTACAGGTGTGTACGCAAGTATAGTAGTAACTCTTTTTTAAATTTACAAACAGGTTTATTACACACCATTAGCGTATACGTTTGAAATATGAAATATAGGAAAATCGATTCAATCAATAAGTATCTTGTAAACAATATTTCAATAACGCGTATTGTTATTGTGTTATTTCCGTTACTTTAACGGGACTGACTTCAGCCACTTTAAAGATAGTAATGTTAATTAGTCTTAACTTGTTTTTTATTTTGTATGAAGCCGATCTTACCCCGGATCAAACCACCCCCCCTCAGACCAAAATTGTAGATACGCCTCTGCTTTGTAGTTGGCCTGTGAATTTTCCGGGGCTTCGGGGTCTTTTTTTGAAGTTCATACAAGTTTATGTATACAAGAAATACATAATATGGATGGAATTGGAAGACTTTAAGATACGATCAAAAAGTTAAGATTGGGTAGGTAAAAAAAAACACACACTTCGATGATGATGAAATTTGCTAAAGGTCTCTAAAGGTTATTTGTCAAGATACAACAGTTTGTAACGCAAAATTTGAGCAATTGCTAATTTTACTCAATCAACTATGCTGAACGAAAAGAAATGGGTGTGTTTTAGAAAGCGGAGAGGTATTGAGACGCCAGAACCGTAAGGCGGCATTACTTGGAAGAAATTAACTTGTAAAAAAGCTGTAGAGTAGAGCGGTAGGTTAATAACGCCGGCCTTGGGGCTGACGACTATAATGAAGGAAATGTTAGGCTAAGTCACGTTTTGGGACATACTTGTCATAAAATGTATTATTCGCTAGGTTATTAAGGGTGTGTACCAATGTTGTAAACGTTAAGTGCATGTAACAATAGATACCGTTAGACGAGAGAGAGCGTTGTGTGAGAGAGATAACTATAGACGCTAGTTTTTTAAGCACGTGGAACACGAAAAACGTTGGGCTAATCAGAAAAAGCGTCATATGTTGCGCGGGAGGTTTTCGGTAAGCAGATTGGGCGAATTTGTATTTAGCGGTAGTTTAAACCTATAGGATCGTTTTTCCTATCGAACGTAGGTAAGGGAAATTCAAAGCAAGTATATATTATGAATTTAGAGAGAAATAAGTTAGTCTTCTTTATATCGGCGAAATTACACGAAGAGACTCGCGTACGGTCTTTTGCGTTAAGTATATATTTTAATAAGTAATGTAAAGAATAAGTAAATTCGCAGAAGTAACCGAAGTACGGGAACGCGATAATTACTAACACTAAAGTTATAAAGTTTCATAAACCGTAATAAGTAAATGAGTGGATGATCGGAGTAATAACAAACAACAAGAAATAATAATACATATAAAGTTCAATTAATTCAATACGTTGTGGTAATTCACGGAAGAAGGCGAATTAGTTCGGATTAAAGTCACGACGGTGTGAGATAGTCGAGCCGCACGCGACGCGAACTGTGTTAGATGCACTTAAGGTCAATTCAATAATCTTTGTGTCCAGAGTGTATAAGTATACGACATAATTATATGTATAACCAATATGTCAAGTGTAGTGTACATCTGTGATAAAGTGAATTAGTGCATTCTTAACCAGGAATAAACACGCAACAAACGGCTGCTGACGACTCATCGACCTGCAACATCTTCAGGACTACGCACTTCGGAAGGATTATTACGCAAGTAACGAATAAATGAACATTTGATTATATATTGTTTGATAAATATATGTTTCTATTCAAATATATAGTGACTCAATCTGTCAGAAAAGAACTCATTGCTATTTAATAATATTCTAATTGTAAGATAAAACGATCAAAGTCATATTAAGAAATTTTGTAATACATAAATGCAAAGGATTCATTAAAAGTTGATTGAATATTTTAATTTGTGTTTATTATTACTGGCGCCCTGAGGTATAATCAAGAGTCGATACACTGGAATAAGTGTTATAGACTATTAAATAAATTATTAATATTATTATTGATCAAGGTAGTTTGTAATCTTATTTCTCACATGCTCGTAGGCCAACATAATTTGCAATTAAATAATTTAACTCTTTTATAAAGGCCTATCAAGAAGTGTAGTACAAGTTATTTTCTTTGTTACTCTGTTCAAACTCACGCGTACTGATTTCCTTTCCTGAAATCAGTCACATTGAAGTAAACGGAAATAACACAATAAAAATACACGTTATTGAAACATTGTTTACAAGATTAGGCTGCTTACTGACTGAATTGATTTTCTTATATTTCATATTTCAAACGTGTACGCTAATGCTGTGTAATAAACCTGTTTATATAATTAAAAAACATCATCATCACCACTCCAAGGACTACCTGTTCAGGAACCCATCTCCTCCTCGGTCTACTGACAGCTCTCTTCCCAATAGGGTGATAACCCAAGGCAGCCACAGGTAGACGACGGATATCAGGCATGCGATTCAAGTGTTCACACCATCTCGTTCTGTGGTTTTCAATCTTCTGGTGCAATGATACAATGTTTATGCTCTGTATGACGGTGGTTGGCGTGTGGACCCTTGGCCTACCTGCTGCCGATCCCCCTTGTAATACTTCCGCCCGGGCTCGACAGCAGCTAATTGCCGCTTGAGTCACCTCACTGTGCGTCCAGTATGAAACAATTTTTTTTTTTTTTGCCTCGCCCAATACTGGCAAAATTTTGTTATATTTGAAATCAGCGAAATAATACGATGAAAATGACACCAAACACGACTAAGGAATATTAAAAATTGGGCGTTATAAAGTAACAATGACTGAATAATTACAATGACTTTATTTGCATTATTTATTAATATTTTTTAGTCGTGTTTTGTGTCATTTTCATCGTATTATTTCGCTGATTTCAAATATAACAAAATTTTACCAGTATTGGGCAAGGCAAAAAAAAATTGTTTCATACTGGACGCACAGTGAGGAGACTCACGTGGCAATTAGCTGTTGTCGAGCCCGGGCGGAAGTATTACAATGGAGAGAGGCAGCAGGTAGGCCAAGGATCCACACGCCAACCACCGTCATACAGAGCATAAATTGCGTCTAATATCCTCGTTCTTTCTTCGATCCAAGAGAGAAAATTTCATTTCAGCTGCCTGAATCCTTTGCACGTCCGTTTCTCCAAGAGTCCATGTCTCACTACCATACAGGAATGTGGGGACAGCCACAGTTTTATAAAATTTCACTCGGGTATCCTTCCGTGTTTTATTTTTCAGGTACCTATGAAAAACATTTACTACCATATTAGCGTACACAGCTGAAAAATTTATAAAACACCCTAAAAATTAAGTGGTTAACAAAATTGGTCAACAGGGTTAGGCCTTTCAACCGCCACCCATAGGTTCTGAGGACGATCCCAGATTCCAGGGACCCATACATTAACCAAGAAAAATATTACGATGGAAGCGGTTCGAATAGACGGTTTATCCGTAAAAAATTCGCCAAATTTTCGACCCTGGGGGGGGGGAGTCCGGTCCAGTTCGTCCCCCCCGTCCGTAAATACACCCTTGGCCTCACCATCCGTAGACTCTCAGCAGAGCCGTCGTAAATTGTCCAATGTGTCGCAAAACCAGTGAGGCCGCCGGATCCTTGAATGCGAGTAGCAGAGACCTATATGTGTGTGTGTGTGTGTGTGTGTGTACAAATATGGCCGACACAAACAAGTCGGTACTGTTTGCACAAGGCTGTCACTGGGTTTATGACAACGGTACGCCCACTAGGGCAAATGGCATGCGTTCAGCATTTCATCAAAGCACGGCCCACGCTTTGTTCACGCAACGAGATCGACAACTCGTACCGGAATATTGACCGCACGCCTTTCTCTGCTCAGCCCTGTACTGAGAAACGGTTTGAAACATGTTACTGAGCGACTTACTTCCGATTAGAAAATAAAATAAATAAATTTATATGAAAAAAAGTATTATTAATAACACGACGCTGATGCCGAGCTTTTGATTACGGAAGACGACCGTCTTCAGCGCCCGTAGCGTTGTTTCGGAACCATTAGTGATACCGGTCCCGACCCGGCAATTATCTACCTCGCAGTGAAATCTATCGAATTATTTTTCTCGTTTAGTTTGGAGAGAGAGAGAGAGAGAGAGCACGTGTTAGGGACTGGTTTGGTGTCGTCTAATGAGTTTGAACGTGTGCGCGGCGCATAGTAATGCATCGTACGCTACAGGTGTAGCTGTAACGTACGTCTCCGAAACACTGGATCACCGGATGTGACGGCTTCGTTGGATCATTGGATAACGTTGGCTACAGTTTTCTGTCCTCCGGTCGATATTGTTACGACGGTCTACTAGGTACAGTGGAAACAAAATAAGGACAAGACACCAATTAAGTCACTAATCACCAGCTTTAATTGTTACAGTAAAACTGTTCGTAATCAACAACACAGTCTACTACAACAAATCAAATAAAAAGTGTTCACACGCAAATAAATGTCACTAATATTAAAGACAATTGTATTACAATTATGCCGTCCGATTATAAAACGCAACACTTCACTAATAACTACTTGAACGTACACAGTAATAACTCGAACCGCTCTGTAAATATATCCCACTAATACTCTCGAACCGCACAGTCAAAAATCCGCCTCATACTAAACTGAACGTCGTTGAGTACCGGTATTTATAGCCAGTCGAATATTTAGACGATTCCTAATTGCGTCGTAGTGTGCGTATGACTACGTAATTAATTGCGGCCTTGACACAGTCCGAGTCCCATAGCGAAGCCCGGCACAGTCGAGAAGATTCTCGCAAAACGCGTCTACAATCACGTATGCCACACGCTTACATTCTGGATCTCTCTGGAACGTTCGATAAACACGTAGATTGTCCTGTGACGTCGTAACAATGTAACAATATACAAGATTGTTTCTCCTCAACCATTCCAGATAAAGACATGGATAGTAAGATATTCTGCAGGTGAAGTTGAAAGCAACGCGATTCAAATCTGGAAGAACAAGAACTCTGCCCATTCTCCGTACCACGCTCGTACATACACGTACATATATTCCAAAAACCTTTTGTTACAGTTCGCTTCTTCATGTATAAATAACCATTCATTATATTAATGTATTATCAATATATCATTTTTCTTACTTGAGAGATGTGTTTCTAGCAACAATCAGTATGGTCATCGTCAGCTACGCTGCTTTGTTGTCTGAACCAGTACATTAGCATATGACGATGAACACATTTCTTGATTCTCGAAACGTATGTTAAGTAATATTCTCAAAATTATTAAATACCGCGGTCGATTTAAAATTATGTTAGGCCGTGGTCGATTGTTGTGAAATTTCGACATCGTCACCAACGTTTCGCATCCCACCGTCGAGGATCTTCTTCAGGGCGCAAAAGCGACACAGTGTTAAGAAAACAGTTATGGAAGATCTTAGGCCGAACGAGACCTGACCAACTTTTTCGAGTTGCTTTTACCCTAATGACATCGGCCGTGTAAGCTTGAGACGAAAATATGTCAAGTAAGAAAAAATATCTTGGTAGTCTCTTCTTCTTCTTCTTCTTCTTCTTCTTCTTCTTCTTCTTCTTCTTCTTCTTCTTCTTCTTCTTCTTCTTCTTCTTCTTCTTCTTCCTCTTCTTCTTCTTCTTCTTCTTCTTCTTCTTCGTCGTCTTCTTCTTCTTCGTCGTCTTCGTCTTCGTCTTCTTCTCCTCAACCCAGTGGTTGGTGGGCTTGCAATTTCTTCCTTTCTGTAGACTGTCTCATAATCACCACATACCTTCTTCCACTTTTTGTCTCATCCATGTACTGTAGTGCTGTCTGGGCCTTCTCCTCCCACTACTGTCCTTCATCAAGAAGATGAACCAGTTTGAATGGCGTTGTAGACGACCAACCATCCTGCTTATTCTTTCCGTAATGGTAAAGCGCCTTTTCTTTCATCCACTCTGTTTAAAAGCTAATTATTAGACACGCTTTCCGTCCACGATATTCTCAAGGATCCTTCACTATCACCGCATCTCGAAATCTTCAAGGTAGCTATTCTCCAGTTTCCTCAGAGTCCAGGTTTCCGAACTATATATGTATGTGCTCCAAATGAAATTCTTTTTAAGTCTCATCCCGTTTCCAGAGACACATTTCTGGACGCCAGAAGAGACGTTTTCTTGAAAAACGCCTCTCTTGCTTGTATAATTCTACTTTTTACGTCACTGGTGCATCTCCCGTCCGATGTAATGCAAAATATCGCACTGATGATCACAAAATATTTAAAGGCATCAACGTGCACTAGCTACCTGCAGTCCAGAAATATTTCAACCAGTTCTTCATACTTCAAAAATACACTATAAAGTTGTATATACTTGTGTGCCCGTGTGTTAATAACGAATGGTACATAGTTCTTGTTACAAGAATATAGTTTTACTTGATTACATCATCGGAACTTTCTGATAGCTTTGTGTGCCCGTGTGTTAATAACGAATGGTACATAGTTCTTGTTACAAGAATATAGTTTTACTTGATTACATCATCGGAACTTTCCGATAGCTTTGTGTGCCCGTGTGTTAATAACGAATGGTACATAGTTCTTGTTACAAGAATATAGTTTTACTTGATTACATCATTGGAACTTTCCGATAGCTGTGTGTGCCCGTGTGTTAATAACGAATGGTACATAGTTCTTGTTACAAGAATATAGTTTTACTTGATTACATCATTGGAACTTTCCGATAGCTTTGTGTGCCCGTGTGTTAATAACGAATGGTACATAGTTCTTGTTACAAGAATATAGTTTTACTTGATTACATCAGTGGAACGTTCCGATAGCTTTGTGTGCCCGTGTGTTAATAACGAATGGTACATAGTTCTTGTTACAAGAATATAGTTTTACTTGATTACATCATTGGAACTTTCCGATAGCTTTGTGTGCCCGTGTGTTAATAACGAATGGTACATAGTTCTTGTTACAAGAATATAGTTTTACTTGATTACATCATTGGAACTTTCCGATAGCTTTGTGTGCCCGTGTGTTAATAACGAATGGTACATAGTTCTTGTTACAAGAATATAGTTTTACTTGATTACATCATTGGAACTTTCCGATAGCTTTGTGTGCCCGTGTGTTAATAACGAATGGTACATAGTTCTTGTTACAAGAATATAGTTTTACTTGATTACATCATTGGAACTTTCCGATAGCTTTGTGTGCCCGTGTGTTAATAACGAATGGTACATAGTTCTTGTTACAAGAATATAGTTTTACTTGATTACATCATTGGAACTTTCCGATAGCTTTGTGTGCCCGTGTGTTAATAACGAATGGTACATACTTCTTGTTACAAGAATATAGTTTTACTTGATTACATCACTGGAACTTTCCGATAGCTTTGTGTGCCCGTGTGTTAATAACAAATGGTACATAGTTCTTGTTACAAGAATATATTTTTACTTGATTACATCATTGGAACTTTCCGATAGCTTTGTGTGCCCGTGTGTTAATAACGAATGGTACATAGTTCTTGTTACAAGAATATATTTTTACTTGATTACATCATTGGAACGTTCCGATAGCTTTTGTTGTTTCCATCGTCTTTAGATGCAATGTAACGTCAATGTAAAGACTTCGGATGCACTAAAACAGAAATGTATTCGTTTGAAAAGAATTATTTATTATTAAAATAAATGAGTATATCGAGAATAGTGTGTATACACAGAAAAGCGCGCGCACTTATGTATGTGGGTACTACGTGTGTGGTGGGGGAAGGAGCAAAGGGAGAGGATCGAGGGAGATGGGGAAGATGTAGAGAGAGAGAGAGAGAGAGAGAGAGAGAGAGAGAGAGAGAGAGAGAGAGAGAGAGAGAGAGAGAGAGAGAGAGCGTGAGCGAGAGGGAGGGGGGCTTAATACAGTTTTGTGGTCGCTCTCGTAACCTCTTCCCTATTTTACCAATCTTCATTCCCAAGCTTCATTTGTTTTTAGGCTGGGGGTCATTCCACAAAATGCGTGATGTAACATCATCGAAAAATGTAACGCTCCAGGTGATGTTAACACTATATTTTTTCCACACTTTCGATTCCCCACAGTCTACAAATCTTCGGTCTCTGTCGTTTTTAACATGATAATGTTATACGTTACACATTGTACGTTTCAGAAGCCTAAAAACATTATCATGCTTCGATGTTTCGGTTTCGTCGAAATTCTTTAGATTCTTTATGTAGGACTGTTTATCTATGCTAACTTGCTTCAGCCAGTCTTCTGCTAGCCGTTCTTCTTCTAGCGGGTAGTTGTCACTTCCATAATTTTTTGGAGTTATCGATAGTTTCCTATTCTTTTACGTGTCCGCGTCAGGAGGACACTTTGTCTCTGCGTTTGTGTGCTCTTGCTAATCTTGTAACTTTACAGCTTCTCCGTAGGTAGAACATTTCGACAACATCTAGTCTACGTCTGCCTCATTGTTTTGATTCCTTAGTCTTTCCTCCTTAAAGGAGTACGGGGTGGATAATTAGCTGGCATATTCTAATTTTTAGTGTTTTTCTTATATTTTGAACTAATGTATAGTTTATTTAGGGCGTGTTTGCATTAGTGTATTCTGTTTGTTACTTCTCTGTTATTAAAAACCATCACTCCCATATACTCAACTCTATTATAAATAACAGTAGGCCTACAAGTCGCAGACTCAGTGGCTCTTCTGGCTATTCCAAATTCGCCGCGTCGTCAGTAGTCACCACATACTTCGTTTCAGTTTGGGTCATCTTCTCCATCAGATTTGTCTCCACCTATCAGAATCCGGTCATCATAGGAAAATAAAGTACGTTTATATAGTGATCTAGATAATGCCAGCCAGTGGTCAGAAAGTTTCACGAAGAAGGTTTGAAAATATAAAAACGATTTAATTTTTTGTTTTCTAAATATGATAGGATATGTGGCTAGATTTTCATAGGCAACAGATCTTTGGGGAAGACATAAATTGGTGTTGGGAACTCGGCATCCTTACAGACGCAGACAGCGCCTCGATCTCACCACGAATCGGTGTAACGGAAAAAAACAGCTGGAATCGAATCAAGGTCATAGACAGTCGACTGGCACAGACCTGGGTGTCGTACGCCAGTCGGAAGGCGGCCTCACTGATCCATGGTATGAGTCAGGTACTAGATGGTGTAGCTCGTCCCTACAGTTACGATAGTATTAGCCGCTGACGCCTGAAGAGACCAAAAGAACAATGCCGGCCACACAGACGAATTCGATCGCCAAACGTTTCCACACTGACAGGGTTGTTACAAGTAACCACGTCCAAGACTTCAGATATTCTTCTGAAGAATACGAATACTATCTTGGACGAGGACTTGGGTTTGAGCAGCGCAGTCTATAAACACGCGCGCGCGCGCACACACACACACACACAAATAAATGGATCACCAAAGAAACAACATCTCCTTGAGCTTAATAATTACCTATTTATTTTCCATTCTTATACGTAATTAAATTTATATGAATCATACAAATCTTTACGCCTATAAGAAATTCAAAATATAAGTGCTTCCTTTACAAACGATTATTCGGCTAAAATATTAATTAAGTAATGATGCCTTATAAGATTCTTGCTTTGAACTCAACGGGTCCACCAACGTTACTGAAGATCTGTTCGTCGTAGATGTTACCGAAACGTCTACCTGAAAGAAGACATTCAGGGCCTTACTGCCCTGCTTATAACCAAAACAGGAGCGAGTGAAATCAGTACAATAGATTATTTCTCATCATGTGTTAAGATGGCTGTAGGCGTCTCTCAGCCGGACCAACAATTTCAATTGAAACGCTATCGCGAGCATAGCTCATTATTTAAAAGCAGAGTCTTAATCATTTATCATCGATGATCTTGGAGCCAGGAAACAAGTCTCTCCACTCATCCAAAAGCCTCTCTTATCTTGTTTAAAGTATTAGTAATCCTCATTTTTGTTAGAGCGTCTAAATTATGTGCTTCGAAGTAGGACAGTAAACCACAAAACCTAAAAGATAATGTGTTCTGCCGTCTTGGAAAGTAGATTCACCTATGTCTCTTGAAAATGAGAGATAAAGCAAAGAAGCTCCCTAAGGTTCCAAGCAGTGGAAACGGTCTTCTGGAGAAGGACTTGTGGAATATTCAGTCTCCAGTTCGTTAGAAATAAGCGTCTAGTGCGTCACAGTGCGTCTAGTGAGTTAATTAATAAGCTATGAAGAGTTTTCCTGCAACTCCCATTTGGAGCAAAGGTAATTTTGGTTTTCTCCTACAATGAGGCAACAAAATAATTTTAGACACCGTTAGTGCAAAACGACTCGTAGGGGACGACCACGTGGAACGGATGTTTAATGACCGTTGGCCGGAAATGTTGTTCAACTGAGTTCCACCTAGACAACGGAAACGGGTAGACCCAGGAGATAGTGGAAATAGGACGTACTCGACGTGATGGACAGAAGACGTTGAGTTCCACCTAGACAACGGAAACGGGTACACCCAGGAAATCGTGGAAATAGGACGTACTCGACGAGATGGACAGAAGACGTTTGAGTTCCACCTAGACAACGGAAACGGGTACACCCAGGAAATCGTGGAAATAGGACGTACTCGACGAGATGGACACAAGACGTTTGAGTTCCATCTAGACAAAGGAAACGGGTACACCCAGGAAATAGGACGTACTCGACGAGATGGACAGAAGAAGTTTGAGTTCCACCTAGACAACGGAAACGGGTAGACCCAGGAGGTAGTGGAAAAAGGACGTACTCGACGTGATGGACAGAAGAAGTTTGAGTTCCACCTAGACAACGGAAACGGGTAGACCCAGGAGGTAGTAGAAAAAGGACGTACTCGACGTGATGGACAGAAGAAGTTTGAGTTCCACCTAAACAACGGAAACGGGTAGACCCAGGAAATAGGACGTACTCAACGAGATGGACAGAAGAAGTTTGAGTTCCACATAGACAACGGAAACGGGTAGACCCAGGAGATCGTGGAAATAGGACGTACTCGACGAGATGGACAGAAGACGTTGAGTTCCACCTAGACAACGGAAACGGGTACACCTAGGAAATCGTGGAAATAGGACGTACTCGACGAGATGGACAGAAGACGTTTGAGTTCCACCTAGACAACGGAAACGGGTACACCCAGGAAATCGTGGAAATAGGACGTACTCGACGAGATGGACAGAAGACGTTTGAGTTCCACCTAGACAACGGAAACGGGTAGACCCAGGAGATAGTGGAAATAGGAAGTACTCGACTTGATGGACAGAAGAAGTAAGAGTTCCACCTAGACAACGGAAACGGGTACACCCAGGAGATCGTGGAAATAGGACGTACTCGACGAGATGGACAGAAGACGTTTGAGTTCCACCTAGACAACTGAAACGGGTACACCCAGGAAATCGTGGAAATAGGACGTACTCGACGAGATGGACAGAAGACGTTTGAGTTCCACCTAGACAACGGAAACGGGTAGACCCATGAGATAGTGGAAATAGGACGTACTCGACGTGATGTACAGAAGAAGTAAGAGTTCCACCTAGACAACGGAAACGGGTACACCCAGGAAATAGGACGTACTCGACGAAATGGACAGAAGACGTTTGAGTTCCACCAAGACAACGGAAACGGGTACACCCAGGAAATAGGACGTACTCGACGAGATGGACAGAAGACGTTTGAGTTCCACCAAGACAACGGAAACGGGTACACCCAGGAAATAGGACGTACTCGACGAGATGGACAGAAGAAGTTTGAGTTCCACCTAGACAACGGAAACGGGTAGACCCAGGAAATAGGACGTACTGGACGAGATGGAGAGAAGAAGTTTGAGTTCCACCTAGACAACGGAAACGGGTAGACCCAGGAAATAGGATGTACTCGACGTGATGGACAGAAGAAGTTTGAGTTCCACCTAGACAACGGAAACGGGTAGACCCAGGAGATAGTGGAAATAGGACGTACTCGACGTGATGGACAGAAGACGTTTGAGTTCCACCTCGACAACGGAAACGGGTAGACCCAGGGAATAGGACGTACTCGACGTGATGGACAGAAGAAGTTTGAGTTCCACGTAGACAACGGAAACGGGTAGACCCAGGAGATAGTGGAAATAGGACGTATTCGACGTGATGGACAGAAGATGTTTGAGTTCCACCTCGACAACGGAAACGGGTAGACCCAGGGAATAGGACGTACTCGACGTGATGGACAGAAGAAGTTTGAGTTCCACCTAGACAACGGAAACGGGTAGACCCAGGAAATAGGACGTACTGGACGAGATGGACAGAAGAAGTTTGAGTTCCACCTCGACAACGGAAACGGGTAGACCCAGGGAATAGGACGTACTCGACGTGATGGACAGAAGAAGTTTGAGTTCCACCTAGACAACGGAAACGGGTAGACCCAGGAGATCGTGGAAATAGGACGTACTCGACGAGATGGACAGAAGATGTTTGCAACTGATAACGTTTCTTAACGTAATTTTATTGTGATAATTTTTTAATTCATGACAAGATAATCACTGGAAAGGGAATTCAAGCTTTACGTAGTCGCGGTTGGCTTCCCCAAAAATACAACACTAAGTTATGATTATCGGATTAAGCGATGGACTCGGAGCCAATGTCGTTCCGGCATGCGATGTTCCAACCGGTGCCGCACAGTGTTAAGTGTGTGTGTCGTACACTACCTGGGCCACAATATTTCCAGACATTTTATAAATACGGAAAACGAAATGCGCATAAGTTTTCTAGGAATCGTTTCATTGTTAAGGAAAGCAGGGTATAAACCCTTCGACGCAGGTAGAACATTCTGAAATAAGAAATCTTTAAAATAAACCAAACAGAATCCCAGTTACTAACTGAATTTACACATTCATTTTTCTACTGTTTACAGAGAATTCCACATTCTTTGTTTTAATTGGAATAAGTTTTATAATTTTCTGAACTGAGAGCCTTCTAACTCATGCCCTCTGGGTTCGCAGCCCGCAGGCTGGTTGGCAGCAGCTCTCCATTCCTTTCTATTCTCTGCTTTCCTTTTAACATTGAAAATGTTTATAAGGACGTGTCGCACATTTGCGGCCGATCGCTGGTGCGTTATCGAAAATGGGAACCGGTGAGTTTCCATAGAAACTACTTCTTTGTTGTCAATAACGTAGTACACATATAAAACTTCGTTTATGAATGCGACTACACTTAACTTATAATCTGTACATTGGTAAATGAAGAATGAATTCATTTGATTGGTTAATGAAGAATGAATTCATTGATTGGTGAATGAACATAAATATATATATTGAAACTTTTAGTTTCAATATATATATATATTTTAGATTTATTGAAGCATTTTCAATGCCCTTCTCTGTGCATTGCATTTGTGCAATGCCTGTAAATTTATTAGTTTGCAGAATGATGTGTGGTTCATAGTCCATAATCTCTCTTGTGTAGTCGAAACTAGAGGTGGGGCGATATACCTATAACAGGTATTTTGGAACGATTATTTTTGTGGAACGGATATAACAGTGATTGAAAAATTGAAATACCTCATCCGATTCATCGATAACTGAAAAGTCGAAATACCCGTTCCGATTACTCGCGGTTCCGAGTCTCGGGACTTCCCTACTCAACTAACGAGTAAACAAGTACACAAGTAACAACAAGTAAACGAGTATTAGGAGTATTACGGGTACACAAGTAACAACAAGTAAACGAATACTACAAGTATTAGGAGTATTACGAGTAGATGAGTACAAAGTCACTTTTTGGTGTTGATTGCCATACAAGTACGAAACGAAGCAAAACAACGAGGTTCAGAATATCTCTATGCCAAAGAGACGAAGCTGTTTTTAATAAATGAAAAAAATTCATACTGATATTACATTTATTCTCGTGTGTTATGCAGATATATAATACAGATTATAATAACAAATTATGTAGTATACTAGTCACCAACATGGTAAATTTTGAAAAAGCGAATTATACTGTGTTGAGTGGCTGGATGGTTTCAACTTCACTGCATATGTCACGTAACTTTTTTTGACATTCTTTGTTGTGCTATTACGTCCATTCTAAATTTCATTGCCTGATGTTTGCAACTGATTTGTCTAACCAAAAATGGAATCAATAATTTAATATTAAATCAATGTCAGTTTGTTTGCTCCTAGTGAAAACGTAAATTAGTATTCCCAAAGGGAGACAGGCCTATAAATTCCCTTGTTTCTTATTTTCTTTTAAACAGTAACAGTTTAATAAAGTTACAGTGTAAAGAAACACTGTTAATACTTTTAGTTTCAATTTTATTTCTTATAACAAATTATATAATACAGGCATACTGTATGTATAATAGGTATATAATAACAGGTATTTTGTACGTGTTATTTTTTTGGAACGGTTTCGTTCATACCTGTTATTTTGAAATACTAGTTTAGCACACCTCTAAAACGGAGTCTTTGTCCATGACTGTTCCCTTATATTTTCCGTTCACTTATTTTCTAGCCCACTGTGTCGGGGAATATGCCCTATTAATTTGTTTCTACTACACTTTATGCTTCCTAGGAAGCTTCTATACTTATGAGATCTTCTAAGGACATCCTCATTAGTTATCTTCTCTCTTCAGCTTATCTTCAGCATTCTTCTGTAGCGCCAGGTGTTAAATGTTTGAAGCCCTTTCTTCTCTCTTTCTCCTATCGTCCGTGATTCCCTCCCGTTCATAGCAACACTTCACACACATATGTCTTCGCCACATTCTGTCTTACCTTTGAACTGACGTTGTTTGAACTTAAGAGGTTTTTCTTTTTATTAATTGATATTGTTATGACGGTCTACTGATCGTCGTACGGTACAGTGGAAAACAAAATACAGACACCAATTAAGTCACTAATCACCAGCTTTAATTTATCACAAGTAAAGTTTGCAATCAACAAGTTGTTCAGAAAGATTATACTCGTACAATAATTCAAGTTAATTTGTCCACCCCCAATAATAACGTCAACTGACAGAGTTCCGCACAATAATTACTTTTCAGTAATACACCAGTTGAACGCACTGTGCAATCGCCCGACGTAAACTGACTCAAGTGACCGTCGCTGGATGCTTATATTTATACCCCGCTGAGATGCCAGAATAATCTGTCACTTTTTGGATGACGTGTTAAATAACTGCCTATTACAGGCGCTCTCGGATCCACTAGAAACGGTGCAAAATGTCTGGCCTTTGAACACAGTGCGCCGACCGGTGCAGTCTGGAATAGCCTCGATTGTTGACGCATGACAAGTGTCACGTAATTGTCTTTCTTCTCAAAGTAGCAACAATATGTACGCACACAAACGTTACAGCTGGGATCTGCTGGGATAGCCGAGAAACACGTAGAACGGTACACTCCGTTGTTCGAGAATGTCCCTTTGCGTAACAATATTTTGACCTCAATTAATTCTACTTACAATTTCCTTACCCCGTGAGCGTTTAAAGGCTGAGGAACGTAAGGACTACCAAACTGAAATTGTAGATATGCCTGCTCTCCCTAATCAAGTGAGTTAGTTAATAAGCTATGAAGAGTGTTTCTGCAACTCTCATTTGGAGCAACAGGCAATTTTTGGTTTTCTTATAGCCAAGAAAGTGCCTGCCAGGTTATCACTACTGTGCACTTTACTCTTGCAGGAAGCTCCAGTTTTCTCCGTTTTTTCTCGTCTTTCGTAACTCTTTTCGTCTCGTTCCGTTTTGTAATGTGTTTCTCTATTCTATGTGGTCTTAGTTCTTTACAATGGTCTATTCCCTGATATATTATGATCCAAAGTCTTTCTTGTTACGTTATTGTAATATTTCCTTAATTTCTTTGTATAACCAATTAATTTCAATTTTTTCCGCTTAATAGCTGTTTCTGTGCCTACTTCATTACTTACTTTCCAAACTCTTTTCTCTGTTATTCTATTGGGCAAGAACATGTGTCATGTGCTTCTAAGGCATTTGTAGCGTAGGTTTCTATTTCATTTTATGCTTATTCTAGTTTCGATCCTAAATTCGAACGCTTTTGGTGTTAAAATTGAAATAAAACATTATTTTTTTCTGATACCGTTCAAAGTACCAAATAATCTACATTTTTTTAATTTTAATTTTTTTTACGTTTATTTATCCAATCTGTTAATACATAACAATAAGCATACTTGTTCACATGAAGAGAATTAGTCCATTGACTAGTTCTCTGTATGAGTATTTAAAGTAACATATTATGTACAATATATTTATAGTGTTAGAGTCTAGGTAAGTCCAGAGGAAATGTTAACGTTAAACATCTTGTCTGTAGGCTGTTGTCTAATAGATTTATGGCTAAAGGATTCGTGTGCTCTTCAAGCCGTTTCACATTACTTTCGCTGAACATCGCAATGGTTTCACTGACTGAGGGCAGGTCCAGGTCTCTATAGATGTCTTTGTTGCTGATGAACCACGGTGCGTTGGTTATGGCACGCAACACCTTGGTCTGAAACCTTTCCATTATAGCGATATTGGATTTAGATGCAGTTTCCCAAAGCTGTAAGCCTTATGTCCACACAGGCTTGAAGACAGTGTTGTACACCAACAGCTTGTTTCAGATTGACAATAATGATGTACATGTCTGATGACATCATTACATAGCCACAGCCACAGAGATTGGGCACTCATGATGATCCAAAATACAGATCAGATGAAAGGCTAAGTTCCACTATATATATCCGTTTGAAGGCTGAAGAACGTATGGATCACTCGACTTGGACCTCCGAAGACCGCTCTATCTAAAGTCTATTGATATATTCAGTTTATAAGGCACAGTCTGATGGAATTATCCATTACGAACTTTTTAAATACCATTTCCTGTTATCCATGTCCGTGTACATTGATGATGTGTTTTCTGCGAAAGGCCAGCTCATATAATTTACATGTTTACACCTGGTGTTATCTCTGCTTTGCGTGACATAGACAGCCTTGTCAGTCATAATGAGTAAAAGGAGGGTGGGCTCATGGACTCACCCCCACACAGCTACCACTACCACGAATGACATAATTTGTTTTCCCTGTTTTCACTCGCATAGTAACATAAAAATTCTATTAAAAGTTATAGCCCTATATGGAAAATTTATGTCTACTTCTCCCTGAACTCTGACATTATTCGCCTTAAGTTTTATGTTCCCACGGAATATGCATCAAAGGATACTTTTCTGGTTTGAATAACTTTAGTTAACGCTTCCGTAACCGACCCGTCAGGCTCGAGCACACATTTGACGTTTATTTTAGTTTGTATGACACAATATCGCTTCTATAGGTTAGAAACAGTTCACATATTGCAATTAGGAGAGTTACTTGAAGATAAAGAATTTGTCTTTTGAACTTTAGGTAAATATGTATTATATGGTATAGATTCAAAATAATATGGTGTAATATAAATTTATCGTAATGTACCATACACGATTGCACAGTAATAGGCTTATGGTAATACGAGAAATAAGAACTTTCGATAAAAATTAATTACTGTTAATATATTATTATTGAAATATTGATAATCTACATCTAATCTCAAACAGCAGATACTACGAAAAGTACGTAGTATCGTAATTTCAAAAGTACGAAAATTAGCCTACGTAGTACTAATCCTCGTACTACAGGATTTATGATTGCAATGATAAAATCAGGAAAAATCGCAACACAGTCAGGGTCACAGAATGGTCAGACAAATTCAGAATCCACAGAATTCCACTGTTTCTTGTTTCTTTTTTATGGATTTGAAATTAACCACGACACAGATGCCGTAAAAAGATCGGGAAAGTGAAACGGCGCGGCGTGCTACTGCAGAGCGATACGGATTCCAATGATCAGAAAATGAACGACCAATAGTAAGCTGATGATGGTAGAAAATGATGCTGATGAAACATCCGATTAAAGATTTTCTACATTAGAAACACAAACGCATGATATAATTCTCCATTCGTCGTTTTATAGGTTCCACTTATAATGTATGTGGACCGGCTGCGTAACTGTGAACAGGTTTGATGGAGGAACAATTAACGTAAATTCATAAGGAAGCGGACTTAGTCGAGAAAACCGGACCTTCATATAGGGTTCTTGATATGGGATTCGCGTACAAACGGAAACATGGTTCCGCCACGATAGTGTATTATAATTGCGCCTCATGGAGAAGCACAAGGAAACTGCTGAGAACCTGAAGCCCACTTTACGATATCTTCTTCTTCTTCTTCTTCTTCTTCTCCTCCTCCTCCTCCTCCTCCTCCTCCTCCTCCTCCTCCTCCTCCTCAACTCCTCAGAGGTTGGTAAGTTTACAATTTATTCCTTTCCACAGTCTCTTAATCACCTTCTTCTTCCTTTTACCTCATCCATGTACCCCTGTCTGGCGGAAATTAGGAACATTTGGATGGACATTCTGTACATTTGACTGTATAGCGAGTATTCCAGAGGTACGGGAGTTTTGCTATTCTTGTGTCCTGCCACTTCTTGACTTACTTTTCGTGCTGTTTGATATTTGAGATCAAACGTAGAGTTTTACCTAACGCCTGTAGGAGTAATTATTTTAATGCCTCGTCTACAGTCTTGTTGAGGTCACCAACACAGCCCGCGTGCGTGAGTGTACTACGAGGTAGGTAGGCCCTGTATTCGCCTCGACGTTTGTCCGGTTGGAGTCGATCTTTCGTCGGAAGGCTTACAGATCGTAGGACGTGTGGCTTCGAACGATTTATTTTACTCAGTAGACTTTTAAAACGGTCGTTATGCCACGGCGCGTACATCGAATGAAATTTGTTCAGTTTTTTTATCACTTTTAGTTTATTTTTTTAATTACAGTAGCGCCCTCTAGTCCGGCCTCGGTTGGATCGGCCGTCGGATGGTTCGGCCAGCCATACGGTCTAGACGAGCCTCCAGCGACAGGCCCCAACTTGTTAAACGGAAAATATATGTAGCTCAGTTGACTCGCGCTTTTGTTCATGTCCGGATGTATGTCTTATGTTGTGGTTTCTATGTGTATAATCTGTGTAAATACATCTGTGTATATAGTAATACTGTATGAATCTGTGTAAATAAAAACGTTTTCCGACATGAGTGCGAAACGAAAACACACGTTCATGACTATGGACCGAAAATGACAAGTCATTCAGAGTCTCGATAAGGGCGAATCGGTCCAGAGTATTTGCCAAGAGTTTGATGTAGGCACGAGAGTACTGTTAATGACTGGCGTCGAAACAGAAAATCGATTGAGACTTTCTGCACTCAAATTGAAAATGAAAAAGTGCAATTACTGTATTGGGTAATTTATTGTATGGATCATTCATTAAGGAGCGTTATTTCATCATTATGGCGTATTTTCGGATCGTCCGGCCATTTTGTAATCCGGCCTAGGGTCTGGTCCCGAGGTGGCCGGACGAGAGGGCGTCTATTGTATTATAATTTTCTATAACTTATATTCGCATCGTCATTTGCAAAAGATGTCTGATTGGAATATGGAATGAACACTCCAATTTTTGAAATCTGAACAATCTGTTTTCCACCACAAAAATTAACAGCGCGTTCGAAGTTTCACATGATCTGTGGGTAATTTTGTCGGGTATATTTCCGGCTACGGGCGTCCTGCTTTCGTGCTCACTCGACTCCAAAAGTGTCACGAGCAAGTCTCGAGTAGAGAGGAGCACTTACGACAACTAGTAGTTATGTAAACATTTATGTACATCGTTTCGAATAGTTGTTACAAAGAACTGTATTTAAAATACAGTAAAACCCTGTTACAAGGCTCGACAAAGAACCGCGGGAAAACTGCGTATTAAGCGGGACCGCGTATTAAACGGGGGGATGAAGTTGATCGCCTGCACGAGGTGCCCCCTGCGTAATCTAAACAATCAACACGAGGTTCGCCTTTCAACGCGCTGACTAAAATGAAGATAGGAAAGCGCCATTTCTAAATACCTGGGAGTACAATTGGATAGGCGCTTAACGTGGAACCCTCATGTGGACCAAAGCGCGGAAAGGGCTTTAAAACGAACACGACTACTAAAGAGATTGACAGCCACTAAGTGGGGAGCTAACCAAGATGTCCTAAAGACTACCTATAAAGCATATATTAGACCCATGCTAGAATATGGAAGCGAAGTCACCGTCACAGCAAGCGCCAGCGTACAAAACAAACTCGATCTCGCACAAAATACAGCCCTAAGAGTAATAACAGGCGCTGCAAAATCCACCCCCATCGAGGCCATGGAGGCACAAACCCAGATAGAACCATTACAGTCATATAGAGAAAGGTCAGCACTGTGATTCTGGGAGTGCTCCAGGCGTGTCTACAAGCGTCTATGGAACGACTACCGACAACCTACTCCCAGGCTAAAGACACAAATAACCCCATTAACCATGTACAAAAACATCGCCGAAAAATACGATATTGTCCTCACAGAAACAGCGCCGCTGAATGCCCATCAGGACTTCTTCAGTCTCTTACCCCAAGCCAGCTACCATCTTAAGAACCACTCAGCACCTAAACATGCATCCACAGATTTAGAACTAAAGCAATCAGCTTTACAAACCATCCACGAAGATTATCCCGAGCAAGAGTGGATCCATATCTACACTGACGGCTCATCAATTCCGGGCAATGGAAAAACAGGAGCTGGGTACTATAGCCGCCTTTTCCAAGGACACTTAGCCGTGGGCAGCCCCCTTAGTAACTACGATGGGGAAATCGAAGCAGTTCACGCTGCCGTTGATGAACTGGAAAAAATCACTCCCCCTTCAAAAGCCGTGCTCCTAGTCGACTCGCAGGCCGCAATACGCAGTCTATCACGGAACTCTCAAACCGACTGCCAAAGAACTATCGACTGTAGAAGGAAACTGGAGACCCTGGCGAGTCGAGGGTGGATCCTAAAACTCCAATGGATACCCAGTCATGTCAACATCTGGGGCAACGAGGAGGCCGATAAACTGGCCAAGCAAGGCACAACCCTACCCCAGCCTACCCGCCCGCAGTCCCTACAATCTTCCAAAGCTCAAATAAACTCCGCCGTCAGCATATGGAATAAGCGAAGACTGTCTGAGGCGGCCCCCGGTAAAAAATGGGTAAGCCTCGTCACCGAGGGTCCAATCAACCCCAACCTCCCTCGTGCAGTGTGTGTCGCCAACTTCCGACTAAAAACCGGACACGACTATCTCGCTTCACATCTGCACCGCCTCCACGCGCTGCCAACCCCTGAGTGCCAGCTGTGTGGCCACGCGACGATGGACGCCGACCATCTGAGAGACTGCCCGGCCTTGGACCACACCCCGTCCAACGAGGACACCGAGATCGCCGAAGCCCGACGCTACTGGTCAGCGCGTCGCCTAATGGCTCAACAGCCAAGGGTGGGCGTTGGCTAGTAAGTAGTAGTAAGTATTAAACGGGAGAAGACCAAGCAGTGGCGAATTATCCATAACGTTAGGGTATGCTGCAGCACCGGCCACCAGGGCCTCAGCTGTCAGTGGGGGGGCACCATCCAGCTCTAAATCACAAAAACGTTTTGAAAATAATAAATGTTAAAAATACAAATGTCCTCAATTCAAAATAAAAAAAAAGATGTGTGCAGACTTTTCGACGATCTTTTAATAGAATTGAAGCCACTTTGTCGCACGAGTAAAATTCCAAGAAATAGGTTTTTTTATCAAATTGTTCGAATGAAGGTGACAGTTTTCATGCTACTACAGTTTGTCCGCTCAAAGTGTTAAACTGGATTATTAATTGTAAAATGATTGATGTACCTTTTTCCGAATATATACATTGCTTATCGTCTGCTTTTGACGATTCCAATAGCTAACTGCAGATTCTGAAAGATCATTTTCTGTATTAAAACGCATAAAAGATATGTTGAGTTCAACTGTGGGAGATGAGAAACTATCTTTGTTAGCAAGGTTGAATATTGAAAGCGAGGTACTTGAGTAGCTCGGTTTAGAAGAAATAATACAACATTTCGTTAAGGCAAAATGAGGAAAAACATGGATCGATTAGTATTTTCTAAGCGTAAGTACTACTATTTTCATTTTAATCACTATTTAGCTAAACATTTGTTGTAATTTGAGAGTTTAATAAAATAAATGTTAAATTTTTTGAAATTTTGTATGCCATTTATCACTATTAATAATGGATATAAGTTGAATTATGAATCGGAGGGGTGGTCACCAGTCTGATGGCAGCATAGGTCACCACGCGCTTCTAATCTGCCCCTGAGACCAATCAGCACAGATACACAGGCCTACTGTGTTACTGTATATTCATATATTTTTCACATAGTCATTGGCACTTTTAACGAAACACTACGTTTAAGCCCAATATTTGAAGCAAAAAGTTCAAATCTGTTTCATGAAATTATTTTACTTAACATTAAATATGGATGTATTTCTTTCGAAAAAAATCGTTTATATTTGTTTGCCTCGTACGTGAATATGTGAAATGAATAATCACATTTTCTACACGATTCAGGTATGAGTTCACATCAACTTCTTTTTTTTTTCGGAAGCAGCAGTTATAAATTGTCTTACCACTCTTAGCGCTGCGAGGGATTCCTGCCGTGTGGTAGGTGAATCGTTTGTTCCTTCCCCAACTCGCTAAAACTCCAGCATGGTGGTTCTCGATATCATCTGAGGTCATTGTCCCATCGTCGATACATACAAAATCTTCCAAGTTAACGTTCCCTAACGTTTCGCACAGCAACCCAATCCTGATCGGTATGGATTAGATCAGAATTGATCAGATTGAGGGACTGAATTATCGGAACCTGTAGTAATGGAAATTAAAACACGGATAGTAACTGCGGTAACAGAAAGGTACACGGTATAGGGCCACATAAACTTTAATAAAATCAAATTTCTTACCTTATTGAATCCGGCGTTTCTGAAGCACTTTGCAATGGTGCGAGGCTGAACTTCTTCCCATGCAGCACTGACAGAGGATCCAGAAGAGTGACACGTTTTGATTCCCCATGGTTGCGATACGCTTGAGCACTTAGATTATACACTTTCATAGATTACGGTCCATAGACTGAAGCTTACTTTTTGAACATGGCGGTAAATAGGCAAGCTCCCCACATTTTTGAGGTCCATAATCGTAAGGTGGGCGGGGCAGGCGTCTTTGAACAACAGAATCGTACGTTCGGTTTTCATTATTTTATTGTCCAAATTCTTTAACCACATGACAAACAAATCGGAGGTCATCCATGCGCTCTTATAAATGCATGGCAAGTTTTTTACGTTTTTACAGTATCGTGGTTTAGTTGATTTTTCCAACATGACTGGAGGCAGTTTCTCTAAGCTATCAGAATATGTAGCAATGAGCACTGTGACTCAGTCTTTACTTAATTTTCTTCCATTGCACTTTTCTCCTTAGAAAACGTATGTGGAATTAGGTTTAAAAAAACACGTACTTTTTCATTCAAAAGAACATGGACTTCATACCACGAAATTCGATTGGACAGCACTCCATTTGGCCACGAACTAACGTCACTTTCACTGACAGACTCTGTCTCTCCGGAAATCTAACGATTCCATGTCAGTTGTTGTGAGTGGCAGATTCCATGTTTTTGCTTAAATTTACCCAACCAGCCATTGCAGGCAGAAAATCCACTGTTTAATTTATGTGCTACTTCACGCGCCTTTTCTGGAGTGATATGCCCACTTATATCCCAGTCCTGATGAAGCCAGTCAACCAAAATGTTTTCCAGGTCCTCGTTTTTCCCGCATTTCACTTTCCTTCGCTTACATCCACCTGACGTAGCAGCTTCTTAGTGTCGACGACTTCTTAATAAATCAGCACTATTTCTGATTTAGAGTAGTGTTTTCGTAGGATTTCCAATTCGCCCGAACATCTTTCCATTTAATATTCATTGTAGTCACACTCACAACCACTTCAGGGCAGCACAGTAAGTTACAACCGTGTTACTGACCAGGAAAAATGAAATAACATGCGTCAGTGCTTAAGTAGTGAATGGGATCGGATGTTTACAGGACGGCTGTTTAACAAAAATCGTTAAGGTATATAATCCGTTATCGAAGTCGCTGCTGAACTGTCGACAAACATAACAGTCGGCGTTGGTCGACATCAAATTTTACATCCGTTAAATAAGCTGGAAGTATACAACGGATGTTTATACATCCTGTATTGCTGTTCTAGGGAACAAGTGGCTTTCATTTATACAGGGTAAATATAAATATCAGGGTGAAGTGATTAAAACGTAGTTGACGCTACCACTTCTGTATTTCGAAGTTGTAACTTCCTTTAGTGTGATTAAAAGGTAGTGACAACTATCCCCTAACGTGTAGTTATATCTTCATTATTTTGGAGTCCGAGAAGGGGCACACTCCACTTTTGTCAGTTGTTAGTCGACTTCACGATGGCAATGTTTATGCATGTAAGAGAAAGAAGGGCATACGGTGAAAGAAGAGTTTTGAGTAGGTGCAAGGAGCTGATGCGTTTTGAAACAGGCAATATTGATTTTTTAACATCAGAATTTCTGCCACATAATGATGAAACTCGAGGAAAAGCACTATCTCCAAGACAACGTATGGAAATATTTTTGCGTTATACTGCTGCTCCAGGATTTCAGAGTGGAGTAGCAGAAGATATTGGAGTGGACCGCTCCACGGTATGTAAAAATATTAATCGTAAAAATTAATGATGGATCGTATTTTAGAAAAAGCTAACAACTGGATTTATTTCCCCAGTACAGTACAAGACGTAAATAATGCAAAGGTTATGTGGCAAACACGCTTTAACTTACCAACTGTTGTGGGTGCATTAGACTGCACCCACATCGAAATTAAAAAACCATCAGTGTTTGGCGATGAGTACGTAAATCGTAAGGGTTATACCAGCATCAATGTTCAGGCAACGTGTGACGCGGAAGAAAACTTTACAAGCATTAGCGCTGAGTGGCCTGGCTCAGTGCACGATGCCAGAATATGGAGAAGGAGTGGAGTACGGGACGTAATATCACGATATGACGGCACTGCTTGTTTGCTTGGTGACTCCGGCTATGGTATAGCCCCATGGCTGATCACGCCATTCAAGCCACCTCAAGACAATATTCAACGTCGATTTAATCGGAAGCACGAAAAAGAAAGGGTGATAATAGAACGAGTGTTTGGACAACTTAAACAAAGGTTTCCAATCCTTGGTAACTGCGTAAGAGTGTCTCTTGAAAGAGTACCAAAACTAGTAGTGAGCTGTGCTGTGCTGCATAATGTCGCTAAACACCTTAAAGACCCTTTAAATTTTGAGGACATGGGACACGGTGGAGATGAAGATGCGTTCGTTGAGGATGAAGTTGGCAGAGAGACACACGAAAACGCTGCAACAAAAGTTCGTGGTGAACAAAAGCGGAATGATATGTTAGCCTTTATTTAAAAGTAAAATGTTGTGTTAAAACAGTCAAAATGTTGAACTCTGTTGTAGAAATAGAAAGAATTTGTATTTTAAATAAAAACTGCGCAGAAAAAGGAACATAAACTGATGTAACCTCAGATATTACCCATGTACTTTTATAAACTTGTAACATATTCCATGTAATCCTGTTTCCTTCCAAAAAAAATATATTAACGCACCTAAGGTTAGTCCAGTTCGTGTGGTCTAGCTGTGCACACGGCGGCAGTAGCTACACATGCCAGCCATGAGTATAGCAGGGCGGGCCGGCAGTGGAACCTGGTTTTGGCATCCCACTGACCCTATGCAAGGTTCCACTAACAATCACAGGGCCGCGGCCGACCCGCCCTACTATACTCATGGCTGGCATGTGTAGCTACTGCCGCCGTGTGTACAGCTAGACCACACGAACTAGACTAACCTTAGGTGCGGTTAATATACTTAACTTTTTATTTTTATTTATTTTTTTTTTGAAGGAAAAAGGATTACAAGGAATAGGTTACAAGTTTATAAACGTACAATAATCTGAGGTTACATCAGTTTCTGTTCCTTTTTCTGCGCAGTTGTTATTTAACTTTTTTAATTCAATGTTCACTTTTTACATTTTTATTTTCTGCAGTTCAAATTGCTGCAAGAGAACAAGTCTCTGCAGTTGAGGAGTTGTCAAATCTTTTGTTTCATCTGATTCTTAGGACAATAACTTATTCACACTGGGTCTCACATAAGCATTGGCAGATGGAGTATTTGCCTGTTGGATGGCTTAAGAAGACGTATAACCTGAACTACTAGTCGGCGTAGGAGACATGCTACAGTTATTATTGTTGCTCTTGTTTTCGGTTAATTCCGAAAAGGTTGATTGGGATACCCCTACTGTACAACTTCCTGGCACTTTGGTAAAAACAGGGTTTTCTACTTCACCCAATATTGATAACAAATTCTTTTCTCAGTTGTAATGACCAAAAATTTTAATTTTATAAATTTTGATCAAGAAGTGCGTTACACAGGTCGAGTCACCCAACCCAAGCCAGAAGTAATAAATGAAGAGACAGCTTAACAACATGTCAACTGGACGCTTGCATAATTAGCATAGTTGCACAGCAAATTTACATTAGAGTCAAATTTGTTAATTATACAGTCTTTTAATTTAAATTTTTTGTTCCCTGTCGCTTTTACATCTGTTTTCTTTTTTATTTTAGTTTTCATATTTTGTAGCATTTTTGTCATTTGAGATGTGTTCACTTCAATTCCAGTGGTTTGGGAATAAATGGTGCACAAGTATTCCCACGCCGTCTTTTTTTTTTCAAAAATAATTTTTGGTACCCTTGATTGCTCATGAAAGGTAGTTACTGCTACACTGGAGTTGTATCTACCCATAATTGTATCTCCAGTTTTCCCGGATACCACTCCACTTGGGGTAGTTATAACTATGGAGTGTTAGCGTTTGTTTAATCACACCGATTTGAATTAATGCTATCACTACACCGTAGTGTCTACTATGTAGTCACTACGTTTTAATCACTTCTCTCAAAGACTGAGGAAAATAAATGTTCCCACAGTTACAGTAAAGAATTATACTTGATAGAAGGTTCTGTTCAAATCCGCTTTGAACAGTTTTTATTGTGTAATAAAAAAACACCGAATATCTCAGGAAATATCTGTCAATCAAGGCGTTAGACAAGGGTGAAATCACCTACCTTTTGAACATTTATCTTGACGATCCAGTAAGGAATTGGAAACATCTAGTGAACGCTTTGTATTATTAAATTATCACGAGACAGACATTTGAATGTACTGTTGTTTACTGACGACTTGCTTGTACTTCCAAATACAGAGATCTGATTTGCAAAAGTCTTTTTTTAAGCTTCATCAGATTTGTAAAAAATAAAATATGAAAATGTCCGCTATAAAAACAAAGGTAATGGCATTTAGAGGCAAGGGACCCATAAGAAGAAAAACAATGATTAATGATCGAATTATAGAACAGGTTAGTTATTTTAGTTATTTAGGAAATGCTATTGGCTATGATAGGAAGTATGATATTGATGTTAAGTTAACGTAAGTTGCAGACGATCTGTGGAAATAAACTGTATTTTTAGAAACAAGGTACGTCGAGATACAAAATTAAAATTTTATAAAGTTATGGCAGTCGCTGTACTGTCCTATGGGTGCGAATTATGAAAAAAAAAAATTACAGGCCTCGGAACTGACGTTCTGAAGATGAGTTAAAAGGTGTTCTAAACTTGGCCTTATAAAGAATGATTCCGTAAGAGAAGAGTTACAAGTTTTTAACGTGAATGAATAATTAAAAGATTACAAACAACGGTGGAAAGAACGTTTATTAAGAATGTCAGATTCCAGACTGGCCAAACAAGTCTGGAAATACAAACCTGTAGGACACAGGATACAGACCGTCAAGGAGAGGATGGCTGGAGGATTTTTGAATGCGGTACAGGCAGAACCTTGGCTATGGCGTGTTGTGAAGATGATGATTTTATTTAATAATAAAGTATTTCATTCACAAACTAGAAATATTGGAAAGACGAATTATTAGGAAAATATTAGGCCCACGAAATATATCAAAGTGTAGAAAATATAACAGAAACAATGAGAAAAAGAAGACTATTATTTTTGGACATTTATATCAAAGCATAAAAAATATAACAGAAACAATGAGAAAAAGAAGACTATTATTTTTTGGACATTTATACAAAATGGACTATCATGTTAAAAGTTTACATATTGTTAGAAAATATTTGATGTGGGCAGGGAGATGTCTATGGAAACATACATAAACTCAAAGCTAGAACTAAATTATTTTTCACTTAGGCGCCTATGCATTACTGTTCTAAATTTAACTAAAAAGCCAGTGCAATGTTCAGAATTTTTAGTGTTTATTTTATTCATAATAATAAAATAATAATAATGACTGTCGGCTTTACAATTATTATTTTAATAAATTTATAGTAGAGTAGTCGGGGTTTTAGTAAGTTTTCTTTTACTTCTTAAGGTAAAGCAAAACCGTGCTAATGACATATGTTTTTGTGGTGGTATTTCTCGGGTAATGCTAAGAATCTTACGTCCGAAAAACGTTACTCACAGTGTTACAAGAGTAAAATTTATTAATTTGATTGTATTTAATATAAAAATATTTGTACGATATCTCAACAAACAAGGTGTTTTTGACAAGGGTGCAGTATATCACATACTCTTATCAACATTTATATTGACGATCTGGTAAGGAAACGGAAACATCTAGTGAACGCTTTGTATTATTAAGTTATCACGAGACAGATATTTGAATGTGCTGTTGTTTGCTGACGACTTGCTGTTTGTACTTCAAAATACAGAGTCTGATTTGCAAAAATCTGTTTTTTAAGCTTCATCAGATTTGTAAACAATAAAATATGAAAATATCCGCTATAAAAACAAAGGTAATGGCATTTAGAGGCAAGGGACCCATAAGAACAAAAACCATGATTAATGATCGAATTATAGAACAGGTGAGCCACTTTAATTCTTGTGGAAAATGATATTGTTTATGATAGAAATTATGACATTGATGTTAAGTTATGTACGTTCCAGAAGATCTGTGGGACAATCCACCGTATTTTTAGAAACAGGATACGTCGAGATACAAAGTTAAAGTGTTACAAAGTTATGGCAGTCTCTGTATACCTATGAGTGTGAATTATGGACAACAACCAACAAAAAAGAAAGCAAAATACAGGTCTCGGAAATGACGTTCTTAAGAGGACTTAAAAGGTGTTATAAACTTGATCCTATTAAATACCACTATTACATTAACGACTCGGAACACTAGGTTTTTTATAAGTAAAAGCATAAAGTTTTACCTTACAGCCTGAACCGGTTTTCTCCTTTAAAAGGCTTCTTGAGAGGCTGCCGCTGGTAGCGCTGTCCGTCTTGTTGTGGGCGACGGAATCGAATTTCGAAAGATGTGTGTGTGGAGTGAGATATGTTCGAATAATGCGTGCGATTTGAATTGTGTCTGTTCGTTTAGGATGTCGTTTTTATTTGTTTTTGTGTGTTTGTATATTTCCAATTGTTCTAGAGTCTCTAGTTTTCGTCCTTTTGTGTGTACGTGTAGAATGTTCATGTTATTGTCGATGTTTTTATATGTTGTGTGGTTTGCTTCAATGAGGTGGTTTGCAAAGGTGGATTCTGTAGTGGAGTGGAGTGCCTTTGTGTGTTCAATGTATCTCTGTTTGAAGCTACGTCCTGTCTGGCCTATGTAGAATTTACTGCAATTTGAACAATTTAGTTTATATACACCGGGTAGATCGAATTTGTTTTGTGCTTTGGGCATGCGTTTTGATAGTGTGTGTTCTGTTTTGTTAGTAGTTTTGTAAGCGATTCTGTATCCTGCTTTTTTGAATTTGTGGGCAATTTTTTTCAGTTTGTTTGTTGATGTATGTTAGTGTGTTGAATTTGTTGTTTTCTGTCTTTGTCTGATGTTTCTTTTGTGTAGGAGTTTACTGACTATTGTTCTGTCATATCCGTTAGATTCTGCTACATATTTTATCGTGTTCAGGCTGTAAGGTAAAACTTTATGCTTTTACTTATAAAAAACCTAGTGTTCCGAGTCGTTAATGCAATAGTGGTATTTAGTTAAGTAACGGACACGTCATGGACAACGAAATCCAAGAATTTCAAGATACACTAGCACATAGACTAATAAGCGTACCAATGAATACGGAGGATTATAAGGAAGAATATAGCATAATAAAACACATAGCCTTGAAAAATAGATATAACACAGAAATTGTGGATAAAATGATACATAAACAATTACGGAAAATAAATGGTGACAATAATAAAGTTAAAAATACAACGCAATATGTCTCAGCATTATATCCCCAACATAATAAAAAATGAATTTAAAAAATTATATATAAATGTTTCATTCAAAACCATAAATAATCTAAAAAATATACTTAAGCCACGAAAACCAATAACTTTGGAGGAATGTTCGGGAGTATATAGAATCCAGTGCAGTGAGTGCGATAAGTTCTATATCGGACAAACGGGGAGGAAATTTATCGAGAGATTTAAAGAACACCTACCAAAAAAGAAACCCCAAACCACCTCATCAAATTACTCACTCCACCTAATAAACGAAAACCATAATTACACCGGATTCAAAGAGAACATGGAGCCGATACATGTTTGTAATAAAGGTCATTTCCTGAATGCTTTAGAAGAGTTTGAAATATACAAGGCATCCAAAGTAAATAAAGAGCAGTTACTCAACGATCAGCTATCATTTAAATCCAATAAATTATATGATACCGCGTTGATGATAAGCAATGAAGCACGAACACGGGCTAGTTGACGATCGGAGGTCGACCGGTGCACTGAGTCGCTTTTAACGTGTTCATGTGTTTGTGTTATATGTTAATTCATTCAGTGATTTTTGTGCGTATGTTTTTATGTATAAACATTTTAATCATTTCGACGACCCCTATGTATTAGGGGAATAATAAATTTTTTACTGTACCTGAAGATGGGGATTTAGTCCCTGAAAGATGTTGTATGTAAAAAACTGAGATCGCATAGTGGATTATACAAGGTAAAAAATTCTTAAGTTAATCCAAGAATTTGATCATATTGTTACACAATTAGGAACATTCTGGAACAATGGAGTGTGTCGTTCTACGCGTTTCACGGTTAGCCCAGCAGATGCGTGCTTCTGCCAAGCCCCCACTAAATTACCCTCTGGAGTATACGGTTGCTTGTTAAGGGCGCATATTATGGAACATCTGCGGACTATAAATTGGCAACAGGTTCCGCTTAGAAGTCAGTTTAAATGGCGATTTATTCAAGTGAAGTTCGAAGTATTGTTGTGGCGAAGTGTCATTGTGTTATAATTAGTGTGGATCTCTGTTATTTGACATTATTATTGCGTGTGGACAAATTTAACTGTAATCAGTGTACGATTTGGTTACAAATTGTTATTTGTGATTAATTAAAGCTGGTGATTAATGATTTCATTGGTAGACGTCTGTATTTTGTTTTTTTACTATACCATACGACGATAAGTTAGACCGTCGTAACGATATAAATAACGAGGCTATAAGAGAAAAATTCAGGTTTTCATCTTGAATGAAAAATTAAAAAATTATAAACAACGGTGGAAAGAACACTTAGAAAGTATGTCAGATTCCAGACTGGCCAAACAAGTCTGGAAATACAAGCCTATAGGACACAGGTGTGTGGGTAGACGCAAGAAGAGATGGCTGGAGGATTTTTAAATGGGCAACAGGCAGCACCTTGCCTATGCCGTGTTGTGATGATGATGACGATGACGATGACGATGATGATGATGATGATGATGATGATGATGTTGTTGTTGTTGTTGTTGTTGTTGTTGTTGTTGTTGTTGTTGTTGTTGTTGTTGTTGTTGATGATGATGATGATGATGATGATGATGATGATGATGATGATGATGATGGTGATGATGATGATGATGATGATGATGATGATGATGATGATGATGATGATGATGATGATGATGATGATGATGATGATGAAAAACAGAGAATTATGCGGGATTTGAGCGCAATAAACGGGGTTTCCTTATAATGTCAGATGAACAGGGACCAGTCAAAAAGCGCGTTTTACACGGAATATCGTAATAAGCTGACGCGTTTTAATGGGGATCTTCTGTTATAAATATTAAATCCTTAAATTTTTAGTGACCGTCAATCAGTGAATGTTTTAGTGGATAGTTAGTGAGGATCGGTCAATAATACAACTTTTAGTAATTTTGCGTCGACGTTTCGACAATATTTATTGTCATCTTCAGGACCTGTGTATGAAATACAATAGAAATATCAAACACAACGAAACAATTAAATATTTGGGTGAACGTGTTGGTGATGTGAGTGTGTGCGTGTGTATTAATGTTATTATTTGTTTTATTACTGTTTTATTATGTGTATTAATTACTGTTTGTTTAATTAATTAAAATAACATTATATTTAGTAATTTAAATTGTAATACTGTATAAATTAAGTTCTCTCATACTATAATTTGCTCGCTTTCTTAAAGATAATTTGAAGATGTAAACAAACTATCATAAGTCTTCACATAAAAAATGATACATACATACACACGCACACACTCACATCACCAACACGTTCACCCAAATATTTAATTGTTTCGTTATGTTTGATATTTCTATTGTATTTCATACACAGGTCCTGAAGATGACAATAAATATTGTCGAAACGTCGACGCAAAATTACTAAAAGTTGTATTATTGACCGATCCTCACTAACTATCCACTAAAACATTCACGTTATAAATATTATTATACTGTCTGAAATGTGCAGACGTGAAACGCCAAACTCTATGCATTACGGTAACCGACAAAATCTCTGTACATTTTGTCGCTGGCGACAGCAGCCATTCGAGGAATTCACGTTTCGTTCAGATCTGTAACCACTGTTGGTAGTAAAAAGCGTCTATATTGATTGCGCGAAATGGAATTAGCTTACAAATTTCCATGAGATGACACGAATGGCATGTTATTCATGTATTCAGGAAATTGGGTATGCATTAGTAATAACTTATTTCTAGTTATTTTAATATTGGTGTGGCTCATTACAAGCTTCATCAGAGGCTGCCGCCAGGAATGCGTTCCTCTGTCCGGAAGATAGTTGTGTGTGAGTTATGTAACGTGTTCATATAGTATCTGTGATTTGTGTCTGTTCGTTTAGGAAGTCGTTTCTATTGGTTTTCGTATGCTTCTGTTTTTCTAGTTGTTCTAGTGAGTCTAGTTTTCGGCCTTTTCGTGAGTACATGTAGAAATTCTATGTTGTTGTTAGTGTGCCTACGTGGTACGCATCAATGCATTACACTCCACCATCTTTGCAAACCATCTTATTGAAGATTCGTTTAAAATAGTAAGTATTTGAATATTTTAATAGAACAGACATAAAATTGAACAGAAATGTCCACAGATTCATAACACGTAAAAAAAAAAACATGTCAAAATTTTACGACTCCCTTTAACAAATTTAAATTAGTGAACCGGATTGATTTTGAAATCATCGTCATTCTCGGTTTGAGTCGTCCAAAGGCTCCCTTCTGTTCAACTATTCCGCCCTTGCGTCCTGATTTCAACTTTTTTATGTTATTGAACGTTTCATTTGAGGTCTTCCCCGGCATCAGAACGCGTCCTCCCAACACCTTCATTCAATTATTCCTTGCGTCTGCATATTGTCTATTTTTTTGTTGGACAGTTAAATCGTCCACTACTGGACATACGCGTCCTTTGTCTGGTCTGCTTTAACCTTCAGTTCAGCCTCTCGGTCTCCTTCTACAGTATTCATTTTCTCTACAGTATAGCTATTTGCCTATTCTCTATTTTCTTCTATTCATATCGCTTTCCGCAGTATTGGTACATGACCAATCCAATTCCACTGGAACTTAACTCTCGTAATAACTGCGTCGCAGACAGTGGCGTATCTAGAATTTGGACTGGGGGGGGGTCCGGGGTCGGTCGGCTTCATATAAAAGACAAACAAATTAAGACTAATCAACATCACTATCTTTAAAGTTGCTGAAATTAATCCCATTAAAGTAAACGGTTATAAAACAATAAAAATATACGTTATTGAATCATTGTTTACAAAATAGGCCTACTTATTTACAGAATTGGTTTTCCTACTTTTCATATTTCAAACGTATACGCTAGTGCTGCTGAGTATACGCCTTCGGTGTTGAGTGCTTTGAAATACAAATACCTGAACAAATACAACTCAATACAAAACATGACACAATTTTCAAAGCGCTCAACATCGAAAATACACAAAATACTAATACACACACCACAATCACACACAATAATACCAATTTAAAGTACTAGAGGCCAACAGGAAACCACAATAATAACCACCCAACACACAAGTATTTCACCAGACTCAAAATCACGAAGGTTGAGGATGGGAACACAATGGTTTCCGAAACATGTTCCTAATAAGGAAAAAAATATCTTGAGGTAAATTCATTATAAATATTAAATATATATATATATATATACACCTATATCTATATATATAAATATATAGGGTAAGTTACCACTGTATTTGTGTTCTATTGTAAAGAACATTTATACCCTACAAATCTATACAAAATCGCATTTAAAAATATTCCACAGTGTATTACGGCGGTGGAGCCCCCTTGAGCTCAGCGGCCGGTCCATTGTCACTCCGTCCCACCAATCCATAGCCCCAGTAGCGTAACTTTTTTAACCATGCCCTCCTGCAAGTTTATGTCATGGGCCACCTTATGACATAAGGAATCTTGACATAAGTCCCTGAGGCCCTCCCAGGCCTTCGGGCCCCCCAGCCTTGAATGCTGCAATCACATTCAAACAAAAATGACAATAGCCTACTACTCGTCGCGTCAGCCAGTTGCCGCGCGGCGCGCCTCTACAGTATCTTCCTTCGCTTTCCTCCATATTAGTAAATACTAAATCGCCTGTATATAAACAAGGCTGAGAAGTGATCACTTCCAGTCTGACCAAAATAAATCCTGAAGATTTATTTCCAACAATTTTTAGACAAGAAAAGGTTTTTAATTCTCGTTTTTTTTTTTCGAAATAAAATATTCGTGGCTCGGGGGCCCCCTGAGCCTTTACGGGGCCCGGCCCCTCGGCGATCACCGACCAGCTGACCTGGCCAGTTCGCCCCTGGATAAATTGAACATTTTTTTTGTAATTACAGCAGAGTTATAACACTTCTTCCACTCTAATTTCTTTTCTTTTTTTTTAACTATTTGCAATCAGTATAACATAAAATAACATACTATAATGAAATATTTTGTATGAGAAAAAATAGGTGTTGGCCATGTGGAGCTGTTATCCTGTGATAACAAGCTCAGTTATTACTTAAAAGTAGGTTACAAAAAGAAACAACAGTCACAAAGATTGTGGTTGCTTAAATCTAGATGGTAGGTCTAGTATTTTTTGTCTCTTTAATCTATGAGTGTCTTCACTATTGTCTAGCAGATTGATTGCAAGAATATTAGGGTGTAGTTCTAGTTTACTTAAATACTTTTCACTGCACTTACACACTTCTTCTGTAACAGGTGACACTTTTAAGTCACAGAGGATTTCTCTATTTGGTATAAACCAGGGTGCATTTGTTATAATCCGTAGAACTTTTGTCTGGAATCGTTCTAGTATCTCTATATTAGACGTTGATCCCGACCCCCACAGCTGTATGCCGTAGGTCCAGATTGGTTTGAATGCCACTTTGTAGAGTAGTAATTTGTTGCTAAGGGACAGAGTTGATTTACGTCCAATCAGCCAATAGTATTTGCTGAGTTTATGGCCAAGTTATTTTCTTTTGTTGAAAATATGCGTCTTCCATGTCAAGCCTTTATCCAAATGAATGTCCAGATATTTAACATTGTCCGCTTGTGGTAGGTAATGGCCATTAAAAGAGACTTGAGGTGACGCTCCTCTGCACTTACTGAAAGTGACATGGACAGATTTTGTTTCATTGATCAGGATGCGCCATGCTTTCGTCCAACGTTGAATTTGATCCAAGTGTTGTTGAAGCATTCTCGCAGGAATGCCAGGACCTGCATGACTAGCCAGTATTGCTTTGTCATCGGCAAACGTTGCTGTTCGGGTATAGGGACAAGTACGAAGATCTGACGTGAAAAGTAGATATAACGTTGGTCCAAGGACGCTTCCTTGTGGAACACCAGCTCCGACAGGGTACAACTGTGTTACTTCTAGTCCATATTTAACCCTAAAGTACCTTTCATGGAGGTACGACTTCAAATCCACTCTAATAGAGTAGAACTTAATAGTATTCTTCGCACAGTGACTAGTTGTTTGTTTTCGTGGACACCTAACAAATGCAAAGTTTCAGACGTATTTGACAACAACGGTAAATTTGAGAAACATTCTGCCTTTTTAAATTTATTATGGTTGGTAGTCGTGACGCCAGACGACACAAGAGAAAGTAATTCGGCAGTAGCTTGGTATGGTTGTCTGGAAGACGATCAAATAACGTTTACTAAAAATTATGATTACAGGATGTGACACAAAGAAAAGTTATGACTTTTTATAGGGGAAATCATATTATAGAACAAAGATTGTCATATAGGACTCGCCAATAGAACAGGTGCCAAATTTCAAGTATCTAGGATGCAGCATTACATATCAAGAAGATAAGGAGGGTGAAAGCAAAATTGGTCTCTTCCAATCGCTTTGCGGATGTATCATTAAACACTTAAAGAAGAAAACAAGGAAAGAGACGCAATTGGAATATTATAATGTAATGGCCATACCTCAACTGCTGTATGTAGTGAGACTTGGATTAGAAAGGCCAAAGATATATCTAGAAATACAAGGAGAGGAAATGAGATTCTTCAGAGCTGTAAAGGGTTGTATCAGGAGAGATCTTATCAGAAATGATTATATATAGAATGGAGCTAGGCATAGCTGAAAGCTTAAATGAGAAAATCTCCCGGTACAAAATGGAATGGCGGTTACACGTAGAGAGAATGGATCCGACTAGATTTTCAAAAAGAGCCCTATCATCCAAAGGGGGAAGAGAAGTGTGGGAAAACCCCGTAAACGATGGTTGGATGAATTCCATTGAGATTGGAACGACGACGACGAGGATGTGACACGCGTGCAGAAGTCGAAGGAACGCAATCTCGTACATATGAAACTTCGGGTTTATCCTGTCGTCCTAGTAAGAGAACAGAACTGCGATCGGCACAATTTGATAACAGTCGGTCGAAGTAATCGATACGTCACAGCAGAAATAATCGGCAACAGTAGTAATTTTCTTTCTCTGTCACGTCATGTCACGCGGGGGGGGGGGGGGGAATTTAATGCGTTGACGGTAAACTTACCCTAGCTTCTGGTACAAAAGTAAGTGTGAATCATTTATGAGTTCCTGTAATTGCCGTACTCTGAATACAGGTAGTGCGTCACTTGTATTTTGTTGTTAATTTTTTTCCGGGAATTTTATCCTTAAATATAGGCGGAAGAGGATATGTAACTAATTTAACACACGCGCGTGCGCGCACACACAGAGTTGAGTGTGCTTCAGTGTATTGGCGTGTTCGACATTTGACTTCGTCGGTTTTTCTCCTCTGCTCGACTGATGGATGACTCATCCAGCTCTGACGGATGACTGTCTCATGAGCAGCTCTTTCTTTTTCTTCACGCAGATGAGGAAGACGTCGAAAAAGAAAATGTCGAGACGCCGCCGGGCAGAAAATAAAACACCACACGGTTTCCGACAAGCCAGACTGCGGAAACTTACAAAAGTTACCTTCTTCCTGTCTCGATGATTTTGTTCGCACGAATAGTGACTAACCACATACTTCACCAACTTTATAAACATGAGGCGAATAAATCCGTGTTCCACGGTCTGCCTGAATTCGGATGACGATTAAGTTCGTCATTGTGATTATTGAAAGGAGGACACGAAGTCTGCGTTTGCTCGTGATTTGGTCTTCCACTGGTGCCTTAATCGTGAGAATTACTAGGGCAGAGTCAGCTAAGATTAATTATTAAACAGGCTGTCTCCGGCTGGTTGCACACACATCGATTTCGATCGTACGGTAAATATCGTACGATCGAATACTTTTAGTAGAACGAAGAAGAGCATGGGAGCTTGCACACGGTACGATCTCCACACGGCACGGCACGATCCCGTTTAGCTGCCGTCCATTGCCACTACAAGAGACGGTCGCCGTGCCGTGTCCGTGAATTCAGTGGCGTACGTGACCCAATGTACGCTTGCACACTACACGATTTATATTCGTACGGTAAAAATCCGTCTTCATTTGACTTGTTGCTTCTGACCGAACTGGAACCTATTTTATAAAATTTATAAAAGTAAGTAATATTATTAGCAAATTTTGTTAAATAATAATATTAGTTTTTTTTTTTTTTTTTTTTTTTTTTATAAACATTTTAATCAAACTCTTAAATCCTTTACTAGTATTATTAGTTTAATAATGAATAGGTTCTACCGAGGTTACATGTAAACACGTGAATTTTTTTAACGGACAGTTAAAAGTGATTATTCTGTATAGTATACAGAATAGTATAGTATAGTATACTATAGGCCTAATATTCTATAGTATAATGCTTGTTCACTTTTCTCGTTAACTGGATGAAACCAGTAAGTTCGTTTAATCCTACGACGCCTGAGACGACGCTACACCAACCACACAGCAACAACACGTTTTGGATTCATTTTCCATTAGAACTGTGAGTGATCTCGAGCTGAAACGACTGCACTCTACACGGAAAAAACCGTGGTGTGTGAAAGCAACGCACACACGATAAAATATCGTACGATATTTTTCCGTACGATCGAAATCGATGTGAGTGCAACCAGCCTCAGGCAGTCCTCTAAGTCACACAACGCCGTCTTGTGGTTACTCCATTGATAATACAGTTATCAAATAATATAAAAGACTTTGTGATGTAATGCAAAATGTCAGAAAGCAGTTAAAACTATTGGGTTAACAACTGTAGAAACTGCAGATGAACATACGTTTTTTCCATATAAAATTATTCAGATGCACATAAAAAAATGTATCTCTGACTTCAGTCAGGTAGGGCAATAGAGGCCATCATCGTCGTCATTCTTTACGGCTTAGGCTAGAATCCTGTTCCAGTCTCAATGGAAGTCATCCAACCATCGCTTACGGGGTCTTCCCACACTTCTCTTCCCCCTTGGATGATAGTCAAGGGCTCTTCTTGCAAATCTAGTTGGATCCATTCTCTCTTCGTGTAACCGCCACTTCGTTTTGTACCGGAAGATTTTCTCATTCAAGCTTTCAGATATGCTCCATTTCCGAAAACCATAGGTATATCTTGTCCTAGGGCTCAATGACTTGTTGCTTGTTTTTTTTTTGCCCGTCCTATGTACGCTGCCTTCCCCCACGCTATTCATTCTTATGTAGGTGTCCGTCTGTAAAGGTTTTACATATACGTTCGGATGCGAAGATGGAAATATACCGTTATACCTCTAGTGAAAGCTCTTGTAAGTATTGGTAGTGCGCCAGAGATCCGCGGTATCAGCAGCCCAGATGATCGGCAGAAATGTCGCAGGTACTACTTCATCGACATACCGCGGTAGCTCTCTGTCAAGTAATGACGAGGTGCATAGTCGTGAAACAAGGAAGTTGTTGAACTTCCCGGATGGTCCGAAACAAATATTTCAGTTACCTACTATGTACGAGGCGCAGATAATGCTAAGGATTATTAGACCGTTTTTCGAACCTTTCGCCGGCCATAAAAATGAGCCGCAAATCGAGCTTGCCCGAATCTACATTTTCGTCTTTTACTTGGAACCCAGTTTAACGACTTTTTCTGCCAACAATCTCAGACATTCGTTCCGCGTGAACACGGCATATGAGGAGCTTCATATTTACCGCGTTCATTGTTTTCTTTACACGAATTTGACTTCTGACTTCGTAATTTCCAAAGCGTTGCAACCTGGAAAGTCCCCTAAACGTCCACCTCAAATGCTCAGAGCCTCCCAGTAGTTTCTTTGATTTATCTTCCAAGTTTCAGATCAATAGGTTTGAACAATGCTTTCTTGAACGGCAGAGTAAATTATCTTCTTGGTTTCGTGGTTATTTTCCCACTCCAACATCCAACATCCCACTCTACTGCCCGTTCATATCGCCCATCATCTCGGACTGGCATTGTTAGATCACAATTCATCTAAGCTTCCATCATCCAATTTTTCGAGTCGAGAAGTGGATGACGGACTGAAAACGCTTCGCCCGCCTTGTATGTGATTACCCGTCTCATAAAGCTTACTAACATTTTATTTACTATTTGGTGTTCTGCCTTAAGGCAGGTCTTCAAATGGTAAAAGTTCTCCAAGCTGTCCTATCACATGCCAGTCCTTTCGTTTCTTCATAACACCCTCTGATTTTAATGCTATCTATTAACTTCATTCTTCTACGCCCTCTTCTTTTTTCTCCTTCTATGACACCCTCCATGGCAGTTGTAAACAAGCAGTCTCTTCTTAAACAATGACCTAACCAATTCCTTTTCCTATTTTCTATTACCTTCAGGATTCTTCTCTCTTCCCCTATTCTTCTTAAAACTTCATCATTCCTTACTTTATCAACCCACCTCACTTTTTCCAATGCTTGCCAATCCCACGTCTCAAATGCTTCTAATCTTTTCTCATCCTCTTTCCTCAGTGTCCATGTCTCTGCACCATATAAAGCAACGCTCCACAAATAACATTTGGCCAACCTTTTTCTTAAATTCTTATTAATTTTGCCACACGGCAGTCTTTTCTTCCCATTAAATGCCTCTTTCGCTATAGCAATTCTTGCTCTAATTTCACGAGTGCAGGCCGTATCTTCACTTATCAAGCTTCCAAGATATTTAAACAACTCTACCTGTTGTACTAACATATGCAGTAACCAAATTATTGAAGTACTTACATGGGCTTTGAGATACACGCGTAAATGGTATATGAACGGTGTTGACAACGGATGACGTGAGTAATCAGAACATTCCTGCACGTCAAGTGGGCGGAAAAACGAATCCCATCGTTTGTTGGTTTTCAGGTTCAGACGTGTGAAATCCAAGTGAAAACACCACGCGACAACAAACGTGAAAACACCACGCGACAACAAACATATTTTACTGTACGTATATAATAAGTACAATTTGTTTGTTCACAACAGAGCGTATTAATCACTACTGCTGTACATGTACATTATGTGTGTACAGTAACAGGAAATGGCACTTAGAGTACCGGATATTTCTCGTGTATGTAACACGTGAACCGCCGCGGCGGAGTACTTCGTAATAATCTCAGTTCAGTTCCCAAACATTTACACTCATACAACACAACATACTACACTAGTAGATAACGTGAATCTGTGTTTTTTCTTGTTTGTGTATAGGTCAACGGTTCCCAGACTTTTCCTGTTTGGCTAACGTTGATTTCATATTTTTCCGCACTCTTTTCCGGCTACAAATACAAACAAGCGTACTCGCTGTTGTGAGATTTCTTAACGCTTTCTCGGCCGAAGTCCACGTCGGACAGTTAGGCCTTGGTCTACAGTTAGGGTTGCCAACTTTTTTGAGGAAAATAACGTAACTTTGTCTGTTGGAAGAGGAAAAAAAGTATTTGTAAGAAAAAAAAGTATTATTTAAATTTAAGTTTTTATTGCCTTAAACACATATTTTTTGTGCTTTTAGCACAAGCTAACAATTTTTGGTTATCTTTGAGAGTTTGATAGCTAGTATTACAATCTAAACCTGGATTTAAATAAATAAATAACTCATTTTTTATTAAATTTATGGACGCTCTGTTTCTCTCTTCTCGCCACTTTACATTCATAACCGAGAAAACTCTTTCAGTGAAAGCTGAGGTTGCGGGAACAGAGAGCAGATAAGAAATAATTTTTTTGTTATATTTGGTAAGTTATCACACGCATTCTTAAGTATATATTGCCACTTTTCAGCAGTATTTTTTCTGAAAATTCTTTGTCATTATTTGTTGATTGTCTTTGGATTTCTTTAAGTCTTATTGACTCGGAATATAAATCACCCATTTTAATATGTAATCTTTTTTACAACAGCGTATAAATAATGATCTAGAAAGGAAACCGATATGGACTGCCATCTGCCGTTTCGTTCAATAATAAATAATCATTGTTAATCGTGTGTGTTCCGTTCTGTTTTATCTTAGGCATCGAGAAATCGTTCGGAAATTACGTATGAGAGTGTTTCGTTTCGTGCGTTACAGTAAAGACTCAAAATAAAGTATTTTCGCATACCTTATTTTTATGCAAAAGTATAAAGTATATTCACCAAAAATAAAGTAGGATACTTTATTATAAAGTATGGTTGGCAACCCTATCTACAGTCTATGTTGAATACCGAAACGTCTGTCAACATAGGCTTTAGACCACGGCGTAACAGCCTATGTCAGATTTTTAAGTCTGACACTACCTTCTTTGTACGCTGTAAGATTGAAACTGGCAGTCTCCTTTGCATACAGAAGGGAGTACTAGTAAGTTCTCCGTGATCCGCAGAACTGCTCACTATTTTCAACGAAGTACATCTATTATTACATAAACTTGGACAATAGATAATTTTAAAACGTTTTTCTCCACTCGCTGTGGTGTCTGTCTGTCCGGGTGGAATCTTGCGATTGATTTTTGACTACCTTCCAGACTAGCTGGAGCTTTGAAATTTGGCACACTTATGTATCTCCGATGACAATACAATAATCCATTGAAAAATTGTGAAAATTGTGAATTTTGCAAAATTGTGAAAATTTAAAATTTTGCACACTTATGTATCTCAGATGACAACAATACAATAATCCATTGATGAAAATGTAAAATCAATTATAATAAAATGTAGTTAACTGAGAACTCTTTGTGAATATTTTAAAAATATTTTAGAATCATGTTTCTCTTTTATTTTCGCTTATAATAGGCTTAATCATTTTAATGTTCTAAATCCAGCCAATTATATTAATATACTATTTTTTTCTACATAATTTTCTATTTTAATTTCTATTCTGATCTGAATTGTTTGTACATTTTACTTCTGACCGTGCGTCTAGGATAAGTGTATTTTTTATACAATATTCAGTCCAAATATATTATTTTATTCCGTATTTCTTTGTTTGACGCATTATTCTATTAGTCAAAGATGCATACTAGAGATAATTATAGAGATTTGTAAATTTGTAGTGTATTCTCATCAAAATTTAAAAAACAAATAAAGCTGAGTATTACTACATTAAACATCGTGTATAATAATAGGTTTCATCACGTGACTTCCTAACTTATCACGTGGCTTCAGCAAGTAGGTCCTCTTCTAGGTGTTTTTTTAATATTATATTTTGGCACACCTATGCTTGGTTTTTGTAACAAGAAAAAAATGTTCTGTGATATCCAATTTACGTTTTTATACAAAGGGTTAAATTATTTCAATTATGGGAAGGACTGCAAAAATCCTGATTACTCTACTATTTCTTATACTCTACTATTACTCTACCGCTCATATGTAAAAATTATAGGGCCATCTCTCTACTTAATACAGCATATAAGGTATTGTCCAACATCATATTTTCTAGGCTGCTTCCCTACGCTGAACAAAACATAAAAGAATATCAATGTGGATTCACTAGGAATAGGTCTTTAACAACAGACCAAATATTCACACTAAGGCAAATCCTGGAAAAAACGTTAGAATATGGAGTGGTCACTCACCATATCTTTGTGGATTTCCAGTCGGCATATGATTCAATCAATCGGAAAATGCTATATAGAGCTATGAAGGAGTTGAATATACCATCTACGTTGGTTCGTATGGTTGGAGTAGCTATGTCCAATTCTAAGTGCTAAATCAGAATACAATCAAATCTATCTAACTCCTTAAAAACATTGAATGGGCTGAAACAAGGAGATGCCTTAGCGTGTCTGTTGTTCAACATAGCTCTAGAAAAGGTCATCAGGGATTCAGCAATTCAAACTAGCCGACACATATTTCACATGGAGGTACAGCTTCTGGCATATGCCGATGACATTGACGTCATAAGTAGGTCTGAATCTGGCTTAAAGAAAGCTTTTCAAGACCTGGAGTTGTCCGTTAAGGCTATGGGCTTGGTTATAAACCAAAGCAAAACTAAATAGATGGTTGTAGGTGCCAACACTCGCGCCCTGTCCCTGCACATTAATGATTATGAATTTGAAAAAGTTCAAGGTTTTCCATATCTCGGGTCATATGTGGACTGTGGAAATGACTCCTCTAGAGACATTGAAAAACGAATATTATCTGCTAATAGGTGTTACTACGGACTAGTGTAACCTTTTAAATAAAAATTAATAAGTAAAGAGACAAAAGCCACGCTCTACAAGACCTTGATCAGACCAGTTCTGATGTATGGCTCGGACTGCTGGGTGCTAAAAAAAACTAGATGAGCAGAAACTAGCCGTGTTTGAGAGGAAGGTACTGAGGAGAATCTATGGCCCTGTGAAGGAAAACGAGATTTGGAGGCGACTGCATAATCGAGAGTTGTACGAAAGGTTTAAAGATCTTCCGATCGTGCGATTCATACAAATTAACAGATTGCGTTGGGCTGGACATGTGCAGAGAATGGCGGAGGATACAATCCCAAAAAGAGTTATGAATTATTTGCCGATGGGAAGGAGAAGGAGGGGAAGAGCGCGTACAAGATGGCTGGACCAGGTTGGTAAGGAGGCAGTGAGGCTGGGTGCAGCAAACTGGTGGACATTGGCCGGGAGTAGAGACCAGTGGGGACGATTTCTTTTGGAGGCCAGGGCCCGGACTGGGCTGTAGCGCCGAGGATGTATGTATGTATGTACTCTACTATTTCTTCAGTAATATACCAATTATAGAGCGCACAATCATCTGTAGGTTTAGATATCTGTAGGCGTATAACTAACACTTTGCATAAATACACATAACTGAAAACATGTAAAGATCTTTTGCAAACATAGTTTACGGTAATATTGTTCTAAGGTTTTCACGGTCGGTGTCAGTTGTATTAGAAGGCTGTTTGGCCGTGGTCCAGGGTTTACAGTGGGCCTGACGTTTAACAACCCGCGTTCAGGTAGACTCGAATTCCACTGAAGATGGCAGCCATTGGTGCTGCTGAAACGTTTGGTTTGTTTGTAAACCCTGGACCACGGCCAAACACCCCGGTACATAGCCTACATCTAACGCAATAGTTTACGGTAATTTTGAAGGAGGACAAAAATGTGCAAAGGATATTGAAAACACTAATTTCGTCAAATAATATAAGTTTCCGAGTTTGTATTTTGAATAAAACTCCTCATTACTTGATCCCTCACATAGACTTACAACTTTCGTAAACTTTTGAGCTCCATTTTGGCCCGTGGTGTCCTTAAAATAAAAACAAAAAATTTGTAGTGAATGTTTCGTTCAGATTTGAGTTTAATTTCTCTTTAGTCTAGTACCCTGCTAAATTTTCAGTTTTTGGACCTCAGGTCCAAAACTTTTAAAATTCCCAAAACTTCACTATACACTCAGATGTTGGTTAAAATTCACTTAAATTTGATACATGAATTTTTGCGATTTTATCTAAATTTACACCCAATTTTTGGCCCTGGCTTCCAAAAAGTTTGAAATTATCAAAAATGAACACATATTCAGACCGTGGTAAACATTCCCTTTAATTTGATAACCCACATGGGCTTTTGCGATTTTTTTCATAATTTTACCCCTTACATTTTTACCTCCCGCCCCCTATTTTAGAGGGATCAATCTCGAAACCAATAGGGTTCTGTAGGGTAAAAATATGGACATGCATACTAAGTTTTACAAAAATTAGGTTGATGGGTTCAAAAATTATCGTGAGGCGTACCCTAAATAGACAGACAGGCATAGAGACAAGTTATTTATTCGGTCGGCAATTTATTAATATTTTTATTAACAATTTTACTTGGAAAATTGTTTTTTTTTTTTGGTTTCCTCAAAATGTCTCTGCTCCTAATAATCCGATCAAAAAAAATTGTTAATTAAAAATTGTTCAGAATAAAATTTTAAATAAAACTCAACTTAGAGAAATTATATGCGATAAATAGTTTCTATGCAGATCACTTGTAAATCTAGCAACAGGCGATTTTAAATAAATTAATGTTATTTTGAAAATAATGGCTATAAATGAATATAATTTTATACATTTATAGCACTAATATACCTGAACTTCCATACCAAACGTTAAATCACTTTGTTAATAATTAATGCCAAATATAACCTCAACTAAAAGAATATATTTTCAACATTGTTTCGAGAAATGCCTCATACCTTCCTCCTAACCAAACCTAACCTAACCTACCTGCTTCTCAACCTCAACTGGGGTCATAAGTCCCGGATTGCAACTGAGAAAATATGGTCACCGTATTTAAACTCCGTGAACGAGAAGAAGAGAATAAATACCAATGCGGCTGGGATAGAATCACTGTGCTCTGAACTGAAAGGTAAATGCCATCGTATTCCTTCAGCTGCAACAGCTGATTACGGACTGGAATATATCTCTGAACACGGTCTGGATAATGATTTCATAAATATGTTCTTCGCTCACAAAATGCTTTTAATTCTATCAGCGTTCGTCACAAATTCTGAAGAACTTTTTCTAAACTTAAGTAAATAAAATCTTACTTTCCCACCTCATTTAGTCAAGACAGACTTATTGACTAGCCACATCAGTTGACACTGATTTAGCCCAAGAAACTGAATTAAACGAAGTGATGGCAGACTATGGTAAGTACTCACGGAAAACTACATAAGTAAGTTACTGAGTATTCTTAATATTACACTTAAAATCCACTTATTATTTCATCAGCGACCATCAACTGACTTCAGTTTTTCATGTGTCATATTTTATTTACATAAAATACAAAAAAAATGTACTGGCTGTTAGGGAGAAACTCGCATCTAACAGTTGAAAACAAAAGGCTGTTGTACAAACAAGTTCTGAAGCCTGTGTGGACTTATGGAATTCAGCTGTAAAGTAAACAAACTAAGAAAAGATACAAACCTTTCAGAACAAAGTACTCAGAAGCATAGTGAATGCCCCTTGTTATATAAGGAACGACAACCTACATAGAGACCTCAGTGTAGAATATGTCAGCGAAATAATAAGAAAATATGCAGAGAAACATGATCAGAGGATTCAGATCCACTATCACCCAATAATGCGACACGTGTTGGAAGAAGCTCCACACGTCCTGAGGCGACTCAAAAGGCAGAAGCCACATGATCTGGTATGGCAATAGAAAGCAATTAATATCTACAGATCCATAAAGACAGAATAATCTTGGGATTAGCCACTAGGCTTCACCACATCACCCGTGAAGGAGAAGCTACTGGATGAGCTTGCTCAGTTGTAGCATTAAGGGATATTTTTTTAGTGGGTTAGAGTCCCACATTACAAGGAACTACGGGGTTTCTAGTGTCTATAGAGATTTTCACCTACCCTCGTAAAAAAAATTATTTTGAAAGCATTCTTTAAATTATGTTTAAATTCAGTGTGACAAACTAAGACAGCTGCAAAACGATTAAACAGTTTGCTTTGGAGTCCACGAATAACAAAAAACAATAAAATCAGAATATATAAAACTATAGTCGAAAGTATATGCCTACATGGAGCAAAACTGTGGGAAATTAATAAAAGAAATAAATCCATAATAAGAGCTATGGAGATGGATTACTGGCGGAGATGCTGTAGACTAACAAGACTAGATAGAGTGAGAAATGTAGAGATAAGACAAGCGCTGGAAATCGACCTTGACATTATAGAAACAATAGAAGCAAAAAGGCAGAATTGGTTTGGATTTGGCACCTAAAAAGAATGTCGGATGAGAGATGGGCAAGGTAGGTATGGGAATGGACACCACCCTCTAGAAGAAAAAAAGGAAGACCTAAACATTAATGGAAAATGGACGTCGAAGATGCAATGAATGCAGGAGGACTTACAGAACAGGACTGTTTAGACCGGCGCCAGTGGAAGCTAGGATGCGAGAGGCGGCTCCAGCCGTAATTAAAGCGCCTAAAAAAATTCAGTGTTATTCATTTCTAATATTGTAAAAATAAATGATTCCCACTCACTGATCACAGTTTACTATTTAACAATAATTTAATCTGTTAGTGAACTTATTACAATTTGTGATAAATTCTTTCTTCTAGTTTTTGACAGTTGAAATTGCTTTAGTCTTTTTTTTAAGAACACTAAATGCCGTCTACAATTTTCCTTGATGTTTAATAATTCTTGGTTGGAGTTCTCCGTGTGCACACTTAATTCCATTTGTAACGTCACCTAACCTAATCTAACCTGGTAATTAATGAATGGAAAACCACGAGTAATGTCTCATCTATTTTAGTAAGGTGGTGTGCTAAGCGCGATTGTAGTTACTTAGTAACTTAGCACCTCTTGGTCGGGTTTAGTTAACGCCTGAACTACGCGACCTGCTTTTACTTACTGAATAATTCACCAACACACCGATGGTTTACCCCACTTTTCACTGCTTAGCAGGAATAACGTTTATTTACAGACTATTTTAACTTTCCGCACTGATGCACGGAATAAGTCAGTTGTATCCAAAAAATTTGTTGATGGAAAATTCTTTATCGGAACAGAAGTATAAAAATAATTCCAGTTGGGTCAGAGTCACCACGTAAGCCACACTGACTAAAATCCTCCTAATTTCATTGTACTTTACAGTTATTGTCTTGAGACCGTCCGTTCGATACCATAGCGATCCTCTCCTGTCCCTGACTGAAATCTCCCTTGATTGAAACCTTGATCGTCAGTGTGGAGATCAGTAATGCGAAATCCTTGCATATTCGATCCAATGAGTGTACAGACATCTGCAAGCTATTTTCCGAGTTCGACTGGATAGCCTGGTCATACCAAACAACAATGTGTCAAGTGCAGAGTTTAGTCATAAAATCCTCTCCAAGGTTCATCTGTATGACATCGTCTATATATATAAATTGAAATGGCAAGGTGACATGGGCACCCTTATCCTACTCCAGAATTGATCAGGCCCACGCTAAGAGTTGTCCTCTGTCCTCCTGTCTCAGTGAAGATCTTCTTTTCCGCATAAAGACTTTGTGAGGCTCTAACGAGGTGTTGCGGGATCCCTTTCTTACTCATTATTGCCCACAGCGTGGCCCTATTCACTCTATCAATATTTCACATCTTAATGAAGATATCTTTCCCTACAGGTAGCTCGCCTAGATCGACATGCTCAGGAGTTGACAGTATCTGTGACACATTTTATGGACACTTGATTGTACGGCCACTTAGAACGTACGTGCTGAAGAATGTTATGTAGAAAGCTGCGTATTCTTCCTGGCTTGGTGGAGTACGCTTCCATCGATACACTTACCAGTAGACACTGATAAGAAATGATTTTTCTGGAAGTAAATCGTCATAAATGATTTTGCAAAGGGTTGCGACTAATACACCCTCACCGAGTACTACTGTCACCATTTTTTCTGGTACCCAGCTCACTGTAACATACTGGTAAGTATACATGCTAGCACTCTCCACCCTTGACGGTTGACTTCCAAATGTAGACGTACCAGTTTATGGACACGTAGCCCGCAGTCGAAGAAAGATGTTAATGAAAATATTGACATAACGGAGTTCTGGAATTCTGTAAAGAAGAAAACGCAAAATATACAAAACTTTAATCAAAAGTTCTTTACTACATGAAAACGAGACGTAAACTAACAGAAAATATGAAAAGGAAAACAGAAGTTGTCGAAATAGAAGGTATTAAAAAGGCTGGCCAGAATATCGCAGCTAGAAAGAGATGGGAAGGAAGAAATGAAGATAATCACTTGATCGAAAGTTCTAAGATGGAAGGATATAAAGAGAAAGATCTCATTTTGTATAGTCGTTCAGAACGAATGAAGACAAAGACTCCTCAAAAAGTGAATTAAATGTACACATTACGACAGATGAAAAGAATAGGTAGGTCGTAAAAGAAGTGAATGAAAGGTTGTGACAGTTATGAATTGAAGCAAGATTATTGTAACAGGCGTTGGACAATATCAGAAATTGTCGGAAATTTTAATAAAAATTAATGAAATTGTTAAAAGTAATTTTTGTGCCTAGTACAAAAATTTTATTAGTGTCTATAGACATTATGATGCACGTTGGCCCAGATGGAATGGATGCGCGGGTCTTTTGCGTTATACGACCACAAAGCATTGGCATTGGCATTGGCATTTTGTTCATCTTTCATTAAACTGAGTATAGTTCTCAGAATTTGCTATCTCTGTTTACTGATTAGTTAAAAGCTGCGTCCAGTCTCGCCTCTCTCTCTCTCTCTCTCTCTCTCTCTCTCTCTCTCTCTCTCTCTCTCTCTCTCTCTCTCTCTCTCTCTCTCTCTCTCTCTCTCTATCTCTCTGTGTGTGTGTGTGTGTGTGTGTGTGTGTGTGTGTGTGTGTGTGTGTGTGTGTGTGTGTGTGTGTGTGTGTGTGTGTGTGTGTGTGTGTGTGTGTGTGTGTGTGTGTGTGTGTGTGTGTGTGTGTGTGTGTGTGTGTGTGATTTATACGAGTTGATTATAGAAACAAAAGCAAGTAATGGTAAAGGCAATCAGCGGGTCTTTTCTGTTTTGTAACAATATCATAATAGTGAAAACTGTGATGTGGTGTATTCCTTAGTCCACGAAAAAATAAACAATACAACGGTGTCACAAGACAGCCTGCTGCCCTCTAGCCACGTACCGTTACGTAAACCGACGGTCGTCCTACACTGTGTTTTACCACATCTCCACCTACAAATTTTTTCAGACAGCTGAAGAGTAATTTCATGACCATTCGCACAGTATCGTCTTTTGTGTAAAACACCTTTGTCCTTCAAAAACTGCACTCCCTTCTCATTACTACTTATTTCCCGCACTAAATGAAATAAAGACATGTTGCTGAACGCACCGAGAAAACAGGAATGACCTACGACTACAGACGGTGGAGCGATAAGATAACTTATAATTATTCTTGTATAGTGTACGACAGTCTGTAAATGAGAGAATATCATTTTAACTAATCAGTAAACAGAGATAGCAAATTCTGAGAACTATACTCAGTTTAATGAAAGATGAACAAAATGCCAATGCCAATGCCAATGCTTTGTGGTCGTATAACGCAAAAGACCCGGATGCGCTTGTGAGTTCACCTGCACATATTGTTACGACGGTCTCGCAGATCGTCGTGTTGTGCTGTGGAAACAGAATAACTGAGACCGATGAAATCACTAATTACAACTTTAATTAGGAACAAAAAAAACAGTTATAAATCAACAAAGGCACACTTATACAATAATTCTAGTTCAATTTGTCCAACATACAACAATAAATGTCACCTTAGTACAGTTTTGCACTATTTAACATAATGCTCAATCAATTCCCACTAAACTAAAACTAACACTGCGCACTCTAATATCGCTAGATCTAAACTGAACTGGCATTGTAGTGTGATAGGGAGCCTGGATTATGATAGAGCAGTCGAGTAAACGCCTGGAAGGGGCACGGACAAAGATGAGGATCCAGAACGTAACGGAACTATTGTGAACAAAATGATCTCCAAACGACTGGAACAACCTCGAGTGTCCCAGCATGCCAAGAATCATGTAGGCACTCAGCGATGCGGTACTATTTATTTCCTCAGCGTAAAAATATTCTTAATCTTCATGTTACGTATAGATAGTCCTCTGTGTGATCCTAACCTCATTCACCTTTCGATTCCAAATGTCTTAATTCAATGAAGCTGTCTTCCATTTAGTAATATCCAGTAACTCTCTTGCATTCTTCATGATCTTGTTCAGGCGTCGCGTCCGTTCTCTTCTCTTATTCCTTCTTCCGAGAAATTGTCCCTTGGTCAACCTCTTCAGTCCCTGTCCATCTAAGTGTCACCGCAACTTTACATAATTCACCAAGCTGCGGTGCTTGTAGAACTGCTCCAGCTCAGATTCAAACCATGTTCTCTAGACAGTGTTTTCTTTATATGGTCCTCATAACTTTGGTAGGATCGTTCGTTAAAGTCTTCCTGCATTTCTTCAGTTTTTTCTGAGTGTCCGCAGTGGCGGTTCTAGAGTTTTTAACTTGTAGAGACCAAATTATAAGTTGGGAATAACGACAATAATTAAACGTCTTCTACTTCTCCTTCCATTCTAGAGTTGGCATAGACACCTGTTCCAGTTTCAGAAGTATTATATACGTTGTGAATTTAAGTGTTATTATTTACTAATATTTTAAGTGAAACTAGAAATCATACCATTGTTTTCTGGCCCTTCGTACATTACGACTACCTTGTGGAGCAAAAAATTATGCAGCCTTTAGTACAGAGCCCTTTTCCTTGCGAAGAACATGTTCCCTCCACCTATTCCTATATTCATAAACGATTTCTAACAATGGGGACAACTTAAGCTAACTCCGTATAACTTATTATGTATGGCTGCGAAGCATATCTAATCGTGAGCAGCTTTGACCGTTGACAACCTCATTTTAACCATGTCGCGGTGATTTTTTACATCCTCTTTTCGCAGAGTCTATGACTCTCCACCATAACAGCAGACCAGAACCGCTATAATCTTATAAAATTTAATTTTGGTTTCTGGTCTAACTTTATTTCTTCACGTTCTTTATACAAATGGTTCTAAATTTACTCAACTTGTTCTCTACATCTCTGTCCAGACTCCACGAAACGTTACAACCCAAATATGTACTGGAAATCCCGTACCTGCCCCGAACAACAGTCGTCTATCGTTACTATCGTCCGCACTCGATAACGGCCACGGAATGTCATCACTTTGGTTTTCGACAAGGAAATTCTCATATTATACTCCCGTCGGCGCACTACTGTTTCTTGCAGAATAACTTGATCATCTGCGAAGAGCATTGTGTTCACCGAAACATCCTCATTTAACTTTATCCCCTCATAAACATCTCTCCACTTTATCTTTTTCTTCTTCTTCTTCTTCTTCTTCTTCTTCTTCTTCTTCTTCTTCTTCTTCTTCTTCTTCTTCTTCTTCAGGCTGTGGACATTAATATCCGTTGTGCACTCCTTGCGTTAATTAAACATAAAAAAGTAAATTGCGATAACACAACAGACAAAATGTACAGTGCATACTATACAAATTTTAACAAAAACACTTCAGCTTCTGGGGACTAAGAGTTCACACAAATTATATTTTAATAAGGACGCATAAGCGTCTTGGGGACCCTGACCTACGGCTAGAATCGCCATGAGTGTCCAACTATTACTTCTGTACGTACGGTCTTACTGTTAATGTCTTACATAATGTCAGCTTTGAATTGCGTCGTATTAAGCTGGACGTCATAATCTTATTGTATGCGTGAAATTTCCAGGCATGTGTGTGTGTGTGTGTGTGTGTGTGTGTGTGTGTGTCTGTGTGTGTGTGTGTGTGTGTGTGTGTGTGTGTGTGTGTGTGTGTGTGTGTGTGTGTGTGTGTGTGTGTGTGTGTGTGTGTGTGTGTGTGTGTGTGTGTGTGTGTGTGTGTGTGTGTGTGTGTGTGTGTGTGTGTGTGTGTGTGTGTGTGTGTGAAAACCGCCGCAAAGTATTATAGCTTACGGAGAGAGTGAAAATGTAAATAAAATATCACACCATTAGTAAAATGAATACATTTGTGGGGTCGTGTTTGTAGCCAAATGGGCCGAAGGAATGAATAAGGCAGCAAAAAACTGCGTATCGTGCGCAAAGAAACGGTTAAACAGTCGCAACTGGTATAATGAAGCAACGCACAAAGGGGTTGTGTATCAGTTACCGCCCTTGGTTGCGTAACTGTCTTTTGTAACAGCGAGTGTTGACCCCTACCGCTTCTTTACGAAATACGTTACGGTGAACTTAACTAACTGCCACAGTGTCGCAACTACGGAACGCGCGCGCTCTTGTTTCGCGACTTATCGATTTACTTTATCCCTCTGTGTGTGTGTGTGTGTGTGTGTGTGTGTGTGCGCGCGCGCGCGCGCGCGTGTGTGTGTGTCGTAATAACTATCAGCCTGTTATAAGGAGCCTAGCTTCTTTACGGAACACCGCATTTTTTACGAAAACATTTCTTGTCTCAGTTCGACTAGAGAATACTAAGCGTTTTGTAATTTCCATATTAATTTATTTCTAATCCTAATGCCAAAACCAGTGGTTTCCAACTTAAAATTTCCTGAGGGCCACAATTGAAAACTCAGGAACCTATGTAACCGCGAGGGGGATCGTAACCCCGATCAATTTTAGACAAATAACTTAAAATAAAAAAGGCAGCGTTTAATTCTACGTAAGTGAAAAGAGACAATTTACACATTTAACATAATATGTTACTACATATCGTTAACGGTAAAACCTTTAAGTATCTCAGTATAATAATGCAGATATAAGAAAGATATTATTACACACTGTATATTTTATATGAAATCTTCAATATGAAAACTGGCGGTCGATCTCCTGTAGAAAAGCAGTAGCGTGCCGGTGTCTAGAATTTGGCCTTTAGGGCGGAAGCCCGGTTGAGTCGGCTTCATATAAAAGAAAAACAAGTTAAGTCTAATCAGTATACTGTCTTTATATAGGGTGATTCAATTAGAGGTTACAATTTGAATGTAAAATAAAACGCATTGGTTTTTGATAAACTCTTAATGTATTTATTTCTATATGTTGTTTAGACATTCACATTAAACATGATAAATGATATCTGCCAAATGGCTGCCACGAGTGGCCCTGCAGACTTCCGCGCTTTTGATGAACTTTTCTATCAGTTTCCGGCATAACTCCTGCGGAAGCTCATGCATTACATGGCGTATCTCGTCCTTTAGCTCTCGAATCGTTTTGGGGTCATTGGCATACACGTTCTGCTTCAAATAACCCCAAAGAAAATAATCCAACGGCGTGAGATCACATGATTTTGGTGGCCAATGTTGATCACCGAAACGAGAGATGACGCAGCCGGGGAACTTTGTGTGCAACAACTGTATTGCTTCTCGCGCTGTGTGGCAAGTGGCACCGGCTTGTTGGAACCACATGTCTTCAACATCAATATCATCCATTTGTTATCACCTCCCGATAACGTTCACCTTTGACTGTTACTGCATCACCACGGGCATTTTCAAAAAAGTACGGCCCAATCACGCCGCCGACCCAAAATCCGCACCAAACAGTGACTTTTTGTGGACGAATTGGGTGTTCGAGAATGGCTCGTGGATTTTCAAGTCCCCAAATGCGTCAATTTTGTTTGTTTACATACCCATCCAGTTGTAAATGAGCTTCATCGTTGAATATGATTTTCTTCGCAAAATCGCCATCAACTTGGTGGTTCTCTAACAGCCAATCAACGAAGTCACGACGCTGTCTATGATCTGCTGGCTTCAATTCCTGGGCCAATTGAATCTTGTAGGCATGTAAATGCAGATCTTTAGTTAATATGCCCTGAGTGGTGATGTAGGAAAGGTTCACCTGCTGGGAACGATGACGAATGGAGGTCGACGGATTGTCATGGACACTGGCACTCACTGCGGCGATATTTGTGAGTGACCGGCCACTACGAGGACGTACTGGTCTTTGCACATCCAGCACTTACCCGGTTCTATTGAATTTTTCGACTAATTTTTTAACCGCGGCACGAGATGGACGTTTATGGTAACCGAAGTCATTTAGCAGTGAGCGAATCGTGTTGGTTAAATTTTCTTCACTTCGAAAATTGGTTTTAATAATTAAAATACGTTCTTGACTCGAATACCGCTCCATAGCAACAAATGTCAATACTTAACAATGACTAATTTCAAACATCAGCTGTTCATCTTTTACAAGAAAACAGTATTGCCAACTTAAAATTGTAACCTCCAACTGAATCACCCTATAGTTAGAGTGGCTGAAAATAAGATCCCGAAATCAATCTCATTAAAGCAAACGGAAATAACACAATAAGCATATTATGTACGCGCTATTGAAACACTGTTTACGAGATACTTATTCACTGATTTTACTGTTGTTCATATTTCAAACATTCCCTATACGCAGATGCTGTGTAATAAACCTGTTTGTATATTTAAAACGTGAGTTACTGCTATATTACCGTTCACAGGTGAAAATAAATAAAACAGCCTAAAAGCTAAGAGTTTAATAAAATTCCTCGTCAACTTTTTTCGACCCTCTGAAGGGGGTTCGGTCCCGTAAATATGCCCCTGTAAGGAAAACACAACCCCGTCTGTGTGTCGAGTTGCAGTTTGAAAACGTTTAAACTAACTTTGAATAACAGACGCGACTAATTACGAGTCAAAGACGAAACCGTCGGACCAGTGTCTGTTTTGTTTAGCCGAGGGATGGAAGAAAACAGACTGGCTCTTGCAATATGATGAAAATACAAGAGAACTACAAATAATGGATATAAGAAGAGTGCTGAGAACAGGAATTTTGCGAAGTGTGGGAACAGTGGGACAGTATGATACCTCAGGAGGGTAGACAGCGATTTCACAAACATTTTACGTGGAAAGTGTGCTGACACCACCTCGGTCTTAAAGGGGGGGGGGGAGACAACAGCGAACATTTTTCGTTTAGATTATATCAAATCCATTTAACTGAAGCACCTTTACATTTTTGGAAACCGATTCCTATCACGCTTTTCTTTTCCAGGCTTTGGACTGCCAAAATGACAAAATTGACAATAATTTTCCCGTGTTTAAAAATCAGCTCTGAGCGTCTTCTTTCTATTTGTTTATTTTTATATTATTTTTCGATTTATATTTTTAATGTTTTAATATTTTTATTTTTTACCTGTTACATTTTGAAGTATTTATAAATTCAACAATATATTTACAAATACAACATCGACTATACAAGTTTTTGAATGAAGAAATAGTTTTTAAGAATGATTTGATATCGCCTGTTTCTCCTTACTTTTGAACTATTCATTTATACTTTCGCCCATCTTTCCTCTTCTTTCCTTTCATGCTCAATTCCATTCTCGTATACATACTATTCGAGACCTCCGCTTCTTTTTTCAAACATTTTATGACTTTGGAAAAGTAAATTAAAAACTTAATCCAAATAAGAAAAATACCAAAAACTCTAAATAAGGGTTTCAAAGTAATGAGTAGGTGTACAGTATTACTACGTTACACGTAATGAGTAACATTATCGTAGATAAAGGTAAAACAGAAACTGATTTCTTACAAGTAGGTCAGGAGCGTGCAAGTTTTGGTGGTGTCCGCACACTTCACATGTCAAATATATATGCCTCAGGTATCACAGAGACTCACTTTCCACACTATTCATGACACCCAAATAATATGTTAAGTGGCAAAGATAACCAACTATTCTGTTTACAAAACAAAATATCGGTATGGAGAACCATACACGACTTCCATGTTCTAAGATTTATATTTAAAATCATTTTCGAAATGAAATATTTCCATAGAAACTACTTCTTTCTACTTATTGCATCAGCCTTAACCACAGTACTGTGGTCACTAACGTATAATACCTCACGTTATCGCACTAGATTTTCACTGATGATGGAAGTCGATGGCACTACCGAAACGTCTGGTTTTGCAGAAAACATTGGACTACGGCCAAACAGTCCGGGAAGGAATTTTAACAACAAACTACTTCTTTGTTGCCGATAACGTAGTATATATGTACAAAATTATCCCCTCCCCCTTCAACTATAATTTTCATTTATAGAAAATTACCCCCACCCCGTTCAACTAGCCTCTTCATTTATAGATATTTCATCTACGTTTCTACAGTGGATTATTATGATCTTCTTATCAAGATACTTTATTTATCAAAATTAAGTACTTTACTCTTGTTATAAAACATAAAACGTTGCAGGTAAACTATCCCTTTCCCTTAACCGATCTTCACCAAAATCAACAGACCTTCAGTCCGCTACAATTCAGGAGCGTATCCAAACAATTATTTGATTATGTTTGAATTTACGGCAGTTATCTTTCGTCATAGAAAAAATTGCCCTTGTTAAGACATAAAACGTTGCAGGTAAACTATCCCTTTCCCTTAACCGATCTTCACCAAAATCAACAGACCTTGAGTCCCCTACAATTCAGGAGCGTGTCCAAACAATTATTTGATTATGTTTGAATTTACGGCAGTTATCTTTCGTCATAGAAAAAATTGCCCTTGTTAAGACATAAAACGTTGCAGGTAAACTATCCCTTTCCCTTAACCGATCTTCACCAAAATCAACAGACCTTGAGTCCCCTACAATTCAGGAGCGTACCCAAACAATTATTTGATTATGTTTGAATTTACGGCAGTTATCTTTAGTCATAGAAAAAATTACCCTTGTTAAAACATAAAACGTTGCAGGTAAACTACCCCTTTCCCTTAACCGATCTTCACCAAAAACAATAGGCCTTGAGCTCTCTACAATTCAGGAACGAATGCAAATAATTATTTGATTCATTTTGAATTTGCGGCTGTTATCGTTTGCCAGAAAAAATTCTACACACACAACACACACTTTTCGAAAAATTACTTTTCTTCATGTTTTGAGGGTAGTACAATCAAGATCAGCCGTTATCTCGAACACGATTATTTTCGCCATGACCATACTTCCATTTCCTTATGGAACATGGAAGTAAAAATCGGATTATGTAGTATTGGATTGCAGTTGTCTTAAAATAAATGCCCTATATAGAAAATTTTTAGAATTTTAAAAAATTTTGGCTTCCCTTTTTCCCGTGGTGCTCCTAAAGCTACAAAAATTCAAAGCAAACAGTATATTTTGGGCCGGGTAAAACCCACTCTAGTCCGATAAACCACATGGACCTTACAATTTTTTAAAATTTGGTAAGTTTCAATTTTAGCCAAAAATTTTGAAATTATCCGAACTGAACATCACGTTCAGATTCCGATTGAAATTCTCTTTCATTCGATACCCTACACGAATTTTTACAATTTCTTCAAAATGTTGACCCCTTTTTTAAGTCAACAAATTTACAAAAAAATTTTGAAATTTCCAAAACTAAACATTATTTTCATATTTCTGTTAACATTCTTTAATTTGGTATCTCATATAGATTTTCGCGATTTTCAAAGATTTGACCCCTCGCATTGTTGCCTTACAATCCTTTTTTTTTTTTTTGGAGCGCACCAATCGCAAAATCCCAAGAGGTCTGTGAGATAAAATTATGAACATGTATTCTGAGTTTTATGAAAATCGGTTGGTGCGTTACCCTGAGACATACCCCAAACAGGTATCGTGTAGATCATTTTCTTCCTACAGTTGTCTCTCACACGTACGGCAATGGGCCCTTCTTACGTCAAGTCACCAATTCCAAAACTCGTATAATAAGAAATTTATTCTGCCAGTACATTGTTAAGGCTGCACGCAGAGCACCTCCTCTTGCTTTCCATGGTTATGAGAACTGAGAGAAAGATTCTACAATTTGGGTGAAAACAGAAAAACCAGAAGTATCCTAATGAATGCGGTGGCATTCTGAGTTAGTCTCATGTGACCAAGCAACAGGTCCTAGGAAGTCAATTGAAGAAGAACTACCTGGTTGTCAGAAAATTGCAGACACATAAATGCGAAATGGTCGAATTTAAACTGAGAACGTACTTCGTACTGAGAACTGAGAACAAGTACAAAAAATTCTTTTTTGGCTGCGAGTCCCATATCGATTTAAAATACTGTGAAACGTGTGAGGTGTACACACACGTGGGTGCTCGCGTATATCTATTTATTAATTTTTCCCTTTGAAGTAACTGTTGATTTTTTTTTCAGGATTTATATAGGCTATTATACATATGTTATCAAATAATAATTACTTCTGCAACTATATTTTAAAGTCATTTAAAAAGGCAAAAACTGGCTGGGGGTTTTTCGAAAGATATAAAGAACACTTACCCACCAGCATTTCAAAAATCAATTGAAAAAAAAAAACGGGCGTATACAAGATGATATGTGATGACTGCGACATGCAGTACATTGGTCAGACTGGCAGGGTTTTTTCGAAAGATATAAAGAACACTTACCCACGAGCATTTCAAATATAAATAAATCAAATTACGCTAAACATCTCGTTTCATTGAATCATAATTACACAAATTTTGAGGCAAATTGCAAACCCTTACACATTTGCAAAAAGGGAAGATATGGATGCAGTAGAAGAGTTCGAAATTTACCGGGCCTTCAGAAATAATCCTAATAATATACTAAACGAACAATTGGCATTTAAATCACATACACTATGTGATAAGATTATAGATAACATAACCATAGAGTACACGCCCCAACGCAACAATAGATAACATGATAACTTAAATAAACTGTGCAGTACGTCGTCAACCGGTGTCGAGTGCGCACTCACATCCGCGTACGTCGCTGTGTTTGTACAACGTATACATAGATGTCTTTTAGTGTCACTTTTAATGTTTTAACGAAGTCATAACTGACGAATTTTTACTCTCTGATGATGGATTAAAATAATCCGAAACGCGTAAGAAGACAGAAACCAAGCGGTCACATAGACGGATTAAAGTAAAAATTTAATTATAACTATATTTTGTGTATTCCTTCTCGCTATATCTGTACCCGCCCCACGTTTCATGGAATCAGACGTCTGTAGTATCAGACGCTTCTATAAACTCATTTATACGCTACGACAACTACGGGACGCTATCGAAGAGCCGATAGCGTCCTTCCACTCGTTTGTCGGTTAGCCGAGCAGGAGCAGCGTCTTGGTCAAGGCAGTGCTTAAACACTTTCCACACTGTTCAAGCACTTGTAACTACGCAAATTATGCTGGAACGCCCTGCCGCCAAAAGAATGGATAACTATTCTGGAACATCTGCGAGATCTATATAAGCAACAGCGACCGGCTTAGAAGTTAGTTACACCTGGCGAGATTATAAAGTGCGGATCAATTGATTATGGAAAGTGATTGCTGTGTTAGTGCGGTGTGACGATTTAATAAGCCTAAATCCCACAAAAAAAAAAAAAATTTATTATACTAATATTGGCTTTAATAAGGTACGAATGAACCCTTCTCCATGCCCCAAACCGGTAGTAACCTGCCGATTTGCCAATGTAGGAGTTAATAAAATTAGATTTGAGAAACTAAAGAAATCCGTAACTACCCCTCGTCACATAAAAGAGTAATAAAAGTAAAGAGCGATGTCATTAAGTTGTAAGCGAATTAAAGCAATATAATTAATAATAAGTGAGAACTACTTTTCGCGCTGATAAACTACCCGCGCGCGGACAGCCTCTTCACCCCTATAGTAAATTAGTTCAGTTGTATGTCAGACTCCGCTGCTGATACAGCGTACAAAAGTATGTAGTCAATGTAAAACCTGTAAACGAGGAGAAGCTTGTGTGAGATAGCCGGATGATGTAAAAATGTCGTAAATGACGTGAATGTATGACAATGACATCTCTGTAACAAACTAACATCACCTAAATGTGATGTTAAATTTTTAACATGTAACTGTTAACCGTAAGTAATATGTGCGGTACAACAATGTGAACACCAGTGAAAGTTACAACCCAAAACCTACCACAAGAATCTACAGACCCGTCAGACGACTCATCTTTAGGAATGACAGCAGATTTCACCAAACCACGATAGCCAGAAGATCTCCAAGACACCCTGCACAACCGATAGAAGCGCCGATTCGCCGACGATGTTACACACAGGTGACACGGAAGTTCAACTTCCGTGGTTCAGAACTTAACTTAAAATAATACAGGATAGACACTTAATTAACAAATGAAAGTAAAGTAAAACACGAAAGACTGACTTATTACCATAAAATTGTAATTTCATGCTTAGTAATAATATGTGTTAAGTTTAATGCTTTTATGAATATACACGTTAAAGTTAAATAAGCCCATTCTTCAGATGGCACAAAATAAAGATTATAATTTTAAAATCATATACTGAAACAAAATACTCGAATCGGAGGGCAGTAAAAGCTAATCAAATATATTGGAACTTACCGTCTGCGGCTTTTCAGAAACAGCGTCTTTATAAAATTTACATGTTTCGGGACCCTTGTCCCATCATCAGAATTTAAAAATAATTGTGTATCATTTAAAGTTGATACACTTGTCGAACACTTAAAATATTAAAATCCAATATAAAATAACTTAATATAACATGATAATATAATATTTACAGCGAGTGCGAAGGTTACCGATGTACATCGTATGAAAACCGACCGCGCACATTGAGTTTGGGATTTATTCCTTTTAAACAGTAAAAGCTATGTTAACTCATTAATTACTCTAATTCTATTTGTGCAAGAGGTGCAAATGTTTTTACTTTTAATATACTCATTGCTAAATTTCTTCGGAGATGTTAAAATATTATGTAATAAAGAGATGTCATGGTCCAAAAAAGGTGAGTGAATAAATCTACAAACCCCTGTCAATATCCCTCAATTCACGGGATCCTATTTAACTTTTGTTTACATTCCAGTTAATTATGAGTTTGTTCAGATTATGGCAGCCTGTTTAATTGACCTGAGCCAGTTAACCAGGTTCCCGATATTATAACGACGAGACGTTATAGCGGAACTCTTAATATTTGACATTATTATTGCGTGTGGACAAACTTGACTTGAATTATTGTATGAGAGTACCTTGTTGATTTCACATTCTTATTTGTGGCTAATTAAAGCTGGTAATTAATGACTTTACTGGTGTCTGTATTTGTTTCCGCTGTACAATACGACGATCCGTGAGGACGTCATAACAATATTGTTAAGATGGTTGCATGGCGTACAGTGAAAAGAGAATAAGTTACACCATACGATGTCTCGAATTACAACTTTAATTAGAAACAAATAAGAGTTAGAAATAAACAAAGACACTATTATACAATTCTACAAGTTACAATTTGTCCAACACACAACAATAAATGTCACCTTATTGCATTTTAGAAACCGCAAGTCACTATAACAAGCATTCCGAAACGCACCGTAAATCGCTGGTCAAAAACCAAACATGACCGGCCGCTTATTTATACCCAGCTGAGGTTCGAGTGAAATCCGTTCCTTTTCAGATGACGTGTCGAGAAAGAAATGTTAAGTTACAGCCGCTCATAACTCGCTATAAACTGTATCAATATGTCCGGCCTTCAACAGTGCCGCCAAACATCTGGAACCGCCTCGACTGTTGCAAAAAACAAAGAGTGTAAAATGTCACATAGTTATCGTTCATCTCATCGTAGCATATATTTATTTGCTGGCAATGATGTTATGGTAGGGCACACATCCCGTACCCACATAGCCGATTTATATCTTAGCAATTATTTATGAAGACAATTTAAAAATAAAACTTATAATTCTAGTTTAGAATTTATCATAAACTAAGAGTAAAATAAATTTATTTGTTTACCGGTTTAATGTTTAAAGTATACGAGCTTCTTTGTGTTGTTTGTATCCTGCAACAAATTATCAACGGTTTTATTGAAAAAGACAAAACAGATTCCGTAAGACACGTTTAATTTCCAAGCGCATATACTAACAAAAACTATCGTAAACATATTCGTTTCCAGAGCGTACAGTGTTACCAACTGACCTGCTTTACGATATACTGCCCGAATAAATCTAACAGCACGCGAACGCGCGCGCGCCTGTGTGTGTTGACACACATATTAATCTTCCGTCTGGTTACAAAGAGAGAAAGCGATGGAATAAGGTCATACGTTCAATAAAACAATTAGGTCAGTAAGGAAAACGGTTAAATTAAAGTGCTATATACGGCACCGACTGGAATAACGTTAAGGGAAAACTATTAAGGGAGTTTAAAATAAAATTTCTCGCCGCGCTGAAGTAACAGATTACGGGAATGAGGGTTGCTGCAGCATCAGCGTTTCATTCTTTACAGCGGCAATTACCTTGATTTACACTGTTCCAAGATCATCAGGAATTCTGTACAGCTGGCTATAAAATACGAGCTACATACTGTCGGGACACAATGTTGCACAATGATCGATACTATAAACAAGCGCAGTATCTGTGTTGACTGGAATCGCTGAATGCTGCGTTGCAATTGCTACGAGAGTAACATAACTTTGCAATTCCTTAAGCCAGGAGTGCCGATCCCCCCCAACCCCTATGACGCTTTCCCCCCAACTTTATAAAAAATCCCATCCCCTTTTCTGGCAAGACCTTTTCTCTGTTTTACAGTACAATTTCTTTACCTAATCGAGCAAAGGCAGGGTTTTCTAACTCGAAACTATTACAAAATATTATCTTTTACCGAAACGATATATTGATTGTAGGTAGTTATAAACTAAAAAACTAAAATATACAGAAAGCCAACCACAACTGACATGGTCATCCACAACACATCAAATCACCCAACACAACAAAAACACGCAGCCTTCAACCATATGCTACAACGACTCACTAAAATACTGTACCACTAAATAAACAAGATTATAAAGAAGAACCTAACACCATAAAATACATAGTAGGCCTACTAAAAAACGGGTACAACTCGGATTTAATAAACAAATTACATACACAAATCCAAAACAAAAACAACAAACCGCAAAATAAAAACAACACACAACAATATAATAAATACATCACACTCACATACTACAACTCAAACACACACAAAATTGGCAACACATTCAGAAAATACAACTATAAAATAGCATACAGAACCAACAAACCCATCAAAAGACACTTCAACAACACAAACAAAGACATTGACATATACAACAAAACAGGAGTATATAAATTAAAATGGAACGATTGCACTAAGTTCTACATAGGCCAGACAGGAAGATCTTTTTCCTCCAGATTTTCTGAACACACCAAAGCACTAACCAATAATAACATACAATCCAATTTTGCCAAACACATCCAGACAGAAAACCACAACTACACAAACATAAAAAACAACCTTGAAATTTTACACTACCTACCCAAAAAAGTCGCAAACTTAACACCACAGAAGAATTCGAAATATACAAACACAACCCAACAACATACTCAATGACCATTTACAATTCAAATCAAACACACTATTCGACACAGTAATAAACACCACATCAACAATTCAAAATCCCGCGCCAATCCCTTTCCACCTCCACCACCACACACTTCCTGTTAACTATAAACCGTTACAAATTACCGACAGCTTGGCACATTCAGTATACAAACCTCACTGAAGAAGGAGAACAACACTCTGAAACGTCGTATGAGAGAATACAACAAAATAAGTTCACAAGAGAAAGTACCATCAATAGTAATAATTATAAAAAATTAAGGCTTTCTAATAATAAATCACAAATTAATGTTTTCAGTAGAACACGATTTGTTTTACAATACCATTACTCTATGATTTTTATTAAAAAGATACTTAGTTTCGCAACTTAAACGTCTCACTTAAATCTGTTCTTATCGATAAAATGCTATAAAAATTTCAGTCTGTTTTTTGACCTTTTCGTAGTGTACTAAAATGTAGAAGAAAGCAAGATAAAAAAAATATATAAATACAAAGTTCTATTGCACAAATTTGGGAAGCTTTTTCATGCAATAGTAAAAAAAAACCCCTCCAAAATTTTCTAAACGTCGCCAATGGCGACACAATCCCCCCCCCCCGCCGCCGCGGTAGGCATCCCTGCCTTAAGATTTCACAGCCGGCGCCAACAGTGTTAAAATTATTCTTATTACTAGCCTGGCTGTTAGAATGAAATTGTCGACTGTTATGGTGGGCAGACGTTTCGATGCCACCGTCGGAGGCCACCTTCTGAACATTGTGGGGTCGAATCGTCTGTCCACCATAACAGTCGACCACAGCCTAACACCCCGGCTAGTAATGACAATAACTGTAATATAACTTTGTTAGTAAGGCGTGATGTTTTTATATCGAAAGATTATTAAACATAAAAATAAAAACTAATAATAAAATTAGAAATATAAAAAATATAAATAATAGAAGAAATGATTCATAAAATGGAAAGTGCATATGGTATAAGTAAAGATATTTACAATAAAGATTTCATATCTAAAAGTGCGAAAATAAGGCATTACAGTATAGTAATGAGGCCTATATGCAAGTGAATGTCTTGCATTGAATTATAATTTAGACAAACTAAAAATATTGGAAAGACGAATTATTAGGAAAATATTAGGCCCACGAAAAACTTCAGAAGGTTGGAAATTAAGAAGTAATGATGAAATATAACAGAAACAATGAGAAAAAGAAGCCTATTAATTTTCGGACATTTATATAGAATGGACGACAATAGGTTAACAAAGCAGATCTTCAAATATCTGTGGGGGAAGAAGTCAACATCAAGTTGGATTAAAGAAGGCAAAAAGGATTTAGAAAAAATAATATAAACGCAGAAGAAGCAATTTGAAAGAGAAGTTTTTCGGGCAAAAGTGTTAAAAATGGAAGGAGTCCAGGGTAGGAGAGAGAAAAACGCAGGTTCAAAGTAGACTGAAGACAGGAAGAAAAGACACAGTGAAAAGTTGAAAGAATATTGGAGAAAAAGAAAAGAAGAAAGAATAAAGAATTGAAATTGGCATTTGGTCCTCAGATGGACGATAAAAAAAAATAGTAAATATGTCTCTAATGTAAGTTCCTAGTAGGCCCTGGTTTTCATTTGCCAACAAACATGTTATTTATTCCCTAAGCGCTGCAAATGGTATCTGATATGTTCACCAGACCTCTTCCGCTATACCCCTGTCACCGTTGGAAAAGTACGGCACGCTTGAGTCATCACACACATGCTTTATTTTAGCGGGGTGTCTTTGTGCCCGTGGCTTGACTGGACCTTCCGGGTCGTGCCCGATGATTGCCAGAGGAAAACTGTGCTGGTAATACCGACGGATTACTAAAACTGGAAAGGATGACGCCAACGCGGTTATTCGCTAGATCGCGCTGGAATTTCGAACATAATTTCGTAGCACCGCCTCTATTGCCGATTCGGACGGCAGGTGCTGGCGTCTCAGACAGAGTAGACAGACGCCTTGAGGCAAAGAGCCTCCATGCCGTTGAGGAAGGTAAACAGAACCAAGAAGCTTGTTACAGACATAATAGAGGAAGGACTTCCCTGAAGAGAGAGGGGTATGCAGAGATAATTGTTAAACTATTCATAAAATATTTAGTGAATCTCACTTAACAGAAGGTCATCTAGGATCGTCCGAGGCCGTTTGATCCGAATTGGGGATGGAAATTCTGTCGTACTCATTGTTCTCAGATAAGGGAAGGAAGAAGCCGTGTCTGAAGCAAAGACCGTTTCAGCTAGCGACCAGACAAAGGCAGCAAGAGTAAGAACTCCGCGAGTTACGTTATTTCTGACAAACAATGGAGATCCGAGCAAGAAACGGAGGGTTCTGAATTGACAATTTTCTAGTTTACACCTCTTGGAGGTCGACAAGAACGACCACCAAGTGGGGGCCGAAGGGACAGAAAGTAAATAGTCACTTTTTTTCGCAGAGCCAGGTGTTTGGAACACAAGATCATGAAAATCATACATATCATTATTATTGGTATCCAAGTCACTTTGTTATTTATAAGTTAATAAATTACCTTAGATCCGTAGAGTGACTGTTTTATTATTTAGGATTACGCGTTTCGGAACATATGTTCCATCATCAGATTCCTTTACTCAGTTGAGGTCAAATGTTAAAATCACATACTCAATTGTTAAAAACACACGTCAGTAAGGGTGCGCACCCTATGAAGGCTGACCGGATACTGAAGTTGTCTACGTATGTTTTTGCAAATTCAAGGCTGTATCGTACAGCGGGTTCGATTTAAGTTCAGATGGTCATTCAGTATGAAATCCCGACTGTGTATGTTATTGTATGCTTTGTAAATTTCGAACTCCTCTGAAGCGTTCATGTACTGGCCTTTATTACAAATGTGTAAGGGTTTTAAATTTGATGTGAAGTCTGTGTAACTATGATACCTTGAAATTAAATGTCGCGCATAGTTGGATTTTATGTTATTAAGTGAAGTCCGTTTTTTAAATTATGTTTTGGTGTGTGTTCGTTAAATCTCTTTAGGAAACCCCTCCCAGTTTGGCCTATATAAAAACAATCGCAATCATCACACGACAATTTATATACGCCTGTTTCTTTTCTAATGGTGTGATACTATTATTATGGGGGAGTAACTGTGAGATCCAAAAAGTTTAATCTTTTATCAACTTCGCTTTCTAGAGTGAATTGAATGTTGTTATTTATACTATGCAAAAAGTTTTTCATATTTTCAATCTGCTGCAAAGTGCCATTAAATATTAGAAACGTATCGTCAACGTAGTGCGCATAAAGTACAGCTATTATTTTTCTATATGTTGTTTCAAAGCAAGAAGGAGTTTTCTTAGAAGTTAAGGTACACATCAGCTAATAAACCAGATAGAGGTGAACCCATGGCTAGTCCACTATGTTAGTTACGTGAGCGTTGTAGCATATACGGCCCGTTCGATCTGAAGCCCTAAATACTTCACAGCTCTCTCAATGGGATGGGCCTCCCTTCTATGGAGAGACGCTGGCTCGGAAATGGATTTACGAGTCAAGCAAAGCGCCTCGGATTTCTCCATGTTGATCGCCACCGCCACTTCCTTACCCAGTCCGGAAGCAAGTCCAACTGACGCTGCTGTTTAGAACAAATAACATATTTGTTCTAGGTAAACATAAATGCAAGTACAGCTTAGAAAAGAAAGACTTGGTAGTTACAAAAAAAAAGAAATTTCCTTTCTTTTTTCAAGTAAAAATGATTTTTTGTTATTAGCTTGGGTCCTACAGTCTATGCCGCATCTCGCATTTCGATCGTCATTTCTCCCTATCCTTCCATTCATCATCTTCAATAGCTCGATCTCTCATGCTTTTCCTAATTCCTGTTCTCCATTGTGTTGTCAGACTTCCTTTTCTTCTCCTGTTTTGTGGTGTGTAAGTCAATTCTTTCTTTGGCCATCGCTTCTCCTCCATCCTTATTACCAACTGTCTGGATTCTATTCTTTCTGCTGTTGTAAATAGGCGCCCTGTTTTCCTTCTTATATCTTCGTTTCTAACATGTTGCATTCTAGAAATATTTCACGCTCTTCTTAAGAAGTCCATTTCCACAATATCTATCATCTTTTTCTCTTTATCTGAAAGTTGCCAGCATTCGCAGCCATAAGTTAAAATGGACTCCACAATAGTTGTGTGTAGATTGTCAGTTTAGTTTGAAGTTTCATTTTGTTCGACCAAAGTAACGAGTTTAGCAAACGAATAGCCTTTTTTCCCTGTTGTATCCTATTTTTTTATGTAATTTTTTGTTGACGACAAATCGCATTTCGTTGTCGGAAGTAAAAAATTATTACTTAATTTTTTAATTTGATACAAAATACATTTTATTATATGAGCAGTGTCACTACTACTCACCATATATTTTTAAAACGTCATTCTGCCTGTCCGCCAAGTTATGCCCATGACGTCATCTATTGTCTGTACTAGATTCTGTATGTAAGAACCGTGGACATCGTTACTCGAAAAGCAGATTTGGTAATGTTTTCACTTTGCGTCCCAGCCAAAATCGACAGCGGGCGCTCAGAAGTAGCATTAAATATATACACAAGTTAACACGAAATAAAGGCAGGGGTATAATTCAGCGTCTAAAACCCTTGTGCGTCATCACGACATGCATATTGCGTACGGAGAGAGAGAGAGAGAGAGAGAGAGAGAGAGAGGGAGAGAGAGAAACTGGGTATTCTCGCGGGCAGAGATTCGTTTAAATTTTAATTCCAGCATGAGCCTAGTCGCTAAAATATAGGCGGCCCTCAGGTAACTTTCATTAATACGTTATTGCAACATCTGTTCTAACGTTATCACCACAACACCTGGCGGGATTCGTCCGCACCCCCAACATACGAAAACGCAAACTTGTGTTATTATCAGCGTATACTCCACTGAGCCGATGTACCTATAACAGGTATTTTGGAACGATTAATTTTGTGTAACGTATATAACAGTGAATGAAAAGTTGAAATACCTGTTCCGATTCAACGATAACTGAAAACTGAAAAGTCGAAATACGCGTTCCGATTACTCGCGGCCTCACGGGACCCCCCTACGCAACTAACGAATAAACAAGTAAACGAGTACTACAAGTATTACGAGTACAGGAGTACAAATCCACTTTTTGGTGATGAATACTTCGTACAGCGCATGTGCCGGTTGCCATGCAAGTACAAACGAAGCAAAACAGGGAGGTTCAGAATATCTCCACGCCAAAGATATGAAGCTGTTTTTAATAAATGAAAAAAATTCATACTGATGTTACATTTATTCTCGTGTCTTATGCATACATATAATATAGATTATAATAAAAAATTATATATTATACTAGTCACCAACCTGGTAAATTTTGAAAAAGCGAATTATATTGTTTATTACCTACAGAGTGGCTGATAGTTGATAGGCCATATAGAACTTTTTGTTAATGTGATTTCGGAGATGATTTTAACTTCACTGCACATCTCACGTAAATTTTTTTCAAATTCTTTGTTGTGCTATTACGTGCACTCTAAATGTCATTGCCTGAGTTTCACAACTGATTTGTCTAGCCAAAATTGAATAAATAATTTAATATTAAATCTATGTCAGTTTGTTTACTACTAGTTAAAACCTAAATTAGTATTCCCAAATAGAAAAGACCTATGAATTCTCTTGTTCCTTTTTTTCTTTTAAACAGTAACAGCTTAATAAAGCACGGTGTAAAGTAACACTGTTAATACTTTTAATTTCAATTTATTTCTTATAACAAATTATATAATACAGTATATGTACAATAGGTATATAATAACAGGTATTTGTACGTGTTGTTATTTCGAACGGTTTCGTTCGTACCTGTTATTTTCAAATACTAGTTTAGCACACCTCGAGTTTTGGCTTTACAGTAAAATAATACGCGTCTCTTCCGTCACTCGTATGCGATCCACTGTTGCACCGAGTTCATTCAGCCGGTGAACCCAACGCGTACCTCTTGAGTTATCGCACTGCAACACCTGATTACACAAATGAGTGTGTAGTCTATTCGTTACATGTGTCTGTTGTGTGTATATGACATAACCACACGTTTGCCTCGTCGGACGACATGCAGCCAGGGTTGCCAGTATTTCCATAAACATTCATTTTCCTCACCATTGTCATAATCTCGAAGTCCTGAGGTCCGTCCTGCTGTGTTGATTATCCTCTGTTTAAAATCTCAGAGCGACTGATGTGACTTCCTGAGTTATCCTACACGGTGATTCACATGGGAGACTCTATTACCTCCGGCGCATTTAACCAAAGGAGCGTCTGTCGTGAACTGCTGACACTAAGGAATGTCTGAGGATCTTTAACGCTGTAGCTGCTACTTGCCTTCTGCATCCTAATCCGTTGACGTGATAGGGGACCAGCGCATTCCTTTAGAGACAGTTTCCTATCTCAAGTGCAAGAGAGTGCCCTGGACCTGTACTAGTTCATCTTCCTTCTTCATAGATCTTTTCAACTTGTAAAAGGGAGATCTTTATCCACTTGTTCCCTATAATTTCCCCCGGCTCTACAGAAGCCTGTACCTGACTTGAGTTCAGGAGCTTGCCTTCTCTGTCCACTTCACTGGGTATCGAACGAATCGCCGCCTCCACGAGCCCCCCCCCCCCCCGAGCGACTTTATGTCTTGTATGAACAGTTGATGGTTTTACATGGCACAGCGGCCAAGTGTGTTCGTCTCCTTGCGAGGAAAGAGGTCCAGACCCACTCATTGACGTGTCCAGAGGATGGAGAGCGGGGACTTTCCCTGCCTTTCTCTGAGAAGTGTATATGGCTTTTTTTGTGGTGATATATAGATAAAGGTATATAAATACAAGTATTTAAAGGTAAAAATTACGGCCAGTGGGAAGCAAGACAAAGAAATACAATCCAGAATTAATTTGAGGAAAATGGCTATATCTACATTAAATGGAATCCTGTGAGATAAGCAAATTACACCAGAAATAAAAAACAAAATATTTAAAACCACTGTTAGAAGTAACATGACTTACGGCTCAGAAGTTTGGACTACTAATAAATACACAAGAACAAAATTAATGACAGCAGAGATGGACTTTTGGAGACGTTCGGCAAGAGTATCCACACTTGAGAAAATTAGAAATGAAGTCATTAAGGACAGAATGAATGTGAAAAATTCAATTGTTAATTTTATCCAAGCAAAAAAATTACAATGGTATGGACACACGAAAAGCACGAAAAGAATGGCACAGGAAAGATTGCCAAGAAGAGTTGTGGAATGAACCCCACCAGGAAGACGGAAAAGAAGAAGACCACCTATCACCTGGATAGAAGAAATTCAGACTATATTGAGGGAACGAGAAATTGAAGATGTTTGGGTGGACAAGCAGCAGTGGAAGATGAGAATTCAATAACTTCTGTAATCTTTGGTTCCAGAAAGTGTGAAAACATTGTCAGCCGGAATAATAATAATATAGAAAAAGGAAGTAAAAACGAGTCTTCGGATCTGGAATGAGGTCTTCGTCGTCTAGATACAGTGGTAGCACCCTCCACAATGTATGCCCCCTATAAATGTTCGAGGGGAAGGTACGAGAGAAAAATAATAAAGGAACTGCTCGTCCGGAATAGGCTATAGATACAAATAGTTAAAGACATGAACTGAGATACACTGTCAACTTAGGAAGAAGGCTGAAGCATCGAAACCAGTTGCCAATCGGTTTGCCAGATGTCAATCCTAAAAAGAGAGAGATTCAATGCTTAGAGATATCACTACGTGATCACAGTGCGCCTGAGGATCTTCAATGAAATGGTTTTTCGTCCCCTTCTGGTTCCTATTACTTTGGCCAGCTAGTGGCTGTCCGTGGTTTCCACTGGAAGGTGCCCTGATCCTCAAACCGGCGTGAATCGTTCGAACTCTATATTCCTGGAGACTATCAGTCCCTTAAAACAGGACGGATCAGGGCGAAGTGGCCACTGGAGACCATTTTTACGATTATTTACGGTGGAAGTTTTGAAAGGTGGTTTAAAATTGTGAATATTTTTCTGTTATCTACTGACTTGTAAAAAACATGTTTACACATTTGTATATATTGTTTTTAGTTTGTAATAAGACTCTATATGAGTTTAACCAAACTCAGGATCACAAGCAGTAGTAATTATATGTTACACGTACGGTAACAACATCTTGCTGCCAGTAATCGGGACATTGTGCGCGTTTGTGTGTGTAGCTGCAGTCAACCCCTTGACTGTACAATGCTAATATTAATCTGTATGCAAATTTATTTGCATATATTAATTAATTATCTTTGTTCTACAAGAATTGGTTTTGCACTGCCCCTCGTTGGGTAGCCATATACAGTGCTAATATTAATCTGTATGGAAATTTATTTGCATATATTAATTAATTATCTTTGTTCTACAAGAATTGGTTTTGCACTGCCCCACGTTGGGCGCCATATACAATGCTAATATTAATCTGTATGCAAATTTATTTGCATATATTAATTAATTATCTTTGTTCTACAAGAATTGGTTTTGCACTGCCCCACGTTGGGCGCCATATACAATGCTAATAATTTATGCCTGATTAATTAAGTACATAAATTATTATGCCTATAATTGATAGTGAATTTTCTCGTTTTTCAGTAATAGTAAAAATGTTGATTTATCTGTGAGAATATAGTAATTATTGTATTCTTACTATTCGTACGTACGTTGATTACAAAATCTGTTTTCCATATTTTCGGGCGGGGGGGGAGTTATAACCCCAAAAACCCCTTTGGGTGCGCCACTGTACATAACCATAAATAAAATCATTCATTAAATATATCGTTCGTCTCTGCTCAACAGACTTGTTTTTTCTTCTTTCCATTTTGATACCGGTTCGAGCTTATGTGATTTGCAGCACTTGAGATTAGTTTGGTCAACGCCTTCATGATGTGAACGTAATTGTATGCTGTCAAGGTACATCATTAGGAACTAGTAAAATAACAGTAACAAAATAAATGTATTTATTTTTTATGTTAAATACATACTGGGAAATTTGGTTTTACTTAAGCTCAATGGTTCTTAAAAAATTAAGGAAAATGTTTGCGCGGGCCTCCTAGTCCGAAGGCCCTCCGCATTGCAGGTCCGGTAGTTATGTCAACGCGGCCAGCGTTCGAAGGGCGCGACTCAAAGGGTGTGTGTAACCGACGACACAGGAGCCTGTAGCCGGCCTGAGTTCGGGGGTTTGCTCTCCCCCGTCCGGGTACTGAAACACCAACTCCGCGACGCCTCGGCTGGACAATGTTATGTGTTGTATCAACAGTTTTACATTTCATAGTTTCCATAGGCTTTTGTTCACAGAGGAGCCAGCATAATCATAGCCAGCGATTAGGGTCGTAACGAGTATAAGCATACACATGTACCTACAGAAGAAGTTGTTTTGCAAGAGTAGACCCAGAACCGAAGTCCTATCTACAACCGTTCGCCCCCATAGGAGAGGAGTCTGCTGTCAAAAAAACACCGACTATGCGCCCGACGATGTTCTGGTCGGCACCCCTAGGAATATGAGACATGCAGCGCTACTCCGTCCGTGGTGTTCGGATTATCAACTAAATAGGATTTGACAGCCCATAACATCCCCACAGGTACATCCCATTACGAGGCTCCTCCAGCAGTGCCACAAGACCGAAACCACATACCACATCGAGTCCAACACCAAGCACGGCCGGAGAGATCACTCCAGGCCCCCCCCCCCCGACCGGGGCAGAAGACGAGCATGGGTACAGAGGGTATACATGGGCATGCATGGGTATACATTTTGTATACATACACATGTATAGCAAAACTAAGGAAAGAATTTTCATTGTGTGTAAACTTAGACAAGACTCAATATCTTATGATGGGAGGGTCATTACAAGGGTTGCCCGCCCGACGGTTTTCCCCGACCTACCCTTATTTCCATGTGACGGGAGTACGTCCGGGGAGATTTTTTTATCCACATCCGGCATTTTATCAGTTCTTATAAAACCGTTCGTAATGTTGCCACTAAAAGAAGCTTATTAACTCGGTTGGGCACAAAGTAAGCCTATATGTAGTTAGGTCAGGTAAGAAAGGCCGCATATTTGTATGCTCTACATGGTAGTCAGAATTAGGAAGACCCAGAAAACAATGGTTTAATTTCACTGCCCGTTCCGGAAACCATCTCGTCCTCGGACGCCCTACACTACGATACCCTGTGGGTTTATAATTCTAGGCAAGTTTGGGAAGGCGAACTTGCTGCATCCTTCCCAAATGCTTACACCAGTTGGCCTTGTATTGGGTGATTCTATCCTGTAATTTGAAATTTGTTATTCTCGCCTTGTCTGTGCATTACTTATTCTGTCTCGTAACGTGCACCATTTGACCAACCTGAGAAATTTCATTTCTGCTGATGTAACCTTCCCTCCGCCTCTGTGTGAAAGTACCCGTGTCACACTCCCATACAGCGCCATCGGTACACCCATAGTCTTATAAAATTATAAAATTATTAAAGTTATAAAATTTAACGTTAGTGTCTTTCCTAGGTTTGTGTTTTAAGGTCTCCGCATCACAATCAACTGCGGGAGATATTTCGCATCCGAGATAATTAAAACTGGACACGTGCTTCAAGATGTTTCCATTTACCTTTGTCTTTGTCCTTACTGGATACTTACCTCTAAAAGCCATTACCTTTGTTTTAAGTATAGACAGCTCCAAGCCATATTCCTCTGCTAAATTCCTCAAGATCAACTGATGTCCTACAAGTTCATTTTAGCAGAGGACAGCACTAGATATTCATAGCTGCCACACAGAGCATCAGAAGTTGAAAGAATGAAGGTACAGCGCACTGGGGGGAATCATTGGTGATAAAACTAATATCTAAACAGTTGATGTGGACTGTATACCAAAGGGTATACTAAAGCAACACACTACTAAGCCGTTAAATTTGTCTATAATACAAGTACTACTGCATTTGTCTTGTACTACTGTACAAGACTGTACAGCAATTCGTTCGTTGTATATGATTACGTGACCGTATGTCGCGCAAACCACATGATGTAAGAAAACACAGTTTTAAAAAACTAAATTTCCTAACCGTCTTGTATTGGTTTCGTAACTTCAGACTGAATCGGATATAGAGTGAAACATAGAGGTGTCCCAAATCCCTGCAGTTAAAATTCTCTTTAGTTTGATACAATGCATGAATTTCTGAGGTTGTATCAGAATTTTCACCCACTTTTTTTGGGGGTCCTGACGTCGAAAATTTTGATATTTTCACAAATGAACACTATCTTCAGATTGTGGTGAAGATTCCGTTTAATTTGATACGATTTTTTTTTTTTTTTTTTTTTTTATACGACGTTTAAAATAGCTTTTGCGATTTTTTTTTTGCAATCTTGACTCCTCGCATTTTTTCCTCACCCTATTTTTGGGAGGATTAATTTCAGCAACAATAGGGTTCTGTAGGGTAAACGTATGGACAAGCATGCCGAGTTGATGCGCTCAAACGTTATCGAGAGACAGCCCAAATAGACAGACAGACAAATGCCAAACTGTCGAGTTAAAACTGAGGACTTGTTTAGCTCATCCAAAATAGGCTGTAAAACAAATTATTCCTCAGGCTTTCACGGCCGGCGTCTGATGAATTATTCATGATATCCGGGCTGTTTGGCCGTGGTCCATGGTTTATAACAAAACCAAACGTTTCGGCAGCTCCACTGGCTGCCATCATCAGTGGTATAAAAATCCCGGCGTGTAGGATTTTTATACCACTGATGATGGCAGCCAATGGAGCTGCCGAAACGTTTGGTTTTGTTATAAACCATGGACCACGGCCAAACAGCCCGGATATCATGAATAATTCATCAGGCTGTAAAATAGTCCAGCTTCACAATATCGATTTCGTTTTTCGTTAAAACAATGAACGATAACAATGATCAGCGATGGAATAATAGGTTTCATTACGTAGCCCAAATTTTACTAACGTGACAGCGACATGTGTAAATGACACGGACGATTTTGTAATATATTCAAACGTATTGGGACACTGGTTCTACCGAACAGAACAACGCAGAAATGAAGATCCACCACTGTAGTATGAGGTTACGAACGCTCAGACGCGCCAATCGAATTCTTTTGTTTCCAGCGGAAACATATCTTTGACCTCCACTAATAACTACTTTACGGGCGTCTGCAGTTTTCTGGTTTGCTCGCTCCGTCCTTGGCCTTCGACTGCGGTCTTCTTAATTTATCCCGACCGATGGTTCTGCCAGTGTGTTTCGAATCGGTGCAATAAAACACACACACACACACACACACACACACACACACACACACACACACACACACACACACACACACACTTTCCTCCTTGCTTTCCTATTTGTTGTAATTCGTATATGGACAGTGGGCGTGTGAGTTGTTTGATGTCTGTCGGCTGCTGCTGCCGCACTGCGTTTAGTACTTGATCAACTAATCATAGATTGTTCCTTATTTTATTATTATACATAAGTGTAATGTAGTCGGCTTTGTGGATCAGTGGTTATGACACTTATCTTCTAACCCAAAAGTCCCACGGTCAGTTCCCAAAACCACTTAGCGAAAGTTTGCGCTCCATGTTTATATCGTTTCTATAGACTTGTTACAAAACAGGATACCACTAAATAGTATGCTCCCTGAGCTGCAGATCTCGCTCACTATTTTGAACAAAGTACATTTATTAATACGTATTATTCCAATATATCATTTTTTACTTCCACGTTCCATAAGGAAATGGAAGTATGGTGATGGCAAAAAAAAATCGTGTTCGAGATAATTGCAGATTCTGACTGTACTACCCTCAAAACATGAAAAAAAAATCATTTTTCGAAAAGTGTGTGTGTCTGTCTGTCTGTCTATCTGTCTATCTGTGTGTAGATTTTTTTTCTATGGCAAACGATAAGAGCCGCAAATTCAAACAGAATCAAATAAGTTTTTGCATACAGCTCTAAATTGTAGAGTTCTCAAGACCTATTGTTTTTGGTGAAGATCGGTTAAGGGAAAGGGGTAGTTTACCTGCAACGTTTTGTTTTAACAAGGATAATTTTTTCTATGACGAACGATAACTGCCGTAAATTCAAACAGAATCAAATAGTTTTTTTGCACACATTCCTGAATTGTTAAGGACTGAAGGCCTATTGATTTTGGTGAAGATCGGTTAAGGGAAAGGGGCAGTTTACCTGCAACATTTTATGTTGTAACAAGAGAAATTTTTTCATGACGAACGATAACTGCCGTAAATTCAAACAGAATCAAATAGTTTTTTACATATGTGCCTGAGTTGTAGAGGCTCAAGGTCTATTGATTTTGGTGAAGATCGGTTACGGGGACAGGGTAGTTTACCTGAAACATTTTTTGTTGTAACAAGAGTAAAGTAAAATTTTGATAAATAAAGTATCCTGATAAGAAGATCTTAATAATCCACTGTAGAAGCGTAGAAGAAATATCTATAAATGAAGAGGCTAGTTGAACGGGATGGGGGTAATTTTCTATAAATTAAAATTATAGTTGAAGGGGGAGGGGATAATTTTGTATATATGTACTACGTTATCGGCAACAAAGAAGTAGTTTGTTGTTAAAATTCCTTCCCGGGCTGTTTGGGCGTGGTCCAATTTTTTCTGCAAAACCAACGTTTCGGCAGTGTCATCGACTCCCATCATCAGTGAAAATCGAGTGCGCTAACTTGAGATGGTATACGTTAGTAACCACAGTACTGAAGTTAAGGTTGAAGAAAGAAATAGTTTCTATGGAAATATTTCATTTCGAAAATGATTTTAAATATACATCTTAGAACATGGAAGTAATGTATGGTTCTCCATACCGATATTTTAATTATGGAAAAAATTACAACATCCCCGATTTCTCTACTATTTCTTACTAAGATGACAACTGTAGAGCATACAATGATACAATAAACTCTAAAAATTCATAACATCCCAATGTGGGTTAACAGTTATTTTCAGTCTGACGTCTCGCTGGATTTGCACAATAATTTTCAAATTTTCATCTCTTTTATGGGTCGTTGGGTCCCAAAATTTTGAAATTTCGAAAACGTAACGCTACATTCAGATGTTCAGATGATACCCCATATGAATGTTTTCGCAACATATGGGGAACGCTGTTTCGCAATTCATATTTTCATGAATGCTGATGCAACAAAGATTAAAATACACCCGATCACTAGCTAAATTATTAAAACAGGAGTGCGACAAGGAGACAGTTTCTGCCCAGTCCTGTTCTTCTGTGTCTTGGATAAGGTGATCCGTGAATGGCGGAAAGATGTGAGTGAATACAACGTCCCAAACGGAATCAGATTAGGGATTGTGCTTAAATTTGAATATCCTGCCTCCGAATATGATAGGCCTATTTTGTCATTCGCCAAGATTTTAGAGATTGCAAACCAAACAGAGAGAAGTCTTGACAGAAACAGCAACGAAGGCAGGTTTACAACAACAGAAGACAGAAGACAGGTTTATCTTTTGAAAAGACAAAGTACGTGATGTCTGTGTACGTCAATGACGTGCCCAAGTTGTCTGGAAGCAGGTTGGCCATGTTCGCTGACGACACGGCGGTGTATGCCGTCGATCGTCGAGCTGAAACGGCAGTTATCTGGCTCCAGGAACAATTGGACGAATGCGTTGAGTGGGCAGAGAGATGGAGGGTTGCCATCAACGCGGCCAAGAGCACAGCAGTAGTCTTCTCCAGACGCATAAGGGTCCCAGACAGAATCTACGTAGGCGACACTCTCTTGCCCTGGTCTCGAGAGGTCAAGTACCTCGGGGTTCACCTCGACCGACGTCTCACCTGGCGGACACACTCTGCACAAGTAGCCAGCAAGACCGGCAATCGTCTCTATCAACTCCGACCCGTGTTATGCAGCAACGCCATGACCCGCCGCCTAGGGAAGCTTATCGTATCCACCTATGTGATGCCGATGGTTACCTACGCGATACCCGTTTGGAGCTACTTGGCCAAGACACACAAGCGAAAGCTTCAGTCTCTCCTTGACCGAGGATTGCGCTGGGGGCGTGTAAAGCCCACTATCTGACACCGAACAAAACCATCCGTGACTCCCTGCGTGTCCGTTCCCTGGACGCCACTATACGCACACTGTCCCGAAAATTTTATCGCCGCTCCGCCCGATTCCAGGGCAACCACCTGATTAGCGCCTCGGTTGCTACCAATCTGTGCCAGGAGAATCTTGGACTCGGCCTCGGCGTACACTCACCCTCAATTAAGTAATTAATTGAAAACCAACGGCCGATAGCAGGTCACGCCCTAAATCCAGACCTATCGACCCTGCGGCAGGAGGTCTATTGAAGCTCGGAACGTAGTACATGAGCGGGCGAGGGGCAAGCACAGCCCTTCGTCCCGCACAGCCATTGAACTTGTGTGAGTACATGAACCTGGACACTCAAAATCCAAACTGAACAATGAGGGCCAAATATGGTTATATCAGAAGAACTCAAAAGTTCAAGTACTTGGGGTATTCAAGTACTTTTTACCGATCGCCAGTAAGAAGGTAACGATTAAAGTAAGGGCGAGAAACCTGCTTTCAGTTGTTCTGTTAAACTTGGCGTCGCTGTGGTTGGTGCTTCCCAGTTCTGTCCAGCGGAGCAGAAGTGATTCTTCGTAAAAAGAAGATTGGCTTGAACAACACAATATAGAAGAAGAATACCAAGTCAGACGTGAGCCCGAGGGCTGGAAGAAAAATTGGCCTGCCTAGCACGAAGTAATGTCAACCAGTTCCAGGTTATTGTCCTCGAAGAGAAAGGCGAGGTTTTTTTTAGTGGGTTGTGGGGTCTGTTCCCCAAACCAAACCCACACACACACCCCGGGAAGTGTGCTCCCTTCCGGACAATTCTTCAGCACATTTTTCCATCTACCCTCGTAAAAAAACTACTACTATTCTCCTTCTTCTTCTTCTTTTTCTTATCATTATTATTCTTATTCTTATTCTTATTCTTCTTATTATTATATATAGGCCTACGAGTGAGCCGTGGGTCATGACAAAAAATGAATGAGGCAAGATTCTGATGCTGAAATGCAGTTTCTTCGGAGTACTTTAAACCGTACACTGCAAGACAGAACAAGATGAGGATATCAGAGCAGAACTCTAAGTAGAGGAAATAAATGAAATTATTTCAACTTACAGAAGACAGAATGGTGGGACGTTCGCAAAGGATGACAGAGGACCGATTGCCGAAAGCGGCACTGAACTACAAAGACATTGGTAGGAGAGACGTGAGTCGTCCGAGGATGAGATGAGTGCCGGAACAGGTTTATAGGAAGAAGTGAAGATGAAGGAGAAGATTATTATACTGATAGTTATAATACAATAATATTTTAATATAATAGGTCCAACAAAATTTCCCTGAAAAAATTCATTCTCTAAAAGTATCCCCGATTTTGGCTGAGACGATTTTGTCTGCCACAAGTTGGCATGCCCGTTGCCCGCTCGTATACTGCGGCCCGAGCTTCAGATAGAGCTCCTGCCGCAGGGACGATAGATGGGGCTGGATTAAAGGTGTGGCCTGCTACAGGCAGTGGGTGTCAATTAAGTATCAGTTAATTGAGGGTGAGAGTACGTCGAGGCCGGGTCCAAGGTTCTCCTGGCACAGATTGATAGCGACCGAGGGCGCTAATTAGGTGGTTGCCCTGGAATCGGGAGGAGCGGAGATAGAATTTGCGGGACAGTTCCGTATAATGGCGTCCAGGGAACGGACACGCAGGGAGTCACGGATGGTTTTGTTCGGTGTCAGGTAGTGAGCTTTACACGCCCAGCGCAATCCTCGGTCAAGGAGAGACTGAAGCTTTCGCTTATGGGTCTTAGCCAAATAGCCCCAAACGGGGATCGCGTAGGTAACCATCGCCACCACGTAGGTGGAGACGATAAGCTTCCCTAGACGGCGGGTCATGGCGTTGCTGCATAGCACGGGACGGAGTTGATATAGTCGATTGGCGGTCTTGCGGGATACTTGCGGAGAGTGTGCCCGCCAGGTAACGACGGTCGAGGTGGACCTCGAGGTACTTGACCTCTCGAGACCAGGGCAACAGAGTATCACCTACGTAAAGTCTGTCTGGGAGCCTTAAGCGTCTGAAGAAGAAAACTACTGCTGTGCTCTTGGCCGCGTTGATGGCAACCCTCCATCTCTCTGCCCACTCAACGTATTCGTCCAATTGTTCCTGGAGCCATATAACTGCCGTTTCAGCTCGACGATCGACGGCATACACAGCCGTGTCGTCAGCGAACATGGCCAACCTGGTGCCAGGTAACTTGGGCACGTCATTGACGTACACAGAGAAAAGCAGGGGCCCCAAGACGCTTCCCTGAGGTACACCAGCCGTAATAGCCCTTGCCGAAGGAAGGGTGTTATCAACTCTCACGCAAAAGGTTCTGTTCCGAAGAAAGCTAGCAATCAGATGAATGTAGCAATCCGGAAGCAGAATCTCCGTAAGCTTGTACAGTAGGCCTGGATGCCAGACACGATCGAACGATTCTCGACATCAAGGAAAACGGCGACGGTCTGCTCTCGCGACCAACCGGCCTCTGCCACGGTCCCCATGAAGCGCATCAGTTGATGCGTCGAGGAGTGCCCGGCACGAAAACCGAATTGCTCGGGGACCAGAATATCGAACCGTTGAAGGTGATCCGCTAGTCGCCGCTGGACTACTCGCTCGAAGACTTTCGATGTGGACGAGAGCAGGCTGATAGGCCGGAGGTTCTCGGCAAACTTGGGGTCTTTGCCCGGCTTCGGGATCATCGTGACCGTAGCCGAACGCTATTTCTTAGGAAAGTAGGCGAATCGGAAGCAGGCATTGAACAAGTCGATTCAGGGCTCTTACGGGGCCGAAGCGCTAAAAGCCTGTCCGTGACCTCTTCCACCGAAGTGAGTTCGGGTTCGGAGGTGATCGGGCTGCCGAGATAAGCCTCAACTTCGTCTCCAATCTCCTCATCGGAGTCTGCATCCCCGGACGGGTTAGGAGCAAATTGAAGCTCCAGGCGCCCGGCCAGGAACTCAGATTTCTATTTGTTTGCCAAAAGACATATGGATAAATAATACGAAATAAACAATCGTAATTGAGTTGTTAGCCGGGCTGCTTTATGAACTCTATAAAAATTACCAATAAATTAGGTATGCATAATCCGTCTGGCACCATACTTCCTGGCCTACTGGCGACGCATTGAATCATCGATTTCGTAACACGGATGAGATCTGTCGACGCCATTAATGTGCACATCACATGCCGTACTTCGGACTGCTGTCCTCTACATTCTGTACAGTATAGAAATATGCACCGGATATTCGAAACGATTCTGAACATAAGCTTTTGGAACGTCTGTCCCGAATAGTGTTAAACAATCCCGAATTCCTTTTTTAAGAATGTTTTGTTCATTCAGAAATGAAGGAATTTCTAAAGAAACTAAATGAGGTTGCGAATTAATAAGAGAAATAGAATCATATTTTTATTAAAACATTTTTTTAAATCTAAATTTACCTAAATTGACGGAGAGTCTTTATAATAACTCCATCAGCTTAAATGGGACTTCAGACCCGAATGGGATGATATTGGAAAAAACACGGGATGTTTTTTAAGTGCTTCTCTGACAATCATACGATGATCGGTTTAACGACTTGTGCTCTCTTAATTCTTATCTTATACAAATTTTCACCCAATTTTTGAAATTTGGAAATCTGACGTCCAAATAATTTTGAAATTTTCAAGCATGAAAACTATATTCAGACTGTGGTTTAAATTCCTTTTAATTTGATACTCCACATAGGCTTTTGAGATTTTTTTCCCAATATTGCCTCCCACCTCCATATTTTTGAAGGGACAAGTCTGAAAAACAATAGGGTTGTGTAGGGTAAAAGTGTAAAAGTGCAGGACATGCATGCCCCAAGTTTTACAAAATCGGATGATGAGTTCCAAACTTAGCGTGAGATTTACTCCAAACATATTGTTACGACATCACAAAACAATCTACGTATTTATCGAATGTTCCAGAAGGATCTGGAATGTAATGCGGTGGCGTACGTGATTCTCGGCGCATTCGCTGGACTGTACCAGAATTCGCGCGGCCGCACGCACTGTGTCAAGGCCGAAATTAATTACGTCGTAGTAGAGATAACGCGTAGTTTGGAATGTTCTGGTCTGCGAGCGGGTGTATAAATACAAGGCGGCAGCGGCCTTAGTTTCAGTTATAGTTGCGATATATTACAAGTGATTACTGTGTGCATTCAAGTGGTTGTTAGTGAAGTGTTGTGTTTTATAATCGGGCGGTATAGGCCTAATTGTAATACAATTGTGTTTTAATATTAGTTGACATTTTATTGCGTGTGAACAATTTTTATTTGATTTGTTGTAAGGGACTGTGTTGTTAATTACGAACTATTTAACTGTGAAAATTAAAGCTGGTAATTAGTGACTTAATTGGTGTCTTGTATTTTGTTTTCCACTTGATATCACTTGACAAATGGCCCAACATAAACTGAACCGACCGTCGTTGGATGCTTATATTTATACCCCGCTGAGATGCCAGAATAATCTGTCACTTTTTGGATGTTTAAGAGCCTCTTACGAACGCTCTCGAATCCATTAGAAACAGTGTGGTGTGTGGCTTTGAACATAGTGCGCGATCTATAGTTCGCGGGCCGATGCGGTCTGGAACAGCCTTGATTGTTGGCGCATAACACAAGTGTCACGTAATTGTGTTTTCTCACAAATTAGCAACATGTACGCACACAAACATTACAGCTGGGCTCTGCTGGGATAGCCGAGAAACACTTAGAACGACACGCTCCATTGTTCGAGAATGTTCCGTTGCGTAAGAATATGTTTATTCCTCCCAAAGTACTGGAGAGGATGAGTAATCCCTTATGGTCTCATTTCTTGATGAAGGGAAATATCCAGCCGCACCTATAAGTGATGGGGGATGGGCAACACCTACAGGTGGTTAACGCGGCTCTGGAGACCGAGTGACAGCCGGTATAAGGTGTCCCTCCTCTACTCGTCATTGTCAAGTAGAGGTTAGGGCACCCTCTTGCCTTTGGGGTGAGAAATTGTCCCTACAGACGGATGACCTTCCATTGGTCCACGACGTAGGATGTGGGAGGCAAGGAGAAACCATCACATTAAAGATCCTTATGGATATCTTAACTGGGAAAACTGGTCTCTTTAGTCTGGTAAAACAGCCAGTTTATGGAAGAACACCCATATAGAAAATCGGGCAGCCCCACCATACGTCTTACCCTGCGATATGCTATTAACATATCCAGGGACATATTCACTACTAAATTGCCTCAAATAAGGACTAGCCGGACGGATCAAAAGTTGCTGGCCACAGCTATGAATAAAAAGAAAAAACGACTTGGTATTGCGGAACAATTTAAAATTGGCGTATGAAATGTAAGAGGGCTCGCACATAAGGAGACGGAACTTCAACGGGAACTTGTCCAGTATCGGCTGAATTTGTGGCTACCGCATCCCCAAACAATTATGGAACTATAAGCCGAGGGGACGGAGAGGTGTCCGAGGAAGCGCTGGAGTGACCAGCTCTAATCTTTGCCTGTTTGAGACCGGAACAAACCATCCTTGGTTTAATCCTTGAAGATGATGATAATGATAATGATCAACAATATGTTTAATGTCTCGAAAGTTTAATAATAGTTCTCTGTTATGTATGCAGAAATGAGTGGTGTTGTGTTAGTATCTAGAAACATTCTTAATTAAAACTATTATTATTATTATTAGTATATATTATAATCAGGTGTTATACACCGAGGTTTGTTGCAAACCATCCGTCTGCCAGTATAGTTACAGACAAAACATAACGTCCTCACTCAGTTCCTGGAAGCCATCGAGCTGAGGCGGTGGAGGGAGGCGAGGACGTCATGATTTGTCTGCAAGTATATCTCCCCTGTTTCTACACCGAGGGCCCCTTTCTATACTTGTTAGACTAAAACATAAACAAACGTTGTTATGTTCTGTCTATCATTTAAAGTGGTTACAACAACTTAGTTGCAAAATTTCTCGTTCTTCGATGGTAAGCAACGAGTTCTGCTTCGCTACATATTCCATGTCCTTTTACTATGGTGATACCTTCAACATGTTCGTGATCTAAAAAAATCCCTTTCTACGATATTCTTCAGTACGCGTATTTTGAGGTGACACGGAGATACCAAATAAAATCCCGTCACTTCACTGAATCAGGGGATTAATTACCCTGGGGGCGAAGCGTTGTAGATAGGACTTCGGTTCTGGGTCTACTCTTGCAAAACAACTTCTTCTATACATGTATATATGCTTTATAGAATATTGAAAGTTTCAACTTGTGAAACTTACTTGTCTTTTCTTCTCGTGCGCGTTTCGGCGTGGTGTTCGCCTTCGTCAGCATTGAGACAGACTGCCATTAATTTGTAACGGTATTTATTTTGAAAGGTATAGTGGGGGTGGTGTGTGGAGGAAGGGGATTGGCGCCGGGATCCAAATTATTGTTAGTTTTTTTTTTTGTATAATTGTGTCAAAAAGTGTGTGTGATTTATACTGTATTTGGTCGTTAAGTATGTTGTTTGGTTGTGTTGTGTGGTGTTTGTATATTTCATATTGTTCTCCTGTGTTAAGTTTTTAAAGTCAGCAGAACAATATGAAATATACAAACACCACACAACACAACCAAACAACATACTTAACGACCAATTACAGTATAAATCACACACACTTTTTGACAGAATTATACAAAAAACTAACAATAATTTGGATCCCCGCCCCAATCCCCTTCCTCCACACACCACCCCCACTATACCTTTCAAAATAAAAACCATTACAAATTAATGGCAGTCTGTCTCAATGCTGACGAAGGCGAACACCACGCCGAAACGCGTACGAGAAGAAAAGACAAGTAAATTTCACAAGTTGAAAGTTTCAATATTCTATAAAGTTTAGTGCTGTGAAAAAAGATGATGAACAATCAAAACAACTATGTACTGTATATATGCGTATACTGGATAGTATCCTAATGCTGGCTCGTCTGTGAACAAAAGCCAATGGAAACTATAAAAAGCATTGTGTCTTATTTCTTTACATTACATTATCTCATAACATTTTGCAAAGCGGTATGTCATACAGTACAATCCCTGTTGTGATTACAAAATATAATCAGTATTGCGAGATTTACTGGAGATGTAATTAAGCGAGATGAGTAATACACGTCCAATTCAATGAATCTTATAATTGAGTAATAAAGGCTTGTTTATTTCTCAGTCCCACATCGACGAAGCTGTGTTTTGTCTATACACAATGAATGGCAGGGACATCAGGGCGCCAAGTTTTCACGTTTTTGAACGCTGCCGCGGACATCGCAAAAACTGGAATAAGAGAAACCGACAGGAAATGACGAAGTTGGTCGTCGAGACTGTAAGATAAGAAATTATAAACAGATCTTGGAAAACGAAATGACTGGCACAGAAAAAGGTGGGATAAACGTAAGCAAGATTGTTGTGTCTTTGCAAGCACGACGCTGGGAGGCCAGCCATTCATAACGTTCCCTGGTGTCCCCCCATGCGGGAGCCTCTTTGTAACCGTACGCCGCTGATAAAAATTGCAGTATATCAGTTTTTATCGGCTCTTATTGCTTGATGACAGTCGCGTTTACTGTGAAACGTGTTGTATCATCGCTGGACGTGGAACGTCTTTGTTCACGCGGCCCAAACGGATTCCGCAGTCGTTTATCACTTTGTAATTACAGTACGTCTTCTTGGCGGTCGCGACTGTTTTGCTGTTAAAAAGAAACAGGAACGCGCGATAAGAAACTTGGGTTATCGCGGTGTTGAAAGGAATCTGCTTGGCAAGTGGAAACATCTTTCCACGTACACATGAGACTTTCCCGCTACCTGTCACTTCCAGCTTGCCGGTGTAACCAGATTATTTTTAACTTGTGTAAACGAGCCGCCGCCCTTACCACCAGGTGGTCAAGTGGTCCCTTTTAGTTTTAAAGGGTTCCGTTTTTCTTTAGAAAACTAGGTAGGCCTATTTGCCTATTCACGGGCGCCACGTTACTAAATATCACCCTGATTCTTATACATTTTCTTAATAAAAGAACGGACGATGTCAATAGAATCGTTGACGTTAGAATTGTGGCTTACATAAAGTCCGGGAGTTTATGCACTGAAGATGGTCGTCGAAGGTACTGCCGAAACGTTTGCAGCCAACAAATTTAGTCCGCGGTCTTGGAGCTCGGCAAGCCAAAGTTCTAACACTGACGCCGGCCGTGAAGTCCTCAGGCATCAATATTGAGAATCGGGGTCTTTTCAAGAAAGTGTCTACAAACAACTCTCGTAGCGTCACGAGCCCGCGTACTACAGTAGCGGTGTGAAGAAAGGGTGATTACCATACCACTACTACTAACACATTATCGTTTCTGTTTGGAGTCTACGATTCTACCTTTACGCTGTACAGTTAGTTACATTGTTTTATTTTTCAAAGTTACTCTTTCGTTAGTTATTTACATTCGTTTCTTCTTACATACTCTCATTCTTTGATACGTTTATTTTGTGTTTTTTTTTTAATTCTTTACATTCCTTTCGTGTTTATTATTTACGTTATTACTATATACTGTTATTCTTTATATTGCTTTATTAAAAATGAATCTGATAGAGTTGCTAACTGTCGCCTGAAATGAGGAAAATGCGGTTCGTTTTTTTTTTTTCAAAACAAAGGATTAATTCACAATCCTAGATTATGTAATTAATGTAATATAAATAATCGTGAAAATAAACTAAAAAACCCTCCTAATAAAAATTAAAAAAAAAAGAAACAAAATAAAAAGAATTGAAGCCGTGCGTGCGTTTAATAAAATATAAATAAAAATTAAAAAAAAAAAATCTGAAACAAAATAAAAAGAATTAAAGCGTGTGGCGTGCGGAATTAAAGGCACGCGCGCGTGTGTGCGTCATATGAATGTGTGTAATGTTTGCTAATCACTCCTGCTTCACACCGCTACTGTAGGAGAAGGGACTGGGGGGAACGGTGGTGGGAGAGCTTGCGGGCTCGTGACATTGCGAGAGTTGTTTGTAGACATTTTCTTGAAAAGACCCAGGAATATTTTTGTTTATATTTACATTCTCCTTTCCTGCAAGTCAGCAACTCTTTTAACGTTAAAGAGCAAATTCGTCTACAAAGCTGTTAGTTTATAGTCATTCTAATGTCTCTGCAAATGATATTAGCCAGTTAAGCTTGTCCTCTTCCATTGACGATATTTTCTCAGTCTTTATCGGTTTTTTGTAACTAGTGCACTTTCGCACCCCGTACTAGACTCAAGAAAATGGTGTAATATCCTTATGATCACACACACATTTTAACCATAAATAAATAAAAAAATGTGTGTGTTTTAACAATCTATAAAAATCGTGTAAACGGATTGCGCATTTTACACTCGTACAGTATTTCACAATTTTTTCAAATCCGCCTAACGAATTTGTTTAAAATTTCTGTACATCCTGGTGTTGGTGTATTGTTACAGAAACCGATTGTTTGTCAAAACTATGTATAGATAGTTTTATGAGGGTTTGTGAGCTTTCCCTATCGGCGAATATATTTAATATTATCGTTTATTAATTAATTTCATAATTTTATGAACCTTTTAGACGTTGTAAGGAACTATATTATCTATATATAATATAATACATATTATTATTATTATTATATATTATATAAGATAATATATATAACTATATTATCGACAAGGATAGTACTGTCTATAGGAGAGGATTTGACTGAAGAGATTCACATTAATCAGTGAATGCGCCAAGGCTGTAGCATATCTCCAGCGTTGTTTACTATCTACATTCATAGCATAGTTAGAGAGTGGAAATTATGAGTGGACCCAGTAATAGAACGTACTTGAATATAATGGTGATTAGGTAATCGTCCAAAACAATGGATGCGAGCTCCAGAGAACAATGTTTCAACAGGTTTGTTCGAATTATAGCATGAAAATTTCTGTACAGAAGCCAAAGACTATGACTTTTGTGGGAAAATACCCTTTGGCAACTAAAATTGGATTATACGCAACAAGAGTATTGAGGAGGTGTCATATTTTAGTTATCTTGGTTGTAAAATCACTTATGACGTAGATCGTTAAGTTGATCATAAGGTGGCCAAGTGTCAGTCAATATGTAGACCAATTCGTCTAGCATTATCGAGGAAAACAAGGAAAGAGATTTGACTAAATCTTAGATAAGGTTACGGCGATGCCAGTGTTGTTGTATGGTTCTGTGATCCGAGTTCGGTGAAGAAACGTCTTAGTTGTGCACAGGGATCGGAGATAAGATTCTTGCGACCTTTTAAAGGCCGCGTACGAAGAGATAGACTTTAAAATGAAGACATACTTCAATTGTCGAAAATCTGTAATAGCCAAGATCGCATTGCACGAAACATAGAGAGACGGTTTGCTCATTTGAATATGATGCCAGATGGCAGGTTGTCTAAGGAGGTTTGGCAATACAAGTATATACGACAAAATTATAGGAAGCGTTGGTGAAGGGCGTGGTTTTCTTGAGGGGCAGGAACAGGCGTTTCTCCTATTCCCTGATTGAAAAATAAGAAGAAGAAGGATTTCATACATAAAAGTCTTGCAGCGGTAAGGCAATTTGTGAAAAGAAATACTGAAGTTAGAAGAGACAGCATACGTAAAATCACGCATACTGTCATGTACTATAGGCCTACTTTGTCCCTTGTCGCACGTTACTATCGGACGTTTTGGGACATGGAATCATTGGACTCCTGTCTGGCTCCTAAAAAACAGGTAGCCAATGTATCTGACGGCTTAAAGAATTAGTTCTTTGTTCCGTTTACCTACTTTTCCACTCCGTTCCAACGTTCAGTCAGAACGAAGATGAAGGTAAGTGTTACCGACACGGTTATTCCAATATATATGTATACATTTGTAGTGGGCAAGCTTGGGCATTTTTATTTCTGAGATTAAATATTTTACCACAGTTATTCGAAAAACCGAATGTCACAGGGCTATTGTGAATTAACATCGTTCTGAAAGTCGTTTAATGAATTATGGATAGGCCTTTTTACGTAATGTACTTCGTAGCGTTTGCACGTCCGGAGTCAATGTTGTTGATAGACGCGGTCACAACCTCACGTTAGCGACATTCGATTTACACTGACGATGGCAGTCGATGACACTGCCGAAACGTGTGTTTTTGTAGAAACCAATTGACCACGGCAAAACGGCCCGGGAAGGAATTTTAACAATATGGATATTGCATTGTATTGTGTGTGCGGGGTGTCTTTGCACCCACGGCTTGTCTGCAGCATCTGGATCGAGTCCAATGGCTGGGCAGTAGATAAACATAGTCTGGATCTTAGTCGACTGGTTACCTGAAACTGGAGAAGGAAACCGCCACCCAGTTAACTGAGAAGGGCTTCCGTGCCGGTGATAAGGTAACAACAACAAGCAGCTGACTTAGCGTACTAGGAGGGGGCCAGGAAGGAGAGAAGGACAGTTTTGTTAGAGAACTCCGGGCTAATAAAACGGGAGATGGACTTACGGGTGAAACAGATCGCTTCGGATTTCTCCGTATTCATCGTCGCCTGCCATTTCCGTAGCCAGTCCGAAAGCTGGTTCAACTGACGCTGCAGCTTTGTACTCGCAAAGCGCTGGAACAGTTAGCTGCAGTGATACATGGCATCGTCAGCGAACAAAGACAACGTGACTCCTGGCAAGACAGGCAGGTCGTTCGTGTACACAAGGTACAGAACGGGGCCAAGGACAGATCCCTGTGGTACGCCGGCGGCGACGGGTCGAACTGTAGAACAGGACCCATCGACGCTCACCCTGAAGGTGCGGTCGCTAATATAGAACAATATGGATACATAACTTTAGCTCGAAAACAGCCTTCCTTTTTAATTATAATAAGATTATAGAACTATTTTAATTCGTCACGCGAAAGTGCCGGTAACGGGGTAATGACGCTGTACCGTGGCTGACACGTGTACGCGCATACTGACCACAAGATCAGACAACTTAGTGTAGCCAGGTAATTTGCAACTTATAATTAAGGATAGGTTGGGTGCGCGAGCGAAATACAGGTCAAACTGCCAAGTAATGATATTGTGGTTTCCAGTTAGGATGCGATTACAACAGCTTCGCCTTTTAAATTCTGTAACAATTTTCCGTAATCGTGTTAAGTGTTCTTCGATCGCCGTGCGCTTCGCGTCCAGTCAATTGCCCAGCTAAACGTTTGTTAATATTGCAAGCATACACGAAGGTATGATGTCGGTTACTTCAGAATACATTACTTCAACTGACATAACATTACCAGCAACGAAGTATACTTTTTGTATGTAGCCTATATACGAGGACTGTTCAATAGAAACACGTTTGATTTACGCAGCCGTGACTTCGTCACTTCGTCGCCATGGCAACGAAATTCTTTGTTTACATTATCTGTTTTAAGTACTAGTGACGCGTCTGTCAAAAATATTTGCAGCTTGCTCTTTTCTAAGCGTTGTAACTGGGTCGAAAATGGAATCTATGATAGAAAATCCGTTGAAAGATAATCTGCGTGTCGTTATTCAGCTTTTAACCACTGAGGGGCGTCAGCCAATGGAAATTTATACGAGAATGAAAGCTGTATATGGTGACTATAGTTATTTTCATACGGCAGTGAGAATAAATATGATGCAATAAAATAAGTAAATAAATGATGTAATAAATTTCAACAAGGACGAGAATCCACTAATGATTTGGCCCGTCGCGGACCTGCACGTGTTGCAGCATCAGATGAAAATATGAGACAGCTGGAAACTGCTTTACGTGCAAATAGGTGGATCAAAGTTAGAGAACTTTCTCAAATAAATATCACTATAGTATTGACGACTCGGAACACTAAGTTTTTTATAAGTAAAAACGTAAAGTTTTACCTTACAGCCTAAACCAGCTTTCACCTTTAGAAGGCTTCATCAGAGGTTTTAGGCTGTAAGGTAAAACTTTACGTTTTTACTTATAAAAAACTTAGTGTTCCGAGTCGTCAATACTATAGTGATATTTAGTTAAGTAACGGACACGTCATGGACAACGAAATCCAAGAACCTTTCTCAAATGTTGAGCATCAGCGTGGGAACTGTTCATTCCATCATTCATAGTCTTGGCTATCACAAAGTTGCTGCTCAGTGGATTCCACGACTGCTTACTGATGAGCAGAAAAATTTGCGTTCGGCCTTATCATTACAGCATTTGATGCGCTGTCAACAACAAGGTAATGCTTTGTACACCAAATTGTTGCCGGTGATGAGTCTTGGTGTTATCACTACGAACCAGAATCCAAACGTCAGAGTATGCAGTGGAAGCATGCACAATCTCCGAAGACGAAAAAATGTCGGTCCCAACCTTCGGTAGGAAAAGTAATGGTGTCCGTATTTTTTGATTATAAGGGTGTGCTGCTCTTAGATTTTAAAGAACCTGGTGTCAACATCAACTCTGAGCGATAAGCAGACACCTTAAAACGCTTACGGGTCAGCATCAAGAATAAACGTCCCGGAAAGTTCACAAATGGTGTCATTCTTCTGTATGATAATGCTCGACACCATGTGACCCAGACGATTCAAGATCTGCGTGGTCGTATGAAGTCTTACAACATCCACCTTACAGTCCCGACTTGTCCTCGTGCGATTATCATGTTTTTGGCCCATTAAAGAAATCACTAAAAGGACTGCGGTTCAAATCGGACGCTGAGATAGAGTTTGCTATTAGCGAATGGTTCCGCAAACAGCCGCAAGAATTTTACCAGCAGGGAATCTACAGATTACAGGGCAACAGTGGGAATCATGGCTTAATATTAATGGAGACTTCTTTTAAAATCGTTGAATAAAAAATGCTTTACAGCCTGTGCGTGTTTCCATTGAACAATCCTCGTAACGTTACATATCAACGTTCAATACTGCGTCGGCAAAAGGATGACACGTGGAAGCCTTTAATGTAATACTTAATACGTTCTTAAAAGTACGGTACTTCCCGACACTATCTTTGTCCGCCCATTGGCCGATATATATCTATATCCATATCAATATTTTCCTCCCATCAGATTCCGCCGTAAGATGATATTACCGTTTTGAGTCCACGTTGCCCTGGCGTTTTCACAACCAGTATTCATCGACCGCAGCTTATCACCTTCAATGGAGCCGATGCGTTGTGTCGTCGCCATTCTGCTGTCGGGTTAGCCGTTGTTTAACGATATGCAGAAACATGTCGATATTGTAACTAGACTCATGTGAGTTCGTCGTTGTCGTCATCCTTTACGGCTTAGGCTAGTAGCCTGTTTCAGTCTGAATGGAAGTCATCCAACCATCGCTTACAGGGTCTTTCCTCACATCTCTTCCCCCTAGGATGATAATCGAGGGCTCTTCTTGAAAATCTAGTTGGCTCCATTCTCTCTACGTGTAACCGCCACTCCGTTTAGTACCGGGAGATTTTCTTACTTAAGCTTTGGATTAGCTCCATTCTAATATGATCATTTCTGGTAAGATCTCTCCTGGTACGAACCTTTACAGCCCTCAAGAACCTCACATCAGTAAAAATTAATTACGACTGATAATAGTTGCTTTCATGCCAACGGGTAACAGTATAAATAGTCTAATGGGTAACCATCGGCACCCGGAGGCACGTGATTACACAATATAACAGATATTAGACTGGGTTCCACGTACGACAAAAACGGGTAGACCCAAGAGATCGTAAAAAGAGGACATACTCTATGAGGTATAGAAAAATGGCTTCCAACTTGGTGACCGGCACAACAGAAACCTCAGGTGTAGAAGACTCGCGGTAGATGCATAAGTACGTATGTTCTTATGAAAATTAACGTACAATTCATGACAGAGTAAAAAAACTTAAACATGTGGAGGAGTCTGAAGGCTTCCAGATCTCTGGAAACAGTGACGGATTATCCACAACGCTAGGATATGCTGCAGCACCGGGTACCAGGGCTCAGCTCAAGAGAAGAGGGGGGCAGCTTAATTGACTAACCAAAGCAAAGCTTTTGATCACATTACGCAATTGTTTGGTTTTCTTACGTAGTTATTAACCATATAGAGTGTCGAGTTCGAAAATCAAGCTAAAGCTCTTATAGACGTTTACTCCAATGATTTGAATAACGATCTTCTAATAGAATTGAAGCACTTTGTGCCATGAGTAAAATTGCAAGAAAAAGGTTTTTTTTTTAAATTGTTCAAATGAAGATGACAGATTCCATGATACTAAAGTTTGTCCGCTCAAAATTTTAAACTGGATTATTGATTGTAAAATTACTGATGAATTTCCGCCGTTGCTTATCGTCTGCTTTTTGCGATTCCAACAGCTAAATGCGAATCTAAAAGATCATTTTCTGTATTAAAACCCGTTAAGATATGTTGAGTTAAACTATTGGAGTTGAGAGATTGAATTGTTAATCTCTGCTAGCAAGCTGAATGTTGAAAGCGAGATACTAGAATCAATCACTATTTAGCTAAATATTTGTTGTAATTTTAGAGTTTAATAAAATAATTGTTAACTTTCGATATTATGTATGCCATTTATCAGTGTAAATAATGGATAAAGAGTTAAATTTTGAATCGGGGAGGGGGGCACCAGCTGACGGCACCATAGGAGACCACGCGCTTCAAATACGCCCCTGGTTGAAGCTATGGAGGGTGGGTTTCCAGGTAGTCGTACCCAATGACCAGTGACTGTCCGTTCCGCTGCTGCTGTAGCTTTTCTAGGGTGTTGTAGTATCTCCGTCAGGAGGCTGGTCGGTATCTTCTTTAAACTTTGATGTCTGAGTTCTTCAACAACTTCATCTTTAAATATTTTACTGATAACTAATTCAGCGGAGGAAATGAAACTTTGGATAGAGACATTAAAAATTATTGTAGTTCCTACAAACGACAGCGTCAACACTCAGACAATTGAACTTCTCGATTGTGACAATTTGTATAGAAGATTGAAGAAGATGTAAGCCAACTGGTTTAGTAAAACGTGGCGTAAGTGTTGTGATGAAGCGACACCACTGAACTTTAGACTAATTTTCGTATATAAGCAGACAGTGCTGAAGATGATAACCACGGAATCGATCTCGATTTTACGTGTTCTGTAGTTGCTAACAAGTAGTGTGCACGATATTAGGCCGACATGTTCTACTCTGTCACTCGTTCCTAAATCTAAATATCGGGATGGAGAACCAAACATGACTTCCATGTTCTAAGATTTATGTTTAAAATAATTTTCGAAGTGAAATATTTCCATAGAAACTACTTCTTTCTTCAGCCTTAACCACAGTACTGTGGTCACTAACGTATACCACCTCACGTTAGCGCGCTTGATTTTCACTGATGATGGCAGTCGATGTCACTGCCGAAACGTCTGGTTTGTACAGTGGATTATTATGACCGTTTTTTCAGGATACTTTATTTATCAAAATTAAGTACTTTACTCTTGTTAAAACATAAAATATTGCAGGTAAACTACCCATCATTCTCCTTAACCGATCTTCACCAAAATCAATAGGCCTTGAGTCCTCTACAATTCAGGCACGTATGGCAAAAAACCTATTTGATTCCGTTTGAATCTGCAGCAGTTAACGTTCGCCATAGAAAAAATTCTACACAGAGATTATTTTCGAAAAATGACTATTCTTCAAGTGTTGAGGGTAGTACAATCAGAGTCAGACCTTATCTTGAACATGATTTTTTTCGCCATCACCATACTTCCATTTCCTTATGGAACATAAAAGTAAAAATGTGTCATACACAAAATTGAATCAAATTATTTGTAAGTTAGATTAAAATTTGTAGAGTGAACATTTTAAAGCAAGCGTTGACTGAGAATTTCTGTAGTTGAAGTTGTTCGATTTAAGGAAACCACGTACCAACGGCAGCATAGGACACCACGCGCTTCTATTCCGACCCTGTCAAGATGCAGGCTAATAATGAGATTCTGATACGAGACTAGAATCACGACTAGTTTTAGATATAAAGAATACATTTTTCATTTGTATATTTCCAGTAGGCTATATAAGGAGTCGATGCGACAATAGCTCTCACTCGTGTCCGGTCAATATTTGCCGAAGCTGCCATTATGGGGAAACGTAACACAACTCCTCTTATCGCGTCAGACTGGTCGGTCGGATCGGTTACCGCTTGTGGTAGATGAGAGGGCCCAGATCCCGGACAGGATGAGGGTAGATCGGATCTCAACGGTGCTGCTTGAACGGAAGCGACAGTACAATGACCGCGTACTGCAAAGGTACAACCAACATATGTCCAACTGGGATGCATACGCCCGCGCGCGCTCACTGTCCGTTACTTGCAAACGATAGTTTCATATTTTCTTGCAATTACGAAAAAATACACAATGGCGATTATCAGTAATCTATATACATAAAACTCAAAGTCTGAGGATTTATGGGTACCACACCGTTACACCGATTGTCACCAAAGTTTACACAGGTAACCTTTGACACAAGGTGAAAAACACTGTCTAACTTGGAATTTGATATTTTGCCCCGTTCGCACGATTTAGGCCTTTTTAATTATGGCTTTTCGTTGACGCGTATAAAGATGTCAACAACGCCATGGAGACCAGAATTAATTACCACAGTAACAAGTAAATAAACTAGGAGTGTCACTGACACAAATGGGCGGAGCATTTGATATTCGTAATAATTTGTTCATCAATATTTTTACAATCAACAAAATATATACACTTTTATGATACACCGTTTTTATTGAATACATTACATTATAGTACAATATACATTAATTGTCATTAGACATATTCCACAACCTTTGCAACTCATCTCTACGATCAACCATTGATGGACTTCTATTAATTTTTAGCAGTCTATCAAAATTAAACGCTGGTTTTAATAATAATCCTGCTAATGTTTTCACTCTTGAAAGAGCAACATACGTTAATCCAACCTGAAATTCATTGTCTCCTAAATTAATAATTGCCTTATCTAATGTTATCCATTTATCTCTATGTATAATGTATACTAACAGCATATGCTAACATTAACGGAATTTGTTTGCGAGTACAAGAAATTTCATTTTTCTTGAATGATGCCACTACTGGTACAAGTACATGCCAGTACTGGTATTGAGTTCTCGTACAGAACTGGTCCTGTATATTTTTCGAAAGATACAAGTATACACACTGGCATGTGATTGTTATGATTTTCGCATTCAACTGCCGGGTCATAAATAATATTAGTTACTGTCCCAACTGAACCGTTGGCTAGTCCTTTTGTGACTCAAAGATTTCTTCTAAGGATAACTCGAGCACCTTTACATAAACGTAATTGGGCAAACAATCCCTGAGCATCATCAGATTTTACGGTTTTCAGTTTTTCCACCATCAGAGGATATGGTTTTAAGACTGTAACATTACTGCATAGTAGTAAAAAAAAAAAATCATTGCATCGCGTTCGATGAAGACCGTGCGATCTACAATAGACACGGTCAATATACTGTTACAATGGTCTAGTGATGTGATCGTCGTATGGTACAGTGGAAAACAAAATACAAGACACCAATTAAGTCACTAATCACCAGGTTTATTTATCACAATTAAACAGTTTGTAATCAACAAGATAGTCTCTTAAAACAAATCAAATAAAAATTGTTCACACGCAATAAAAATGTCAACTAATATAAAACACAATTGGGGTCTTTTCAAGAAAGTGTCTACAAACAACTCTCGCAGCGTTCCCTAGCCCGCCAAGTCCCCTCACCAACATTCCCACCAGTCTCTACTCCTACAGAAGCGGTGTGAAGGAGAGGTGATTGGCACACCACTACACACTAGGTTCAAAAATGTGTTTATCGTGTAGACAAGAATACAAAGAATAACAACGAATGTCATTACGAAAAATGATAAAAGCAGCCGCAATCAGCATCATGTAGTTAGCACTGATAAAGAGCTCTTTGTTCCCTTTAGTTGACTGTGGGAATTTAACGGACTCATATTTATCCGAATTTATGTGGAGGAAGCGTAATCAAAATTAAGATTTATTTGAGCAGATGTTAATAGACTTACAGACTTTTGGCCACCCACCAATTAAATTACTGTATGTATGTATGTGATGTAAATAAATCAGTGTAAATAAAATAATGTAATGTAAACAGAATAATGTAAATAATGTAATGTAATGTAAATAATGTAAATAAAATAAAAAATATTCCCTCCTAATTAAAATGTTAAAAAATAATAAAAATAGAAATTAGAAAAAAAACAAAATAAAAATTACAAAAAACAACTAAAGATAAAAATTAGAAAAAAGAAAGAAAATAAAAATTAAAAGAAAAATTATAAAAAAAATAAAAATTACAAACAAAAAATTGAAACAATACAAAAAGAACTGAAAGAGCTTGTGCGCCGCAGAATAAAAGGCGCGCATGCGTGCGTGCGTCAAATGTATGCGTGTAGTGGTGTACCAATCACTCCTCCTTCACACCGCTACTGTAAGGAGAAGGGACTGGCGGGAACGTTGGTGGGGGAGCTTGGCGGGCTCGTGAACACTGTGAGAATTGTTTGTAGACACTTTCTTGAAAAGACCCCACAATTGTATTACAACTGCCCAGCACAATTATAAAACACATAACACTTCGCCACAATACGTCGAACCGCACTGTGTGAATCGCCACTTAATCGCACCGTCTAATCGCCCGACAATAACTGACTTGACCGTCGCTGAATGGCTGTATATTTATACCCCGCTGATTTCCAGAATAATCTGTCACTTTGTTAAACAACAGGCGCTCTCGAGAATCCACTAGAAACAGTGTCCTTGTACACACTGCGCTGACCGCTATGTACTGGTATAGTCTCGATAGTTGTTGACGCGTAATTGCTTTTCACCGCAAAGTAGCAGCATTATGTACGCACACACACATTACAGCTGGAATAGTCTAGATACATGCGGTATGTTCCGTATTGCGTAACACTTTTTCCGCATACGTAACAATACGGTAACAAGATATGAACGATAGAGACGAATTCTGTTGCATGATGGGAGTCTATAAAATAATAGACTCAATATTAGTGTTCAGCAGTGACAAGGAAAATCTGCTTTATCAGCATGTTCCTTGATCTTCCCCACGTAACTATTAAAAAATCAAGTAATTAGTTTGGGCAATTAGTAATCTACGACAGTCTTGAAAGGGTGTCGTGGCCGAGGCGAACACACTAAAATCGTGGTTGATGAGGACAATTATCTGGGTACAATTAAGGTACCTACTGTGGTAGAGGCGGGCACTTTAATGAACAAGACAACACCATTGGTTATGTATCAACTATAACTTTTCGTCACACTTTTACAGACTTACGACTGTCTATGTACTCTGATTTTTTGAACTTATAACTCACACATCAAAGACAGTGGTGGTTTAAAAGTTGCGTTACATTTTTTATATATTTTTAGTATTTTTTATTTATAAAAAAAATTATTTGTTGTAATAAAATAAATATGTTATACGTAATAACTATGCAATAAGTAATAAAATATTTATAGTATAATTTCAATTTTTATGTTTTCTTTTCACATGCAAAGTTCACGTTTCTACATCTATAAAAATGTACCAAGAAATCATCATGTTTTAGTTTGATCTTTCCGTCAGTAACATAAAATTGTAGCGATAACAGGCAGACGCGGTGACGTTAAATTTTCAAAGCTTTGACGCGCTTCTGGACCTGCTGCCGCCCATAACAGCAAAACTTCCTGAGTCGCAAAGAATTCTCTTCGCAAGTTGATAGCACACATTCAACACCGACGTTTCTTGGAATTACGATACTCTGTACCACTTGCGATTTAACACACACAAATTTCTGCTGTGACGTCACTAGAGTCAAAAGTTATCTTGCTGTGGGTGTCACACACACACACACACAGAAATTATATAATATACTTTTTTTCTTGGATTTCGTTGTCCATGACGTGTCCGTTAGATAGTGTATTTAGATACTTTTTTTGTATCGGCCATCTAAGGACCACATGCCAATTTCAATTCTTTATTTTTTGTTCTTTTCTTTTCCTCCAATATTCTTTCATCTTTTCACTGTGTCTCTGCTTCCTGTCTTCAGTCCACTTTGAACCTGCTTTTTTCTCTCTCCTACCCTGGACTCCTTCCATTTTTAACACTTTTGCCCGAATAACTTCCCTTTCAATTGCTTCTTCTGCGTGTACATTATTTTTTTCTAAATCCTTTTGGACTTCAATCCAACTTGATTGTGACGTCTTCCCCCACAGATATTTGAAGATCTGCTTTGTTAACCTATTGTCGTCCATTCTATATAAATTTCCAAAAAATAGTAGTCTTATTTTTCTAATTGTTTCTTTGTTTCTGTTATATTTTCTATACTTTGATATATTTACTTCTTTTAATTTCCAACCTTCTGAAGTTTTTCGTGGGCCTAATATTTTCCTAATAATTCGACTTTCCAATATTTCTAGTTTGTCTAAATTATAATTCAATGCTAGACATTCACTTGCATGTAGGCATTCTGGCTTCACTACTGTACTGTAAAGTCTTATTTTTGCATTTTTAGATATGCACTTTTTATTGTAAATGCCTTTAGTTATACCATATGCCCTTTCCATCTTGTCAATCCTTTCTTCTATAGCAGATTTTTCTAAACCATTCTCTTTAATTATTTCTCCTAGATACTTACATTTTCGAACCCTCTCTATTCGAGAAATATCTGTTAGCAAGAATTTTGGTGCATTTTTAATGTTCGTGAGAAACTCGTTTTTTTTTCTGCAGAAACTCTTAAGCCTGTTCTACTGCCTATGTCCTCTAAAAATTAACTTGTGGTACTGCAGATGTCAGATGTTCAGAAAGTATAGGAAAGTCATCTGCGAATTCCAAACAGTTTATTTCAATACGTTTGTCCCTTCTTCCCAACATGATTGGTGGTATTTTTCATTCCAAATTCTCACTGCTTTCTCCAAGACACAGTTGAAAAGAATTGGGGATAACCCTGTCTTACACCTGTATTTATTTGGAACGATTGAGATATGTCTCCCATAAATTTTATTATTGAGACTGTCTCCGTAAGGGTTTCACGGATTAGATTTGCCAATTTAGATTTAACACCGAATTCTCGGATTATTTTATCTATAGTTTCTCTATCAACAGAATCAAAGGCCTTTTTGAAATCAGCAAATGTTACTACAATCTCCTTTGAATTCAGTAGCCTGTGACGGATTATTGACTCTGAGTGAATATTTGTTCCGGACAGGATCTGCCCTTCCTAAAGCCACCCTGATATTCACCCAAATGGCTATCCAATGTTTTTTCTACTCTGATCAATAGAATCTTTGAAAATATTTTATACGCAAATATTTTATAATATACTTTATTATAATAGCATTTTATATTATTCAATAAATAGGCCTACCAGAGTGTAAAGGGATCGATTTTATGGCAGGAACGAATAGAATGATTTCTTTCATGCATTTAAAAACCTCTTTGTCTTCTTGCCTTGTGTCGTAGCATTCTTTGACTTCTTTCGGTATCTAAAAATCGAGTGTCTAAATATGATTTACTATCTCTAGTAAAGGTCTACATAAAAGCCTACAGTGTACAAATAATTCTTCGTTACTTAAACTAATATATTCTTTTAATGAGTATTCTGAAACCGCATACACGATTACATAAAAAATAAAATTAATAAAAATAAAATAACTAAACTCCATAGGTATAGGTAATACGTTTTATAAGATTTTAGTGGCGGGGAGGGGTTCCCTTGTATCCTTTCACATGGAGCCTCCTCTATTTTATTGCTGAAGTCCCAGTTTATTTTACGTTTAACCGTATTTGTATCCTAGCAGTGCACAATTTCACACTTAATAACGTATAAAGGCTTTAAACAAAAACAGCTGACTAACATTGAATTCTTATTCTGAAATCATATTTGTAATAATTGTTTTCTTTTTGTTTTAAACTTATCCTGAATATGACGACACATGAAACCCCCAGGCTTTGATAACCCCGATCGGAAGAGGGACGTTTGAACCCAGGCGCCCCCAGAGGATTCTTGTAGAGAAGTCCGGTGGCCTCTACAGAGCGGCTAAGACGGGGGACCCTGGGCGCCTACTAATGGCTTCCGGACGGAATCTAATCCCCGAAATCCAGCGATGTACGACGTACGGGAGCAGATTAGACCAACGGATGTGTCACTTCATGTCGGAGAGTAACAGCACAGACATGGACTTCACTTAATACCGGTAAGTATGAAAATGTTGGGATTTTGTCCATTCTTTGGTTAAACCATTTGTCGTATTTTGATAGTGTGAGATTATGAGCTCGTGGGCGTGAAATTCGCTATCCACTTACGGTACTTGCCAAATATAAGTCCTATACTTTTTTCCTGAAGCGCACATATTGTTTTTTTCTTGTTTTAAAAGTGAGAAACTAGGTTATATAAATGGTTATTAAATTTTATAAAGAATTAACTATTTGAATAAATCAAATAGTATTTTTGAAGTATCCATTCCTGGGACTCGTTTGAAAGAAGAACTCTGAGTTTTCCAAAATGCCAAGAATGATAATTTTACCTATACTTATTAAACCTATATCTTACGCTTCATTAATCTCGTTTTGTTGTGTTCCAGACGTTGGCAATTTTGGCGCCTCCTGTATTTAACAAAACACGCAAACAACAAGGACAAACTTGACGTATAACCTACAGTACCTACTATTTATGGGACAACCAGCAGCTACGACTTTATTTTCTTTCGTATTCACCAGAAGTTGAAAACTCATAAATTACTAAATAAACAAAATTTACAGTAACGTGTTGTTATTTTGTTTGTAGTTCTTAGGAGATTCACGGCAGCAGTTTTATAGAAAACGTCGCCTGCATTTGTGTATGCGTATATTACTCTCCTCCTCCTCCTCCATATCCTCCTAATGCGCTACAGCCCGAAGGTCTCCCTCTTTCCTGACCCACCATATCTCTCTAACAGTAGCAAAGGACTTCCATCCTCGCACATCCAACATCTCTCTTGCTTCCACAGCGACAGCATCTTCCCATCTTTTCCTTTGACGGCCTTTGGTCTTTTGGCATCCATACTCGCCATAAGGACTCTTTTAGGTGTTCGTTTGTCATCCATTCTTACGACACGGCCAACCCTTTGCAGCCTCTTCAGTTTTACGTACACTTCTACCGTTGGTTCGTTGAAGTAACAATATATATCATTATGCCGTATCCTCCATTCCCTATTTCTACACATGGGGCCCAGGATCCGTCTCAGGAGCTTCCTCTCAAATACCTTCAGGCGTTCAATTGCTCTTTTCTTAATATCCAGGTTTCACTGCCATAGCACAGTATGATAGTTTTGTATATGAGCATTTTTATCTGCCTATGAATAACTCTTGAGTTAAAGGTGGTAATAAGCGCGAAGTAGGCCTTGTTGGCTAGAGTTATCCTCCTTACATCTGCTTCTTCAGATATCGTCGCTCCCAGGTATGTGAAACCTCTGACTGCTTCTATACAGTCTTCTACTATAATTAAATTTTGTCTGGGTCGGGTAGACCTTGTTTGACTTATCGACTACGACCTTATCTGACTATGAGTGCGCCCGTAAGTTAATATGGGTCCTACCAGGGTTTTTGTAGATGACAAAATAGGATACGATACGATTTGTAATTTCGTATTCCTCATAAAAAGGCTACTTTCAAAGTGATTTAAAACACCATAGTAAGCCTTCTTTTCTGCCACAGGTATTTCTAATTTCGTCCGGTAGGCCTACGTGTCTGTCCCACGTTGCTAAGCATCCCACATAAGTCAAATTCTCCGACCCGCCGAAGCACCTAAATATTTAAGAGTCTGAATTCATTTTCAGACATCAATTTGCAAAATACAGATTTCCTGCAATACTGGAAAGTCTTGAAGTAATATGAAAATTGGATAAGAATCTGAATAACTTCGAAACTTACACCTCAAGCGTGACCGGAATGCGTCCCCGTACTGCGCACTCGTTATTTACGCATTGACGACGGTGAACCAGAGAAAGTCAGGATCCAGACTATGAGAGGATCAAGTCCACACAGTCATTGAAGAAGGACAACCGCAACAAAACCAAAAATCTAATAAGTTTTGTTTTCCCTCTGTATGGTTAGTACGATGCCGACATTGCCCGATGTCCATCTGCCTCTCGTACGTTCTCTCACTGCCCGTCACAGCAGAGGTGCCCCCCCCAATACTCCGAAATTCCCCTCAAAAATTTGATTTGGTGGGTAGGGGGGATCACAATACGGGGGTATGGGGGTATGGAATACCCCCCTCCCAGTTAACGGTGGATCTTGGGGCTTTATCCAACATTTTTTTTTAAACTATAGCCGTTAAGCAATCATTGGAATCAAAAACTAATTTCTTTATTTTTACGATACCGAAAGGTTTTCTAGTAAGCCCAATCAATAACTAAATTATGAGAAATATAAAAGCCTGGTTAAACCTGGCCTAACATAATTAGTAATACATTAGGCCTTATCAAGATAATATAACTTGATTTTGTAGTTGCATTCTTTTTCTTCACTGATTTGTTTGATTTACGACGCTTGTAAGAGGATAACTGAATTCCTGGTTACGCAACTCGCTTATTAAATTCATGTAACTTCTATTTCCAACAAGAGACTATGAAAGCAAAAATATTATTATTAATGGTAGGGAAAGTATGGTAACAAAATGCAATTTAAAAGTAAAAGAATAAGTTTGAGTACCGCAGAAAATGCCCCCAAAAATTACAAAAGTCGCATTGAAAAATCCCCCCCCCCACAAATTCCAGTGGTACGACTTGCACCATTGCACCATTGCACCATGCTGTGTGCTTGCACCTTGCAAGGTTAGGTTTAGTAATAAAATAAAAAATCTACTAGATGATTTAGTTTAAACTGGTTCTATAGTCAGTTTTTCAACAACAGAGATTGTCTGTTTTTGGTTGTTTTAGCAAACGAATCAATTATCTCGTCGTTCTTTATATCTTCCAAGACGTCCCTCGCACGTTACAAAAATTACAAAAATCCCCTTGAAAAATCCCCCCCCCAAAAAAAATTCCACCATGCTGTGTGCACTCCTGCGTCACAGAGGCCTCTCTCATCCATTGTTCTGATGATGACGTGTCAGTCTAATCCCGCACCGCCTCGCTTTCTCTTCCAGGGCAATTTGCATGTCGTAGTTTGGTTGGAAAATCTGCTTTCTGCTTTTGGATATGCCCGTATGAAGTGAGTTGCCGTCCTTCTAAAACAGTGAAAATTGGTTAATTTGATTTTGAATAATTTGTTTTTTTTTGTCGCTTTAAATTCTGCTACGTTAATGTATTGTATAAGAGCCACTTTTAATTCCAAGTTTATTTAGACGTTTCTGGTTAATTTGAAAGATTCTCGCGGCCATAAAATTCGTTTTGCTTAGTAAATAAAAGTCTATTTGGATGATACTTTCGTGGTTTATTATGGTACTTATAGGCAAATTAACAGGCTACTTAAATACATGAACACCGTAAATGGTAAAATTAAATTTACAATGGAAATGGAAAATAATGAAAGTATAAATTTCCTTGACTTATCTGTACGTAAACAGAATCGCTCATTTACATTGAACATATACAGGAAGCCAACTACCACAGACTTAACTATACATGCTAATTCGTTTCATCCACACACACAAAAAATAGCGCCGTATAATGTATTAGTGCATAGACTGATGACTGTACCTTTAAGCCGTGAAGACTATCGGAATGAGATTAAAATTATCAAATACAAAGCCATAAAAAATGGTTACACAAGTGATATGGTAGATAATTTGATTCGGAAACATTTTTAAGTATAAGCAGAATAAGATAAAAAATGACAGAGATAAAGTCCAATTTGTGTCAGCCGAATTTACTAATTTGCTTCCCAGTGTAATTAAAAACGAGTTCAAGAAATTAAATATCAATGTTTCATTCAGAACTGTTAATAATTTAAAAAATATATTCAGGTTAAGATCTCCTAAAGTAATAGAAAATTGCTCAGGCATATATAAATTGCTGTGATGATTGTGACAAGTTTTATATCGGCCAAACGGGGAGGAGATTAATTGACAGATATAAAGAACATTTACGAAAAAGGACATGACATCACCCAAGTCAAAATTTGCTTTACATTTATTTAATGAAAATCACAACTACACTGGGTTTGCGGAGAATATGGTATCCATGCATGTCACTATCAAAGGTCGTTTGATGGATGCGTTGGAAGAATTTGAAATTTATAAAGCATCTAAAATACATAAAGAAAGGTTGCTCAACGACCAGCTTTCATTTAGATCGAAAACTTTGTATGATACCGTATTAAAGATAAATGGTGAACTTTGCAATCAGCCCTGATGATATGTGACTGTCAGACAGTGCGCACTGTCTTCGTTAGATGTGTGTGTACGGTGTTTTAATTATGTCATTTGTAACAGTAGCTGTGTGTGTACGGTGTTTTAATTATGTCATTTGTAACAGTTGTGTTTGTTTTATTCGTTAGTGTGTGTATGTGTTTTTTAATAATTTCACCAACGACTCCTATATATTAGGAAGAAGAAGTTTACCTGATGATGGGAATTTAATTCCCGAAACATGTAGTGGAATATTTAACTACAAGATCGCTTGACGGATCAAATTAAGGTATAATTTCAAATTAATTGAATCTATGAATCTAATCATTTTGGGTAGTGTATCAATTTCAGGTGGTACTGGCGTAATTCATTTCTTATGACCATTACTTCTGCATACCCGTAAATAGGTCTACACCTATTCAACTGTTTCATAGAATGCTTGGAATTTTAACTCCTTACCTGGATTTAGGCTACTGTTAGGTAAGTGAATTTCCTTTTACCAATCCTACTGTGGGTGTAAAAGACACGTGTGAGGCGGTACATAACAAAATTCCTACTCACTCCCAACTCTCCGACTACTTGGAGAAGTGTAATTCCTCATTAAAACCTTAAATCAGTTATTATGCGTTAATCGTTTTGTGGATTTAGGCTACTGTTAGGTAAGTGAATTTCCTTTTACCAATCCTACTGTGGGTGTAAAAGACTACACACATGTGTGAGGCGGTACATAACAAAAGTCCTACTCACTCCCAACTCTCCGACTACTTGGACAAGTGTAATTCCTCATTAAAACCTTAAATCAGTTATTATGCGTTAATTATCTTGTGCTAAAAGAAGCAAAACGATTAATAATTTTACAATATTAAATTACAAATACAGTAGAACTAGTGAGGGAGTAAGAAACAAACCCATTAAAGACAATATAAAATGTTTATTACATCACTAGCAATGTACAGTACTAATGTTATGCTCGAACATATTTATTGCTGGAAATTTTCAAACTCAGACAAGTTAAGCACTGTAATTGTAAAAAAATTTGTTTAATGATTGTGGGTAGGTTATGTGGATACGTATGTAAAAATTTCATCATCACTAAAAATTTCGTAGCCTACATGCGGTAAGTCTATTTCACACCAATTTTTGACGTCTTCATTCAAACTGTTAAATGGTGGTAGGGATTGGCAGATCCCTACATCTAACAATTTCGATGTAGGGTCAAGACCTTCTGGTTCTATAGACTCTGGTTGTAATTCAGATGGACGTACCTTATTCCAATCAGATTTTATAGTTTTTTCCAGAATACTTTGCTAGGAGGCATCAGCAATCCGAATGAATTTTCGGAAACATATTACGGTGTAACAACACAACACAACACAACACTTATTGTTCCATGTGCACAAGTACGAAATACCCATTCTCGGAACCAATGTCTTCCGCGATCCGCTCTCTTGGCTATTATTAGAACCCCGACCACACTCAGCACGTTTCTAATTTTCCCCGGCTAAAATTAGAGCGTATATGTTACTCGCTTGTTAATAAATAAAAAGAAAAAAAGCTTGAGTGGGTGACGAATTACAGAGGGAGACGAATTAGTGAGGTTTCACTGTACTTTGGACTAATTTTTAGTAAGTACAGTACTTTGTTATATTATTAGAACAAACTTAAAACTGCATTGTAGTTTATAGAACTTTGTGGTTAAATTAAAATCTAACGGTAGTCGTGTTAGGTTAGGTTACGTTTATTTGGCCTAATGTTCACGGTCTTTATGTTAATACACACGTTTCAGCAAGGAATTCTCCGAGCAAGCCAAGAACTGTGACCCCCTTAACTTCAAATTAACCATGTTCCGTCCACTCCCAGTCTTCTTATTACATCCCTCATCCAGGGCCGACGAGAGCGATCACGGGCCCCGGGGCTAAACATATTTGGCCCCCCCCCCAAAGAATTTTTCATGGCAAATTCGTCAATAATATTGTCCAAATTGGTTTGTTTCACAAGCTCTGTCTCCACTGCCAGCACACCCAAACTTGATAATCTGTCTTGGCACATTGTGGAGCGTAAAAAATTTTCACTTTAAATGCCGTTATGCGCCGGGCCCGCTTCGGGACCCCGGGGGTCTGGCCCCCCCTGCCCCCCTCTCGATGGCCCTGCCCTCATCCTTTTATTTTCTAAACACGTCCATCTCAATCGCATTCTTACGGCTTCTCTAGCTTTCACTCATTCTTCAGGTTTCCGCTCCATATGATAGTATGGTTTTTGTAGTTGTACTGTAGAAACTGCTTCGTTATCGTTCCATAACAGCATATTTAAGACTCCATGAGGCTCCATGTACACAGCCAATCGTTTTCCTAGCTTGCCTCGTTTTCCCCATATTTCTCTATCATGTGTTCACCGTTTTGTTGTTTTATTATGATTTCTCTGTCGGTTAAAACTATTGACGTTTGTTTTTCTTCTTTTTGTTCTACTTTTACCAAGAATTGGGCACTTCTTTCTGCCTTCAACAGCTGTCTTTGCTGAGCTCTTCCAACATTTCTTCGCGCGCTGTAGGGTTTACATTCTAACTCTGTTTCAGGTCTTTCTGATCCCACTCACAAATATTTAGTTTTCCCTGTGTTGACAATCATTCGAAATCCGTCATATTCTCTACTGACGTATTCCAAATCGTCTTTCACTTTTAATTAGTTGCCCGTGGTTGAAGACAGCCAGGTATGAACTGTAAACGTATTAGTATACACTGTGAACGAAATTCATAATTTTCTTACAGCGATGCTAATCCGCAATCAACAGTGTTCAACAAAATGTAAACGGTGTGTGTGTGTGTGTGTGTGTGCGCGCGCGAACAATAATGAGCAAATAACGCCGTGAAACTACTCAATTTGTGCGCGTGTACGAGAAGTGAGAGCCAATTTTGGCACCGTTAGGACGTGTTTAATTGTGAACAAGCTGATGGTAGGAATGAGGCGCCGTGTTGTTACACGCAGATTAATGACTATGCGTGTACTACGAGGCTTAGCGAATCCGGAGGCCGACACAACGAGTTCTGAAACCTACCATAACACTTGTGTCTGCTACTAAGGACCGTGAAATGTTCAGTAGTTACTGCTAACGATCGTGTTGACTCGTTGTGATTTCTGATCCCCTGTCGTTTAGTAGTTTCTGTCGTTCTCTCTTACCGTGGATTTATCCACCACAAATAAGGCGTTACCTTATACAAAACCACATGAACGTATACGGGCATCCCCCCCACTGGCTCATATATATATAGTATTAACAATTTATAATTATATTACCTCAAGATGTTCTTTTCCTTATTTGGAACATGTTTCGAGAGTTCCTGTTCTCTCATCTTCAGCCTTCATATATCATATATCAAGAAACGAACTGTAGCAGAAAGTAATTGAATATATATATAATGTTTTGATGTTATTCAATTTGTTTCTTCTGCAAGTAGTGTAAATTTCGTATTTTCTTTTAACACCTGACGCACGTTTCACTGAAAAATATCAGTATCATCAGAGGTTTGTAAGTAAATTGTAAATAAATATATATCAATAAATTTTAAGTAAATTATAATAAATTGTAAGTAAATAAATATCAATTTACTTACAAACCTCTGATGATACTGATATTTTTCAGTGAAACGTGCGTCAGGTGTTAAAAGAAAATACGAAATTTACACTACTTGCAGAAGAAACAAATTGAATAACATCAAAACATTATACAATTGCTGCAAGAAACTTCGAATTACGTATACAGAAAATTATATATATAGGAAAATTTTATTCATTAACACATTACAATTTACTATTGTCTTACGGCTTTATAATATAAAATTGTTTATTAAATAATTGTTTTTCAATAAATGAGTCTATTGGCTTGTTTTACATATACCTATGTTACTTGTACGTAGAATTCCAACTGTTTGCGTAGACACCAGGCGCTCCCCTCGCTGGACGTCGACCGACCGAAGAGCACTAACGCTGAACATCCACGCCTCGGGATACAAACACACAGCGATATGGAACTGTTATTGTTTATATCTTGAATACTCTTAATCTCAGGGATCAAAACTGGGTAAAATAGATCATGTATTAAGCTTGCACAAATTCCGGCTTCTTGAAGTGTTCTCGCGTTAATAATCAAAATATCACGGTAGATATTTTGCCACTAACCCGGAAATCTTCCACTTACGCGAAAAAGCACTAGAAATGATCTATTTAAAATTATCTGAGTTCTATAATGGCAATGGTTACGAAGAACTCGAACCGTGAACCAACTTCTAAGTCTTAAGGAAATCGACTTGTCTTGTCACGAAAATCTCGTGACAGCGAGTACGTCTTTCTATGGCAAGACTTCGGAAGAAACTGAACAATGTGCTCTTGGCAGAGCACCGTCTCAAATAATTTTTAGACCTTCTAATTGGTGGAAACTCTAGTAACGTCACAGATTTTCTTAGTGATATCCATACATCAGGCTGAAACTCTGTCCGATTCTGCAAAGGCCTGTCTAGATTTAATATACAAATTTTATTACTTTCTAGGAGATAACGAAAATAAAAGAAGACTGATTTCATTTTAAAAAAAAACATATAAAAATTATAGTTGTGAAGAATTGAGTATATGGAAAATGTAGGTTATAACCATGAGAATACCCTGTCCAAGTTTCAGAACGAAATGTTAATTTTCAACGAAGTTATTAAATAAAATGTAAATCACCCGCGCACTTACACACAAATATTTCACATGACATAAAAGAGTACAAAATTATGAACATTTTGACATAACATACTTTTTTAAACATAGCTTGGTTCAAAATTTATGAGTACTTTACAAAGAAAATAACAAAATCAATTTAAAACATGTCTATGGCCGTCAGAAAATGTGTTATAGCATTAGTACTCCACTAAAATGAACTTACTATCCTGTGTTCAGTTGCAATATATATGTATGCATTCAAAGCAAAGATATCGTGAGACACGCCTTAAATAGACAGATAAATAATAAATAAATATATTTACCTTTTTTCTCCTGTCTCGTGACCTCAATATAACGCAATGAATTATAATTGACGCGTTTCGAGACTATGTCTCGTCATCAGAATATTAAAATTTATCACTCATTGAGATCGTTAAAAATTTTAAAACATTAAAATACAAAATCGAAACCAAATCATATAAGCATTATGTGAAGCGAGAGCGCACTCAATGAAAAAATGACCGGTTTGTCCGGCCGGCTTTCATCGAGTGCGCACTCGCTTCACATAATGCTTATATGATTTGGTTTCGATTTTGTATTTTAATGTTTAAAAATTTTTAACGATCTCAATGAGTGATAAATTTTAATATTCTGATGACGAGACATAGTCTCGAAACGCGTCAATTGCGTTATATTGAGGTCACGAGACAGGAGAAAAAAGGTAAATGTATTTATTTATTGTCATTATAAGTGACCTGGATACCGACAGACATGTTAGACAGATAGGTACGAGGGTCAGTTGAAAAGTTCATGGAGCGACATCTACAGCTCAGCGGTAGAACTAAAATGTTTCGTGTGCTGCAAGACGTATATTTCGCGTGAACACCTATTAATTTTCAGATATATTTGTCAATTTATTCACTTTTTACCAGCTGTTTGAAATTTTCCTGTCACGCGTGTTTTTAAAATCCACAAAAATCAAACATCGTGTTGTGATGAATTCTCTGTTAAAAACGTTTTAGCGCCAATGGAAAATCAAAACGAAATTGTAAACGTGTTAGGAGATGCTGCGCCTTCTGAAAGAGCGGTAAGTGGGGCACGCTCGAGTTTAAACGTGGTCGTACAAGCACTGAAGACTATCCCAGCAGTGGGCGTCCAAAAAGTGCAACAAAACTGGCATTATTGAAAAAATCTCATAGGGTGTTCGAAGACCGCTGATTGAGGAGTGGATGGCGTTGCTGAAATCATAGGCATCTCATATTAGCGTGTGCATCATACTTTAGCTCAAGAACTTGGTGTGAAAAAGCGTTGTGCAAGATGGATGCATCGTGCATGTGGAGTTGTTGCATTTTTTGGGCATCCAGTGCGACCACGTTTAAACTCAAGTGCCTACTTACAAACCGTTGGTTTTGAAGTCGCAGCATCTCCTGACACATTTACAATTTCGTTTTGATTTTCCATTCGCGATAAACAATTTTTAACAAAGAATCACACCACGATGTTTGATTTTCAAAATACGCATGACACGTCAATTTTAAACACCTTCTAAACAATGAATAAATTGATAGATAGGTTTGGAAATTATCAGGAGTTCACATAAAATAGCATACGAAAAATTTTAGCTTTACCGCTAAGCTACAGTTGTCGCTCCGCGAACTTTTCAACTGACCCTCGTAGATGATAGATAGACAAACAGCCAAATGCCAAACCGTCGTGTAAACACTGAGAACTCACTTCGTTTCTTCAATTAAGCAAGTAGCAGTAGTAAGTAAAAAAAAATATAGGGAAAATATATTGGTTAGGTACGTGAGGTGCAGAACTTGCTCACTACTTGGAGCGAAATACATTTATAATCGGGAAAATTTCATGTACAGACAGACTAATGTGCTTCCAAACTCTCTCGCTATCTTCAGTGCATTAGTCCTTCATTTAATACTATATAGATTTTGATATTAGATAATTTTTTATTATCAGATAAATTACAAAAATCCCGATTTCCCCACTATTTTTGTTGAGTTAAGTAACAATTTTAGAGCAATCGTACAATAAACGCTAAAATTTCCAAATAATTAGATTTGTATTAACATTACCTTTAGCCTGACAATCGGCTGAACATATACAAATTTTTTTATCCCATTTTTGGGTCTGGGGCCAACAATGTTGAAATTTCCAAAACTGTACGTTATATTCAGGTTTTGGTTAAAATTCTCTTTAATTTAATATCGCACATGGCGTGTGAAATTTTATTTAACTTTTGCCCCCACTTTTTGGGCCTTGGCGCCCAAAAATTTTGAAATTTCTAAACTTGACGCGACATTCAGATGTTAGTTAAACTTCCCTTTGATCTGATACGTCACAGAATGTTTTGAGAGTTTATCAAAATTTAATACCCACTTTTTGGCCCCCGGCGTAAATTTCGCAAAATTTTGAAATTTTTAAAAATGAACACTAAAATCGCATTTTGGTTAAAAATTCCCCTAATTTGTTACTGCACATGGACTGTTGCGATTTTTTAAAAATTCTGCCCCCACATTTTTGCCTCCCACCCCCTTATTTTTTGGAGGACCAATCTCGAAAACAATTGGGTTCTGTGGGTTATCGTGACACCTACCCCAAATGGACAGATATAGACAGACAAGTGTCAAACTGTCTAGTTACAACTTGATAACAAAAAATTGTTCTTGGACGAAACTTCCCCCCTAACGTTCCCCCTTCATTCGAAAAACAGTAATGTCCTGGTAAAACCCGGAAGGATAACAATCCTACTAAAAACAGTCAAGACGGCAGTTTAGTTTTGTGTTGTAAATACTTCATAATCACAATCGGCAGACGATGCTGAGACCCACCCACCACACTGATCTCAAACAAAAGCAGGTGTCCCTGCATGTTTATACCAATGATGTACATCGTTGGTTTATACTGGCTTGTTATTCCAATAAACCCCCCCCTCCCAGCGCATATCTCGAAGCGAGGTTCCTTCTATTCACACCCATTTGAGCCTCTTACACAGAAACAATACACTTACATAAACAACTCTTCTTCTTCTTCTTCTTCTTCTTCTTCTTCTTCTTCTTCTTCTCAACGCCTGCTCCGGTTCCCACCGTCTCCCCTTCCTTCCATGCCTCTTTTTCCTTTTGGCTTACACTTACAAAAAATTCTAATGGCATAAATATAAGTAAACTAAAACAATTATAGTTCGCCTTTTAACCTGGGTATGTCTCTCGAGTGATGGTTTCTTTATGAACCGTTACAGTCAGTTTTGCTTCAAGTACACTTAACCAATATCCTCTCACGACGCCGACGTCTGTGAAGATTTTCGCTAAGGAGAAAATCAACATTTACTGCGAAGCATTCTAAACGTGTATTCAAGCGATGCTTTAAAGTATAATGAGTGGTTCATCGATGATTTGTTATGGTCGCGTTACCAAAATAAATAATTTAATTATAAACTAATTGAATTACACTAAAGTTTACGTTCTAAAATTAATCAAACATTTATTTATTGTTTGCTTATAAAATTATGTACAAGTACCGCTCTTCGGAATGTACCTAAGCAGACGTGATAAAAATTATTGTATAGTTACAAATTGGACTTTATTGTTTTACAAAATGTATTTATGGATTTCGTTGTCCATGACGTGTCCGTTACTTAACTAAATATCACTATAATATTGACGACTCGGAACACAAAGTTTTTTATAAGTAAAAACGTAAAGTTTTACCTTACAGCCTAAACCGGCTTTCACCTATAGAAGGCTTCATCAGAGGCTGTCGTTAGTAGCACTAACGACAGCCTCTGATGAAGCCTTCTATAGGTGAAAGCCGGTTTAGGCTGTAAGGTAAAACTTTACGTTTTTACTTATAAAAAACTTTGTGTTCCGAGTCGTCAATATTATAGTGATATTTAGTAAATGTATTTACTTATACAAATGTAGCAAGGCAATTTTAAAAGATTTAAAAATCTATTTTTTGTTTAACAGAAAGCTGTTTTAGTTAAATAGTATTAAAATAGACAAAACATTAAGCCTTCCAATAGTTGCAAACAGGAGGCTGCATATTATTCAGTTCGATCAAAATGAAAACTTCGAGGAGAATAGATGACGTTAAGTAGGCGGATTCGTGACGTAAAGAGCTCGTCGCTTAAGGATAGTTTACCCTAAAAACGTGTTTTTTTCTGTTAAATAGACCTACTACAAACTTAGTTTTTGTTTTTCTTATTCGCCAAAAGGAAATCGGCCGTGTGTATACCGTGAGCCCATATGGAAGAGTCAAACAGTTTATTGCATTAAAAATCTTTCACGAATATTCGAATTTCTTAGCAATAAATTACTACTTTGCAAAGTGGCATTCAAACCAATCTGGACCTACGGCATACAGCTGTGGGGGTCGGCATCAACGTCTAATATAGAGATACTAGAACGATTCCAGACAAAAGTTCTACGGATTATAACAAATGCACCCTGGTTTATACCAAATAGAGAAATCCTCTGTGACTTAAAAGTGTCATCTGTTAAAGATGAAGTGAGTAAGTGTAGTGAAAAGTATATAAGCAAACTAGAACTACACCCTAATATTCTTGCAATAAATTTGCTAGACAATAGTGAAGACGCTCATAGACTAAAAAGACAAAAAATACTAGACCTACCATCTAGATACCATAATCTTTGTGACTGTTGTTTCTTTTTGTAACTTACTTTTTCACAGGGTAACAGCTCCACATGGTCAACACCTATTTGTTTTCATACAAACAATTTGCTTATAGTATGTTATTTTTATGTTATACTGATTGCAAATAGTAAAAAAAAAAACGAATATCCGAATATGGCGAGAACGAACTGTTAGCCGATAAATACATTTTTGACAAATAGTGTTCTTTTTTTTTAAATATCGGCATAGAGAACCATACACGACTTCCATGTTCTCAGATTTATATTTAAAATCATTTACTTGAATTCGGTTCGATAATTTCTAACAAGTTAGGTGTGTTCCTTGTAAATCGAGTTTTACGTTTGACAAATTGAATGAAATATTTCAGTAGAAAATACTTCTTTGCTCCCGATAACGTAGTACATATATAAAAAACTACCCCCTCCCCATTCAACTACCCGTTTCATTTTTAGATATTTCATCTACCTTTCTACAGTGGATTATTATGACCTTCTTTTCAGGGTAATTTTTTTATCAAAATAAAGTACTTAACTCTTGTCAAAACGTAAACAGTCGCAGGTAAACTATCCCTTTCCCTTAACCGATCTTCACCAAAATCAATAGGCCAAAAACCGAGCCTCTACAACTCGGGCACATATGAAAAAAAATATTTGATTCTGTTTGAATTTGCGGCAGTTATCGTTCGCCATGGAAAAAATTCTACATATAGACACTTTTCGGAAAATTACTTTTCTTCATGTTTTGAGGGTATTACAATCAGAATCAGCCCTTATCTAGAACACGATTTTTTTGCGATCACAATACTTCCATTTCCTTACGGAACGTGGAAGTAAAAATGAATTTTCGATAAAAATTACTTATAGGTCTACATTGTTTTAAACAAATGTAAAAGTTACATTTGATTCCATCATTTTTACTATATATGATGTATAGATAAGCCTATATGTAAGGGAGCCGATATATAATTCAATTCAGAAATTATTTTAAACTAAGTTAAGCTTGGAGCTCCAAAAATACTGGCAGTTGCAGGTTGACAACACAATTTATTAAAATCCGCCATTAACATTTTATAGTAGCATATCCCTTCTATAACCTAATCAACATTAACGCCTGTGCTGACATTTTTACTGTCAGTGCAGAGATTAAGATGTTTGTGGAAACAATTATTGAAATTATAGAAAAGATAGACATTATGGGAAAGCTATGTTTCAATAACGAGAAGTGGCAAGAGAGTACTCACTGACAATTTCAGTAAGAAAGACGAAAACCATGACCTTTATAGGTAAATATCCAGTGAGGACTAAGATATTTATGAACAACAGAACTTTAGGACAAGTGAGCCGTTTCATAGTATCTCGGCTGTGCAGTAAGCTGTGTATCTGAATATGATATGCGAGAGAAGATAAATAAATTTAGGAATATTTGTGGTACGATTCATAGAAATCTTAGAAATAAAACAAGACACAGCACAAGGATTAAATTTTATAAGACAATTGCAATACCCACATTGACATATATGCGAGTGAAGCGTGGGTCATGACAAAAGAGGAATGCGGCAAGATTCGGAGTGCTGAAATGCAGTTTGTTCGAAATACTTTAAATTATACATTGCAAGACAGAATAAGGAATGAAGACATCAGAGCAGGACTCGAATTAAAGGACACAAATTAAATTATTTCTATTTACAGAAGACAATGGTGGGATCATCTGACTGAGGATCGATTGCCGAAAGCGGCATTGAACTATAAAGTCATTGGTAGAAGAGACGTGGGTCGTGCGAGGATGAGATGGGTGCCGGAACAGGTTTACATAACATAATCATTGAAGAGAAGAAGAAGAAGAAGAAGAAAAAGATAGACATTATGGAGTCACTAGTTTCCTTCACTGCACTTCATTTACGTAAAGTATTACCTATATCTATGCCTCACGCAGTGTCGATAATTTACCAGAGACGGTGACGAAGTAGGTTTTCATATGTCGGTCTGTATGCAAAGAGAAACAAGGTGTTAAGGTACGTGGAGAGTACCACACGATATCGCCCCAATAACGCACGACTAAATGGAGGTAAACGCTTCGCAAAGCGATCTTGACTTAGAACTCAGAAAAATAGGTCTAGCTTATGAAATATTTAAAAATTAATATCAAACGACTATACAACGACTATATAACGGAACAAGAATGGCTGTTAAAAATAATTTTACGACAATTCAACAAATATCTGCCAATCAAAATGTTACACAGGTGTGCAATATATCACCTACTCTTTTTAACATTTATATTGACGATCTAGTAAGTAAATGGAATGTCTAGCGAATCCTAGTATTAAGTTATCAAAGTTATCACGAGACAGATATATGAATGTACTGTTGTTTGCTAACGACTTGCTCGTAATTCAAAATAGATAATCTCATTTGAAAACATCTGTTTTTAAGCTTCATCAGATTTGCAAACAATAGGATATGAAATTCTCCACTATAAAAACAAAGGTAATGGGATTTCAAGGCAAGGAACCGATGGGAACAAAAAGGATGATTACTGATCGAATTCTAGAACAGGTGAGCCATTTTAATTTTTTTGGGAAATGATGTTGGCTATCCTGGAAATTATTATTTTGATATTAAGTTAGGTGAGTTCCAGACGATCTGTGGGACAATCGACCGTATTTTTAGAAACAACGTACAGTACGCCGAGATACAAAATTAAAGTTCTACAAAGATACAGCAGCCCCTGTACTGTCCAATGGATGTGATTAGGAACAGAATTAACACTGTTGCACACCACTATAGAAAATTTATTCGGATTAGCGCTTTCAAGGGTCACAGCTCATTATCAGATCGTAAATCGTTTCCGATTCGATTTCCGATGTGATGATGAGCTGAGAAGCTTGAAACCGCTAATCCGAATAAATTTTCTATAGTGGTGTGCAACAGTGTTAATTCTGTTTGTGATTGTAACCGCTAACACAACTTTATTAATTAAATATTCGGATGTGATTAGGACAACAACCAGAAAACAAGGCAGTAAAACACAGGCCTCGGAAATGGCGTTCTTAAAAGGAGTTAAAAGGTGTTGTAAACTTGACCGTATAAAGAACGAGGCCGTAAGAGAAGAGTTACAAGTCTTTAACTTGATTGAAGATTAAAAAGGTTACAAACAACGGTGGAAAGAGCACTTAGAAAGAATGTCAGATTGCAGAGTGGCCAAACAAGTCTGGAAATACACGCCTAAAGGACGCATGTGTGTGGGTAGACGCAGGAAGAGATGGCTGGAGGATCTTTGAAGGTGGAACAGGCAGCACCTGCCTATGTTGTGACGTGAAGATGATGATGAGGTGATGATGTTAAATGAGTACAAGTGAAGATGCCTCAAGTAGAATAGGACAAGAAGTAGTAGAAGACTTGATGGGCATCTAGTCACAGATCTAGTTATTTCCGGTCACAATAAAGGAAATAATGGAAGCACACGAAGCGATATAGACAGCCCAAGTTGAAGTTTCGGAAAGACGAACTATATACAGAACTTATATGACCTAACCGCCTGAGTGTAAAAAGAGGAAAGGAGAATTATTCGGCGTGGTAACAAATAAATAACGAACAATTTATATAAATATCGTTGACACTGGGCGAATACAAGGCTCAAACACATCCCACACTGTCTTCCTGTCACCCGCATTCCGTTTTTACACTGTACTTTCACTTCCGTTGTTTTTTTTTTATTCTTCTTCCTTTTCGTATTAAATTACCCTTTGTAATGACCAAATTTCTTCTCTCTTTAACCACGACTTTATTTCCGAACGATGTTAGTTACTCGTTCTCCTCGATTGACGTAATAGGCCTACCCAATACGTCAGTAATAGACTAACTAGTGAAATGTCAGACGTACATACACTAAATTATATTGCTTATATTATTGAAGACTTATATTTTCATCATATTGTTATTTGTCACTGCATTTCCAGTTTTAAAATTTGTTTACCAGTATAAAAATATCAGTATGGAGAACCATACATGACTTCCATGTTCTAAGATTTAGGCCTATATTTAAAATAATTTACATGAATTCGGTTCTATAATTTCTAACAAGTTAGGTGTGTTCCTTGTAAATCGAGTTTTATGTTTGACAAATTGAGATGAAATATTTCTATAGAAACTACTTCTTTGTTGCCGATAACGTAGTAACCTACACATGTACAAAATTATCCCCTCCCCCTTCAACTATTATTTTCATTTATAGAACATACCTTTCTACAGTGGATTATTATGACTTTCTTTTCAGGATACTTTATTATACTTTATTAATCAAAATTAAGTAGGTACTTTACTCTTGTTAAAACATAAAACATTGCAGTAAACTACCCCTTCCCCTTAACCAATCTTGACCAAAATCAATAGACATTGAGTCCTGTACGACTCGGGCACATATGCAAAAAATTATTTGATTCTGTTTGAATTTGCAGCAGCTATCGTTGGCCATAACACACACACACACACACACACACACACACACACACACACACACACACACACACACACACACACACACACACACACACACACACACACACACACACACACACACACACTTTTGGAAAATGACTTATCTTTATCTTTTCAGAATCAGCCCTTATCTCGAACACGATCCCCATACGTCCATTTCCTTACGGTACATGGAAGAAAAAAAAAACTTATTTCATTTCATAGTTGATAATTTTTACAGTTTTTACCTTCTCAATTAATGTATTAATTAATTTTTTAACATGATAATGTTTTTAGGCTGGGGGTCATTCCACAAAAATGTAACGTCATCGAAAAATGTAACGTTTCCACACTTTCGATTCCCCACAGTCTAGAAATCTTCGGTCTCTGTCGTTTTAACGTGATAATGTTTGTTATATAGTAAATATTTGTTATATGCACATTATACGTTTCAAAAGCCTAAAAACATTATCATGCTTCGATGTATCGGTTTCGTCGAAATTTTTTTTTTTTTTTGAATGAGTGGAATGTGACAAACTCAAATTTTTTTGCGGATCTCAATAGCACAGTCCAACGAATCAACAGTCAGAAAATGGCAGGGGCGACTCTGCAAATAAATCGCCAAAACCGCTCGGTGAAAGTACGTAGGCTAATACATTCCTCGCGGGCCTTAGGTCGATACGATATTACAACAAAGCCTATATCGTGCATAGAGAAGTGTTCAATCATTCAATCATACACTGGGCATTAGGGGCTTATATTTTGCGCGTTCTACAATTGCGTTTTGCGCGCGCGCGCGCGCGCGCGCGCGAGAGAGAGAGAGAGAGAGAGAGACAGACAGACAGATAGACAGACAGACAGAGATAGACATGTAGAGACACAGACGTTTAATCTAACAGTATGCGCGAACGACAGTGATGTGTAGGCTATTATCGTCAAACAAATGTTATCTCACAGGTACAAACGTTATCTGTACAGTATAGTCTACATGCGTATAAATATCATCAATGAGGCACGATAACCGTCTTTATCGTAGAGCGCACGACTGTTACCATATGGCTACTGCAATGCATGTCACTACTTGAGCGCTTGTTTGAAATACACTTGTAATAATAATAATAATAATAATAATAATAATAATAATATAATTAATAATAAATTAGGCTTTTAGACTTCCTGAACATATAATAATAATAATAATAATAATTTTTTTTCGGGGGAGGAAAAATGCATTATGCACCATCAGGAGACACCCGACTGGTCTCCCGGTGTGTGGGACTCGCACCCACCAAAAACCCTCCACTTTACAGGCAGGGAACCCCCCCTGGAACAACTATTCGTATGGCTTCAGGGTGGCACCTCGTATTGCGCCTACTAGGCTCCTACAGCTTTATCTATATCATCGACCTGTGAGACGGTCCAGTTCAGCCTTCTTCTGCCGTAGGACCATCCTCACGAAGGTCACAACCATGTTCCAGTTCTCTTTGCTGTTGAGCATGACACCTATGATGTTATCAGGCGTCATGGGGCCAATCTCCGATTCCAGTTCTCGCCTCTCCAGCACCCACCGTTGACACTAATATTAATAATAATAATAATAATACTGTAATAATAATAATAATAATAATAATTGTCTGGAGGACATAGCCAGTAGAACAGGTTAAGAATTTTTGCAGGAAAAACCAAATTTCTCACGAACATTAAAAATGCCCCAAAACTGCTAAAATTGGTCGAATAGAGAGGGTTAGAAAATTCAAGAGGAAATAATTCAAGAGAACGGTCTAGAAAAATCTGCTATAGAAGAAAGGATACATAAAATAGAAAAAGCATAAGGTATAACTAAAGATATTTACAATAAAAAGTGCATATCTAGATATGCGAAAATAAGGCATTACAGTACAGTAGTGAAGTCAGAATGCAAGTGAATGTCTAGCATTGAATTATAATTTATACAAACTAGAAATATTGGAAAGACGAATTATTAGGAAAATATTAGGCCTACAAAAAACTTAAGAAGGTTGGAAATTAAGAAGTATTGATGAAATATATCAGAGTACAGAAAATATAACAGAAACAATGAGAAAAAGAAGAGTATTATTTTTTGGACATTTATATAGAATGGACGACAACAAGTTTACAAAGCAGATCTTCAGATATCTGTGGGGAAAAAAGTCAACATCAAGTTGGATTAAAGCAGTCCCAAAGGATTTAAAAAAAATAATATACACGCAGAAGAAGCAATTGAAAGAAAAGTTATTCGGGCAAAAGTGTTAAAAATGGAAGGAGTCCAGGGTAGGAGAGAGAAAAACGCATGTTTAAAGTGGACTGAAGACAGGAAGAAGAGACACAGTGGAAAGGTGAAAGAATATTGGAGAAAAAGAAAAGAACAAAGAATAAAGAATTGAAATTGGGATGTGGTCCTTAGATAGCCGGAAAAAAAAGCCTTTTGTCAGAACGAGAACAAATTTTCTAATTTTCTACGTTCGCGTTGTAGATGCTGTTTCGGAGAACTCAACATCACTTCCAAGTTAATTAATGTGGTTGTTTTTTAACAAAACGTTGTAATTGTGTAAGCACCATGGAATAGCATACTCCTTTACGGTGGTATTGCATATAATAAATACGAATAATTCTCATTAAATTAGTACTTAATAATAACATGTAAAATCTGTGCAACATGTAAAATGGACAATACAATCTTTAAGACCTAAACAATTGCATACAGGCCTGAATACAACATACAACAAACATTTTTGTTGTCTGTTTAATACTGGATACAAAAGATGTATAAACTTATTAATATGAGTTGATCATAAATTAACATGAGTTAACGTGAAATAAGTGGCGACAGGTCAACATGAGTTAACATTGGCGACAGCCTTAGCGCCAATGGTTCGTCAGACTCCAGAAGCGACAGTTATAAACATTACAAATAATTCTACATATGCCCCAAAACCACCTTAAGTAGAATATTAGACTTTTAGGATATTACAGAGATAAAAAATAAAAAAATAAAGATGTTTATTTATTGCGCTTTGACTATTAAAATGTGTTCTTAACAAAGAAAATTTATTGTACGTAAAACGTGGTTAAAATTAACTCCATAAATCATATAATATGACACCAGTCACTGGTTGATGTTTATGAAAAAGGTAATTGGGTTAGATATGTAATTTGTACAAAACATGTGCAGTACAGTATGTAGAAAATCAATAAAATTGTAAACTCTTTAAAACTGATGCTTCACATTTAGTACGGAATGGCAACATTGAAACGACAGAAAAGGAGAGAAGTATAGGAGAAACACGCGAGTAAGAGAGAGCGCGACAGGTTCCATAAGAACCAATGCTGCAAATTAAACCTGGGACGGTCATTAGTAACATTGAAATTATGTACTAAAACAATTATACATTTGTGTACACACATATAATATGAACCGTACTTCGTGTACATGTGGAACTAAATATAGGCTACTTAGCTGAGTACATGATCTTTTCGGTTAAGTGGCAGCACGGAGTGAGCAATTACTCTACGTAGCAATCGCCAGTAACAATGCATTTCCCCCTCCACACGTAGCGATAACCAGCGACAGTTTGTATTTTTATTTTCATTTTGACATATTTTTTATATTTACGTATATTTTTATATTGTATTTTTGTATTTATAAAATGGTGCTCACACACTTCTCGCATGTATGAATTCCAATCCATGCATGTGGAGTGATTCGTTTCCAACTCATCTTGACAGCATTGCCCGGTTGCGTACTCCTTACTCCAACAGTAAATGAAGTATACGATTGTGCGGAAATCTAATCGAGAATTATTTAGTAATGTATACTGTCGCACTTGTTTGGATTCCCGACAGTCCTTTGTAGAACATACCCAGCGGTCTTTACCTGTCGTATACAGTTTCATTTGATCGCCGTTATAACGCCAAAATCAGAAATTTTAAAACATTTCTTATTTTGAATAGAGATGTATAATTAAGCGCCGTGACAGGGAATTGGTGTGTTAGACGCAGAAGTGATTGACAGGCAATAAAATCATGTAACAGTCCCAACGCGCTCACGAAAGCAGATAGAGGTCATCGCTCTCCATACTAAGAAACGTTAAATTTTGACAACTACCTCAGATCCTTAGAAAAAAAGGTACAAACGTAAATGAACCCATTTGAAGAGCAGGTGTATGTATTAACAATAGACCAAACTACGTATACACGCCAGCTGCATATAGCGAAACAAAAAAGGGTATATATTATTGAAAGACTCAAACGGTCAGCGACAGGACTTCGACCTTACTGAGAAGAGAGAAAACTCGGGGGTAGTGTCCGAACTCAAGGAAGATGTTTTGATGGAAACATAGACAAAGAAACGGACATACAAAGGAAGTTTGGTGAGGCCTTTAAGTAACAATAGTTGATGCTATTAGAACGACCATGAGCAGAAAACAATACTTTGACGAGAAAGTTAAGGGTTGCTTTGTATACTCCAAAAAAGTGACAGGCAAGAATTTATTGCTACAATATCTAGCAGCGACAACGACCTCAGTATAGTGACCTAGGGAAGAAATCTGGTGGGAATCCAAAGGCCTATCAGAGAGGTGCTTTCGGAAAAATAGGTAGTCTCTAGATCTGAAGGGTGGTAAAGTAGAACCAATTAGAAAACAGCGTAAGAAAAATCAGAAATTAGTGGGAGAAATACGGAATTCGATATAGGGACGTGAGAAAGACGCGCTCGAGGAGTCTAACTAAAAATTTTGATGGAAACGGGAGTGTAAGTCCGCGACAGAGATTTCATAATTATTGGACTTAGAGAAATTCGGTACGATGGTTAGCAAAGTAATATCGGAGTTAAACATTTCAGTAAAAGAACTGTAATTTTATTAGTGACATACAAGTGAATTAGTACAACACGAATGATAATTAAATAACGCTGTAATTTAGTTTTGCAAATACGCAACAATAACTTTATTATCATCGAGTAACATAACAAGATGAACTAAACTCGTAAATAACATTAGTTCCAACCATAACCCAGTTGATAAATAATAATCAATAATGTCTGTGGAAGCGAATAACAACTAATAATAATAACTGAAACTATAATAACAACTAACGCGAACTAATTCCGAGTGAGTGAAGTTTGGTGCTGTGCTGTGTCTTGTGAGACTCCACGGGATTCCACGATACAATCTGCTAATCTGGAAGGAATCATCGACGTGACACCAGACAATCAACATGCGACCGCACCATATAAACCTCTACCAGATTTGGATACATACCACAAGTAAACTTATCATGCCATAATAGTACTAATTAGTACTAGTAGTATTAGGTCCACGGTCCGTTCACTTAAAGAACTCACACGAATTAATTCTTTAATTAAGATAAAATTTTTACTTAAAAACAAAATTAAATATTAGGAAGCTATGGAAGTTAAATTTATTTATGAGCACCGATTTTAAATGAATCCAGATCAGTAGTTAACTATGTTATAGTATTTAAAAATTTAAGAGAATAATTATTAAGTTTTTTTTAATTCTTTGAATAAGAATTACAATATTTAAATTATTAGAGCTATAAATATGAGTAATGAAATAAGATTTATGAAAATGAATATGTTTATATTTTGATTAGAAATTGCATAATTCATGTGTCAATGATAAATATGATAATCAATCATAACTAAGTGTTAATAAATCGAAAAACTAATTATAAGAATAAGTCTACATTTTATTTTTTAAACCCTGAGATAAGAGAAAATACAAATAAATTAAAATATGTCAATTAATTTATGCTGAATAAAATAAGCAGCATAAAATTAAAGTTATAAAATTGGCGTCCACCGCTGGGCGTAAACGGGTACAACTCGTATAAGTGTAAAACCGTTCGTACAAATTCTTTGGTTATGTAAAATATTTTTGTCTCTTAGAAACTGTATCGCTGAATCTTTGTCGGGAATCTGGGCTGTTAACTGAAGGAAATTCATGACACGCAACGATACTACTATACTTTCGATTGCGGCATACAATACAGAGTGGCAGGGCACGCTGTCACCATGGAATAGTTGCAAAATGCGTTGGAGGGGGAAATGCGTTGTTATATACTGGCGATTGCTACGTAGAGTAATTGTCACTGCATGCTGCCACTTAACCGAAAAGATCCGAGTACGGTACATAAACAGTGGGGTATGGGTAGAGTATATAAACGTGTTGTGAGGGCACCTATAGACGCCATGTAAAGGAGAACTACAAAGGTGAAGCGTTTGTAGTTATAGAGGTCGAGTGGGCACTTCATCAAAGACAAAGTACCCGGAGTCAACAACCCGTGTGTTAGCCAACACACACCACGTCAACGCTACAAATACGCCCCTAAAGCGTTTCTTTTGAATTTGTTGTTCCTGTTTAGTTACACACTTACGTAATACTGTCCTGTCTGTCTTTCCACAACATGCCAAACAAGGGCTCTACTAGAGGGATACAACTGGTTTCCTCGATCGAACCGCATGTCTGATAAATCCCGTCAACCTTTACATATTGATTTAACTGGCCAGCGGAATGGACTGTCATATTCCAAAACGCCCTGCGTACTAAATATTTACAAAAATGTTTAGGCCCATAGGGGTAACTTGGGAGGGGCAAAGGGGGGCACTCCCCCCCCAATGTTCCGAGCATTATACAATTTTGTTTCCAGTTCTTTATAAATAAAAACTAACAAATAGTCAAACAGGAGACAGTTTCTATGTTTGGGAGCACAGTAAGCACTATTTCTCAACATCTGTACTATTGTCAGACGACTAGTTGCCATAAATTTATTATTCTTATTTCTTTCGAAGAAACTTGTAAGGGGAATGTTTGACAGATTTGAATGATATACATCAAAAAATATTTCTGTTCGAAAAAAAAACTGCTCGAGACCTAATTAACTGGAATACAATGCGTGCCTTTTACAAAAACAAAGACTTGTTTTGGAACACCGCAAGACGTCGATGGCTTTGTTCACGAATCTTAAAAGACGGTCGTTTGGAACTGTTATTTGTTAATGATTACTGATACAAGTGCGGTCGGTTACTCGGTCGTGTACGTAGTCCATTAAAGTACACATCGCTTGTGTCTTTATTAATTCGTTATTGTTGTGATTGTTTTGGTTTTTTGTGTTGATAAGTGTTAGGAAATGGGAGATAAGAAACCAAAGGAGAAACACTGCTTATTTTCTTTGAAAACTGCCTGACTGGCAATTTGAAAATTTCTTTGTGTTGTGACTGATTCGGCTTACTGCTACTACTGCCTAGCATTTTGTGACAATGTGCCTAAGGGGGGGGGGATGCGTTTACGAAAATTGGGTATAAGAATTGGAAGAACTGAAATTGTTTATGTTTATAGGCCTACAGTATATTTGTTCTAGGTAAACATAACTGGAAGTACAACTTATGAAGAAAGGTTTGTTGATGATTAAAAAATGAAATTGTCCCTCGTTTACTAACTAAGAATTATTACTAAACATTCTAATTTTGTATATAATATATTTTATTTATTTTATTATATAGATGGTCTCACTAAACGCTTGAATTTATGAAGCTTTACCCCCCCCCCCCCCAAAGTTAGGCCGATGTTTAGGCCTATATATAATTGTAGACTGTTTCTAAAGACAATAAAGATTTCGTATACCGTAATGTTTTTGTGCATTTTTAAAGGTAATTATGCGCTTATAGAGAAATATTCATATTAGAAATCTGCTCATAATGCGTGTGATTTGTTGCCAACTTTATAGGCCTCCTGCTCAGTGAATGGATTATCAAAATAGTTCCGAATTTGAATTGGAAGGTCATGTAGATTAAACGTGAACGAGAGATCTCATTAAGATTACAAAAACCGTGTTAAAGGAAATGTGTTGTATTACAGATATTGATTATTGTTTATCGTCCATTAATAGGTGAAACGTTGAGTAGGCTTGAGCTGGGGGAGGGGGAGGCGCATATTTTATACTGTGTGTACGTTATTGTTGTATTCCAATAATCCATAATTAGAATTAAAATGTAACAAGGAGAAGCCAGTACGAGATCATCCGCGAAACTTGGACATTCCGGTCTCCAAACAGTTCAGATTCCGTGTAGGACATTCCTTTGCTCATCAGCTGATGAGACTGATGGAATGCATCACGGGAGCCGGCTGTAAGAAAGAGCAGACCGTAGGCTGTTTCCTGGGCGTGATAAAGCCTTTGACAGCAAGATGGGCTTTTGTAGAAACTCCGGAAAATCCAGCTTGCAGACTGCTACCTTCACTTACTGTATGCTCTGTATAGGGTTGCCAACCATACTTTATAATAAAGTATCCTACTTTATTTTTGGTGAATATACTTTATACTTTTGCATAAAAATAAAGTATGCGAAAATACTTTATTCTGAGTCTTTACTGTAATGCACGAAACGAAACACTCTCATACGTAATTTCCGAACGACTTATCGATGCCTAAGATAAAACAGAACGGAACGCGCACGATTAACAATGATTATTTATTATTGAACGAAACGGCAGATGGCAGTCCATATCGGTTTCCTTTCTAGATCATTATTTATACGTTGTTGTAAAAAAGATTAAATATTAAAATGGATGATTTATATTCCGAGTCAATAAGACTTAAAGAAATCCAAAGACAATCAACAAATAATGACAAAGAATTTTCAGAAAAAAAAAAATACTGCTGAAAAGTGGCAATATATACTTAAGAATGCGTGTGATAACTTACCAAATATAAAAAAAAATATTTCTTATCTGCTCTCTGTTCCCGCAACCTCAGCTTTCACTGAAAGAGTTTTCTCGGTGATGAATGTAAAGTGGCGAGAAGAGAGAAACAGAGCGTCCATAAATTTAATAAAAAATGAGTTATTTATTTATTTAAATCTAGGTTTAGATTGTAATACTAGCTATCAAACTCTCAAAGATAACCAAAAATTGTTAGCTTGTGCTAAAAGCACAAAAAAATATGTATTTAAGGCAATAAAAACTTAAATTTAAATAATACTTTTTTTCTTACAAATACTTTTTTTTTCCTCTTCCAACAGACAAGTTACGTTATTTTCCTCAAAAAAAGTTGGCAACCCTAGCTCTGTATGACGATGGTTGGCGTGTGGACCCTTATCCTACCTGCTGCCTCTTCCCCATTGTAATACTTCCGCCCGGGCTCGACAGCAGCTAATTGCCGCGTGAGTCACTTCACTGTGCGTCCAGTATGAAACAACTTTTTTTTTTTGCCTCGCCCAATACTGGTAAATTTTTGTTATATTTGAAATCAGCGAAATAATACGATGAAAATGACACCAAACACGACTAAGGAATATTAAAAATTGGGCGCTATAAAGCACTATGCACTGAAGATGTGTATTAAAGTAGTTGTTGAGCTTTTACCTGGAAACACCTTAAAATTTAATATTTTTTAGTCGTGTTTGGTGTCATTTTCATCGTATTATTTCGCTGATTTAAAATATAACAAAATTTTACCAGTATTGGACGAGGCAAAAAAAAATTGTTTCATACTGGACGCACAGTGAGGTGACTCACGCGGCAATTAGCTGCTGTCGAGCCCGGGCGGAAGTATTACAATGGGGAAGAGGCAACAGGTAGGCTAAGGGTCCACACGCCAACCATCGTCATAGAGAGCATAACTGCTAACTGTCTGACGGAGAGAACGTTCTACGTGGTACTAGACGATTACGTATCTTCCGAGAGACGAGTCACTGTCGAAGTGTTCCCAGCCTCCTGTTCTCCGTTTACGTTAACGAAGTACCCAGGGAGCCTGGAGCCCAGATAGCTCTGTTTGTATTCTCCGCCGATCGAAACGCTAATCGGGCCAAATCATACGACTAAAGAGCCAACTCGATACGCTCGTGGACTGGACTGATAATTGGAAAGTGGCAGTAAACGCAACCAAGAGCGCCGCTGTGCTTTTATCTAAGTCCCGCAAAGATCATCGATGGCTTCCGCGAATCGGAAGAACGCACTTGCGCTTGTCCAAGGAAGTCAAGTTTCTCGGGTTGTACCTTGATCAACGGCTCACGTGGCATACCCACGGCCAGACAGTTCACAAGCGAGCGTCCGCTCGTCTGGGCCAACCGTTTCCGCTACTTGTTAGTCCGGCTACTATCACACGTAAATTGGGCAAAACGATCGTCGGCGCGTATCAGCTACCGGTTACTTCTTACGCAGCCCCGGTCTTGGGGTACCTGGATGGAATGCGTAAAAGAAAGTTGCAAAGCGTCCTCGACAGGGTGGCTTCGACTGGCGGCCAAAATCCCCCGTCGATTCTCTTCTCGCCCGATGAGAAGCGTCTCGATGTACGATCCTTGGACAACACCGTGAGACGATTTACACGTTAAGTTTTATATCCGGACTCGGCTAGCACCGTGTACGCCCAGATGCACGCGGAAACAACCTCGACATATACTGCGCTAACATAGGGTAGCACAAACAAGCTGTTGGCATTGTAGGTCCGCTACTTGGGCAGGGCCACGAGGCAGGATCTCCAGATGACAGCTCGTAACTCGATTACCTCGAGGCTCGTCTCTGACCTACAGTCACACAGCCCAGAGGACACAGGGAGGACCCGTACTTTGTCTGGTTGGGGATTCCTCCTCTTAGACATTTTCATGTGTAAAGAGATTAAGATTGATTTTTTCACTTTGACAAAATTCTATACTTTTTTTAGGAATTATCGAACCGAATTCAAGTAAATGATTGGAACTGTATGAGTACCCGCAATACATTTCGATGTTTTTAATATGCGATTGTAACGATATATTACGGTGTGGAAAAGAAGAAGTGTACTAATTGTAAATTGCCCTATTCCGTAATGTAAAGCAAAAATACGTGTTATTTTCATTTGGTAGTTAGGTAATAATGGTTTTGGGTTTTTAGTTTACTGCTAAAATAAATAAAAGCTGTGGTTGAGAAAACATAACATTAAACGTGTAATACAATGCTTATAACAGAGTAACACTTAAAATAAAGAACCTAACGCTTTTAAGTTTACAAATTGGAAAAAAACAACAGCAAATACAAAATGAAAAATACAGATATTTATGGTTAATGAAAAAACAAAAAACACTGTATTAAGGAATGACAACATATGCTCTACAAATTGTACATAATGGATGTTTGTTTTTTGTTAGTCACAAAACGAGTACTTGTCGGAAAACGAATTTTACCCAAAAAACGAGTTCTGCCACAAAAAAGTGACATGTAGGCCTATAATAATACGGAAGGGGTTGACCCTTGGGCCACTCCCGCCTTACTTCGAGTTGGGTTTTTCGTGGTTTTAGAAAAAAAAAATAGTTTTACATTACACACGTATTGGTTTCCATGTATAATTTCAGTTTTCATGTTAACGTAACATAATCAATTTTTGGTGTCACAGCCACGACCCGGTGATAAATTACTACTACAGTCATTTACCATTAAAACATGACAAACGAAATCAATTTCAATCTCCAGCCAACTATTTTGTAACACACAAAATTAAAATTTATTTGTATAATTCTTTCACTACATAAAATTATGTGCGATATTCACTACATATCGAAGCCCAAAAATCGCATTATCGATTTAACTGCGGGTACGCATAAAGGCAGTACCAAATGATTTTATATATAATCTGAGAACATGGAAGTCATGTATAGTTCTCCATACCGATTTTTAAAATGCTGTGGTGATTTTAGTAATTACAATCAAATGATTAAACGGTGATTCCTTCGTTGCAAGCGCCGTGGTCATCCTCTTTCTTGTCGTCTCCGCGGTTTCCATTCAAACATGTCTCTTAGCCATCGATTATTAAGACTTACAACGAATGCCTTTTCCAATATCATTAATTTACAAGATAATCAATAGTGGCCCCAAATTTGAACCCTGTGCAACACCTGAGTTAGCTTTAAGCTGTTTAGAAAACACAGTCACACGAGTATAATAATAATAATACCACATTATTATTATTAGTAGTAGTAATAGTAGTAGTTTTTTATTTATATATTTTTTTATATTCAAACATTTTTTGCTACAGTCCGTTTCTTGATGTATATATTATATTTAATTTTTATATTGAATTTACCTCAAGATGTTTGTTTCCTTATTAGGTACATGTTTCGGGTACCTACCATTTTGTAGGTATTCACCCTCAGCCTTCCGGATTTTGTGTCTGGTGAAGTACATTATGTGTTGGTTGGTTGTTATTGTGGCTTCCTGTTGGCTTCTGGTACTTTAAATTGGTTTTATTGTGTGTGAGTGTGGTGTATGTATTAGTATTTTGTGTATTTTCGATGTTGAGTGCTTTGAAAATTGTGTCATGTTTTGTATTGATTTGTAACTTATTTGTTCAGGTATCAGTTTGTTTTGTGTTTTTTTATGTTTTTTTATATATAGAGGTAGAAAAATGCTTTGTGCACCGTCAGAGGAGGCCGTGCTTCCTCTGCTGTGTGGCATTCTCACCCAATAAAAAACCCACCTCTAATTCAGGCATTCATATCCATCCTGGAACCACTTAGCGTACTACTTCAGGATGGAGCCTATTGCACCCTTCTAGTTGCTCCTCATCTTCTACTGCCTGTTGGGTGCAAGTTGGGCCTATCTATAGTAGTAGTAGTAGTAGTCAGTGGTTGATTTCTAAAATTATAGGAGCCGGAACATATCAATTCAAAAATTGACAGACACAAATATACTTATATTTTATATTAGCGTATAAGTTTACATCAGGTTATTTTACAAAGAAGATCTACACTTTTAAAACCTTTTAAAATATGTAACATACGTATAAAATTGTTTCAATCACTTTCTGCTACAGTCCGTTTCTTGATGTATATAATACTATAATATTTATGACTAAATTTACCTCAAGATATACTTTTTTCCTTTAGGAACATGTTTCGGGATATCTTGTTCTCCCATCGGCGAAGGCTGAAGATGGGAGAACAAGATCTCCCGAAACATGTTCCTAAAGGAAAAAAGTATATCTTGAGGTAAATTTAGTCATAAATATTATAGTAGTATAAAATTGTATCTAAAAAAGTAATAAATTTACTGATATTACTAAACAGCTTCATCGTCATGTTAGCCGCACGACAATTGAAAACATGATGTATATATTAGGATATAAACATACATTATACATCATATAAACATATATGTATGTATATAAATCATGATAGCATCATCCCGGAGCCTCAATCAAACTCTAAGTAATGGTTTCGGTGGTTCGGACATTTTAAAAAGAGTTTCCATAGTTTCCCCATCACTGTGTCGTCATATTGTTTGTTTCGTCGACTATAGTCGACATCGTCTGGTGATCATGCGCTATCTACAACGCATACATACGTGTTGTACTCACTGACATGTTTTTCAAACGAAAACCAATTCAGTAATGCAATAGTCAAATATTGTTTATTTTACCGTCACAGTACAGGTTCGCCGAACTCAAGCCTTGGAGAGGGTCGCTCAGGTAGTCCCGTACCAAACTCGTGCCCGGCAGGGAGACCATGTGTTTGTCGTCCTGTAGACGCTGGGTGGTACACGGACGCCACTGCAAAGTAAACAGTCCACCATTGCCTGAACAATAGCCGGTACGGATTCCGTTTTAAGCCCATCAAAGAAGGCCGCTAGTTGAAGTGCAAAAATATGCAGAGCCATAAATTAAAAATATTGTAGTTTGGGTCGACAACGTACTAATGCAGGAAAGTTAAAAATAGGCCTGCGTTTTGTATTGAAGTTTCAGCGTAACGGTAGAAATTTTATTGCAGACAATAAAAGGGTGGCAGCTGCAGGACATTGCACTTCTGGGACACAACGTGGACAAAAAGATTAAGCTGTTAAGCATTTTACGCGGTACGCCGATGCAGGTAGTAGCCTATACTGTACGCAGCGGCAGTACTGTAAACAACCATGAAACTAATGGAAAACAACTTGTATATTTTCTTCTTCGTCTTACTATCTCGATCAGGATGGTCGGTTCTGAAGTCTTGGCTCATCATGTTGATCGTCTCTGTTTAAAGTCACTGTATTTTTAAAACCCATTTTTGAAACAGTTTTATACTAGAGTTTCATTCCTAACCTGCTAGCGTTTATTCCATCACCCTAACCTTAATGTAAGTTAACAATATACATGTACCACATGATTAAGTAGTTCATTCGTCGACCTTTAGTTGATGACGGTTAAGTCTATTACGTGAGGAATTTTCTGCCGATTTTGAGTCAGTGTCCATGGATCCTTCTGATTTTTTTCCAGTGTCTTCATAAAAGGTTATAGAATAAAGTTAAGGAAATTTTTTCGCTCGCTCTTAAATTTAGGGGTTGTTTTCACCCCCTATCCGGGGGTTAAAAAACAGAATTTAATTAACCCCGGTAACCGATAGAGAATAAAATTCTAAGCAAAAGGGTGGTACACACTTTTTCGAGAAAATGCGTTGTTTGCGAGTTACAAGGGTTCAAAGTTTTGCCAAAAAAAAACCGCGTTTTTTAACATTAATCTGCAAATAAACTCAAAAACAACTCCGTTTTGCAAACAAACGACATTGTGAATAAGTTCCATAAGTTCAAGCTTATGTGCGGGACCATCAGGGGAACTCTTAAGTCAGCAAGTAAAGAAACAAGCCTAAAATTCAACAAGGTGATGGCTCTTCCCACACTTCTCCATGGGTACGACAATTGGACTTTAACGAAAGGTCAGGCCAGTCGCATCCAAGCGGCTGAAATGAGATTTCTCAGGCACGTGGCAGGGTATACTCTCCCTGATCATAAAAGGAACACAGATATACGGCACAGGAACTGAATATTATGAGTATAATCGACAGGATCGCCCAGTATCGGCTGAATTTGTGGGAATATCTTTGCCGAATGGATGACTGCCGCATTCCCGAACAACTATGGAACTATAAGCCGAGGGTACGGAGAGGTGTGAGACGTCCGAGGAAGCGCTGGAGGTACCAGCTCTAGGCTCTTTGACTGTTTGAGACCGGGACAAACCATCTTTGATTTTATCCTTGAAGGTGATGATCTTTCACATTCCTCAGTTACGATGAACGATAGTTTTGAGATCAATCAAGACGCTTTCTAATTCTTTAATCCTTTGTCTTCAAAACTGATTTAATACTAATCAGTATGATGAATATCCTGATCAGTATACTAATTGTTCTTTCTGATACAATTCCAAAAATCTGCTTAACGCATTGTACTTTAATTAATTTCAGCAATTGGATGTTTTTGTCTGTAATAGTACATAATATATAGAAATGTTTTACAATATTCAGTCAATATTAATACTAGTGGAGGTGTTACTGGAAGCTGAATTACCCTTCTTTCGTTTGGAATCTGAAATGTCTAATATCACTTGAGTTGTATATTTTTTTAAAAAGTATTTACGAAATCTAGCGTTACGTTATCACTGAACATGCCCTACTACTGTTGGTCACAGCTGTAATATTATGTGTGAGCCATTTTTCTACAATCCTCTGTTTTAAACCAATATCCCAACTACTGTTGAAAAATAAGTAGGCCTAGTCGTTTTCTCTGTAAGACGCATTTTGTCTCAGTATTTGAATCTTCACTTTATTTTGAAGCATATGTCTGAAGTATACAGTTATTGATAGTATGCTGTCCATCTGAAAAAAGCATAGAAAACATCTGACCGTGGAACTAGAACGTTTCCATGCCATGGGTTTGTTGTGGAATGACAGAGTACAGGAAGAGCGAGAAGTACGGGACAACGTATTGAATGAACCAGTACGAATAAGAGGGCAGTGTACGACCTAAATAGCCTAAACGAATTGGCAGGCGGGACTCAGCAAGGAATAAAAATGGTGGTTTGAATGAGGACGCCACATGTTAAGGAAAAGAAGAAGAAGAAGAAGAAGAAGAAGAAGAAGAAGAAGAAGAAGACAATTGCATGGTTAAGAATATGACTATGTTGGTAGTATTTACACGTACATATTTTTGTCTTATTGTAATCAAAAACAAAATCTTGAGTTCAATCATTTCTGTTCTGAAATTAGGCTAATCTTACTGCTAAACCAAGTACAGCTATTAATTGCTCCCAGTTGGAACTGCAATCGAC